>OY978219.1:38726059-39208559 GCA_963854785.1 Vaccinium vitis-idaea
AATAGATATTCCAATTTAAGAAATCTTAAATATAGATCTATTTGTATTACATTAGGCAGAATCACATTTCCTGCTATTTTGATGTAATGAACTAAACAGTGTACATTTTTAATAAGCAATACATATCGTAAAGTAAACATCCAATTCCGAAAGGGTAATTCTTCATGAAGAATTACGGATAAACCATACCCAACAAAAAAAAAGCCTTGTTGCCTATTCAATTGGGTTTGCTACTGGAATTACTTTATTGCCTTCGTTCTCTATCAAGTGTTTTATGTTCACTGAATTAGTTAGTTATATTCCCTCTGTCCCTTTTTGGATGTGCATTTTTGTGTATTGGCTATGCCGTGAGATATCTGTTCATTTGAAAGGTCAATCAACAAAAGTTGGTCAGAGTCTCCTCTTGGCTCTTGCCTTTCTCTTTTAATTGACATAAAAGATACAAGATCGAAAGACTGCATTGGGGTTTAATGTACAACTCATCATATCTGTAACTTATTTGTATTGTATCTGTTAAGAGAAATAACGTATCCACGTGTCCGTGTCATGTTGTGACCTGTATCCATATCTGTACTTCTTAAGTTTGGGTGATGAGATCACTTAACACTGCCTTAGGCCTGTGAGCCAAAACCTTTGGTTATGATCTTCATGCTGAACTTCAATGGCTCATGGGACTATATTGAGAGATAGAGTTCTTATATTTCTGGGCGAGAAACCTTTCGAATCTGGCACAATTTTTACCTCCCAAAAGAATTATATAAGGAGATCAATGATCTAGTGTATCACATGGGCTGATCCCTCCCACACCGTAAATGGATTTCCTACGTGGTCCATTTCAAATACTGCTCCCATTCGATGGGTTGTCAAGGGAATTGAACTCTGATTCTAATTCTGGGTTTGACACATAAATTGGCTTATGAAACTGTACTTGTGATTGGAGTTTATGTAGTGTTCTCACTGGTTGGAATTTGATGGGTATTTGACTGACTTTGTATTAGAGAGAGTCCTAGGTTTGTTTATGGGTGAGAGAGAGAGAGAGAGAGTGTCCTGGGTTTGTTTTTTTTAAATAAGTGCTGGGTTTGTTTAGATAGAGAGGCTCTGTTTTTTTCTTCTCATATTGAATATAGTATTGTAAGCAAATAATAATCAAGATCAAAATTTGTAAACCTTTTGCAGATTGCTCAACAAATGATGGTGATCTTTTGGGGGATGAAGATGCAATGGAGTGCTAAATGAGAGACCAATGATGTTTTGAGGACAAAATTGCTTTTTGCCTTCCTATTTTTGGGACTTCAATATGAAAGAAGAAGGGGATGCCTTTGGTTTTTTGGACTTCTACATGGAGAAAGAAGGATATTGGACCAGTCTTTTCTTTTAGTACTTAATAGTACATGATTTAGTCCATAGTGGTTTTTGTATAGATGCTTGATACATGGTATTATGGTCTCCGTATTTAAGTATCATATTTTGACATCTGTGAAATGGCTTAATGTTCCCGTCATTGCCTTTGAGTTTGATGAATTGCATGTGCTATTTAGATTATATATATATAGTGAGTCATTGTATGACTGGAATCAAAATGAGAACAATTGGTAGCTTTTTTTGTCGCTAAAAGAGTTATTTTGTGAGGTTCCTCGCAAAAAGAAAACTGTTTTTTTTATAAAAAACAAATTGTGAGTCCACCATCTTGTGAGGAAAATACTAAATTGCCAAACATATGAATTTCCTCGCAAATGAATTTCCTCACAAAAGGGTTCACCATTTTGTGAGGAAAATTTTGAATCGCCAAACACAAGAAATTCCTCGCAAAAAGAATTTCCTCGCAAAAGGGTTCACCATTTTGCGAGGAAAATTCCAAATCGCCAAACACATGAAATTCCTCGCAAATGAATTTCCTCGCAAAAGGGTTCACTCATTAGCGACAAGTTAAATTTCCTTGCAAAAAAAAATCTTTTTAGCGAGGAAATAGAATTTTGGACGCAAAAAACAATTGGAGACTACCCATTTGCGAGGAATGAACGACAAATGAAAATACCTCGCAAAAAACCTTTTGCGAGGAAATTATGGCATTTAGTGAGGAATTTAGTTCCTCGCAAAAACCCTGATTTCTTGTAGTGGTATAACCATCACAGAAGGTGGCAGCATCGATCACCTCTTGTGAAAAATTGTGTTGGTCCTCAACAACTTGATCACCAACAACAATATCAATTTTTTGCTTATCACCCAAATCCGTATCGATTTTCTCTTCATTGACTTCAATTACAATATTCCCGTTGCCGCTATTGCTGATGTCAACTTGCTTTTTACCATCAACTTGAATTACCTCTTCTTTATCAGCTTCTTCAACAACATCGGCAGATGTGTGAATTGTATGTTGTTGCTTTGGCTCATAATTCCATGGTAAAAATCTCTCCATCATAAGTCTTTTGATTCTTGACCATGCGCGAATACGACGCTTTCCCAATCGTTCTCTCTTATCTTGCATATCTAACCACTATCGTAGCGCTCGTCCCGTAAGTTTTGCCAGCAAATATTTCCACCTTATTTCAGACGGCATTCTCACATACTCAAAGAAATCATCAATATCTAAGATCCAATCTAAAATATCTTCAAAATACTCATAAGCACTTAATTTAGGCAAATTATCATAAGACCTGAAATCGGGTTCTAATTCCTCACTATCAACATAATCGGATTCCGAGCGTTGTGAGGGCGAATAACAACCCTTCGGAAGGATACTTCTCGCGGTGGAAGTTTGAGCAATCTTCGGGTTCCTATTTTTCTCCCCTTTTTATCTTTTTAAAATCTAGACCGCCGAAACACTTTTGGCCGGTTAAGATAGGAGCTCAACACCACGTGTGCTCGGCACCCAAAAGTTTCTCCTTTATCCTGGCTTTGGATAAAGATCGAGGATGCCTTGTTTGTATCCGCATGTTCCAAATTCGAACATTTCCTAACGAGCCAATCGAGCTCGAGTTTTCAGCTTTCTTTTCAAACTAGCTAGTATAGTATGAAGTATGTTAACCATCCTTTGGAAAGACAAATAGGCTGTTTCTTTAAGGTGGAATTTGATGCAATCTTGGCCCAGTACGCCGTAATTTTGACCAAGCTCGGTTCTGAGATTTTCGTGGCAACAGTCACTAATGTAAATTAGAACCCTATGTTTTTTTAGAGAAGAAAAAAAAAATAAAGAACCAACATTTATTTCAAATGATAAATACCGTGTTCCATAGTTTGTCTTTTTTGTAATTCGTGTCTTCATGTTAATAAAAAATAGTTTTCGGTCATAATTGTTTATTCTTATTGCAAGAATTAGAAAATTAATTGAAATAGGCAAATTGATGTGAATAGTTTATGAATACGCACAAAGTGTTTTATTTATTTTTTCCCTAATTATGACACCTGCAATTTTTTTTTTAAAACATCGACAAATAATAAGGATATAGTGGAAGCATATGTTCACACACAATTGAAGGAAGAGTGGGGAAAAAAAAGAAAAGAAGAAGCAAACTACTTCGTTCAGTCGTTGCACTGACTCATATATGGTAAGAAAAGACAAAAAAAAAAGAAAAAAAGAAGAAGAAGAGAAGGTAGAAAAGGAAAACTAACTTATAGTATGGGGAAAAAAAGGAAGAGTACGTAGAAACAGACTCATGGTAAGAAAAAATAAAGGAAGAGATGATTTGAAAGGAAAATTTCCTATGATAAAAAAAAAAGGAAATTTTAATTTGGCATCCCATTCCAAAAAGATCGTTATGATCTCACCCCATGACGTTTGAATAGTTATGATTTCATCCTGTAAAAGGATATTCGGACGATTGTGCCCTTATTAGGTGTTTAATTAGTATATACTACGTACTAATAATATATTCTACACTAATTAATAGGCCAAAAAATCCGGAGCGCATGATGTTCTGTTTAACGTCTTTTGATTGAGGTGATTTATTTATCCATTAGTTGTCCACATATCACGGTATGGAAATCCCAATCAAATTATATTTTTTAAAATCTGGGCATGATTTCTTCCATTTATTCCTAACCTTAATTGGCAGCCGCCAGTTTCTCTCCTCTCTCTGGTTTTATGCACTAGTCACCAGCAGTTAGCCCTCGACGACCGGCTCCCTCCCCCAATGGCGGCCCCCTTCGACGACGACACACTTTTTCTTCTCATCTGGATCACATGTCGCCCCATCTCCAACTTGAAGGACATCGGCGCCAACACCTGCATCTTATTTGGCTTTCTCGACTCCGTTGTTACAGGCCGTCGCCACAGCTCAACGACGACGTGCTCAGATCCAAGACAGAAGAAGACAGAACTTCAACGCCTTTCTTTGGTTTATGGATCTAGGTGTGGTTTTCGTCTAGATCTAAGTGTGGCTTTTGCCTCCTTTGGTTTATATACATACAGTTATATATATATACACATATAGATATATTTGTGGGTTATTCAATTTATCTTTGTAGAGTCTTCCTTTCTCATGAATCTGGGTTATTCTGGGTTAATCAGATAATGCTAGGTAATTAATTTACCATGTTTTTCGACAATTTTCTAATTACAAGGTTAGTAATTTACCATGATGTTAATCCTTATTTTTCATACACTGAATATGGTTTATTGGTTTCTCAGAAAAGGACAAAAAGGGCCCGTGGGAATTGAACCCTCGTATTTGCCAGCAAGAAAAGCACAAGCCATTCCACTATGCCAATTGCTTCTCAATTTCTTTTAGTGCAACATTTTATATTTATTACTCCCTCCGTCCGGATTTGTTAGTCCACAAACATACTTTTTCAAATCCGAAAATGTTTGTCCATTTTCAAAAGTTAAAGGATAAAGTAAGGGAAAATTACATTTGATGATGTGAAAACAACAAACACAAAAAGTAATGGAAAAAAAGTTGGAATCCCCAAAACAGACCAACAAATCCGGACGGAGGGAGTACTTGTTATAAACATATATATACACCTAATTGGGGCCCTAAAAATGGACTATTTTTTGTGGGCCCAAGACCTGGGCCTACCCCGCCTGCCCTCAAGGTGGGCCCTGATTTTGATGCACCCTTACATAACACCAGATGTTGATATGGAATAGGAATAAATTTGATATAGAACAGGGCGACCTAATTATCATGGCAACCATTTACCTTACGACCTGTTTGGCAGGGGGATATGGAGGGATGATATAAGAAGATGCTGGATATACATATCCAAGTGTGGTATATCCAACGTTTGTTTTGATTGTTGAACCCCGGATAAAATATTACCGGTATATACATTTCCATATGGGGAGGGATTATTTTTAGGCACCCTCCCCTTGTCGGGCCCTACAACAACAGAGTAGACGTACACACACACACACATAGAGAGAGAGAGAGAGAGAGAGAGAGAGAGAGAGAGTGTGTCGAGAGATTCGTTTGAGAAGTATATATCATCATCAACGGTGAGAGGCCGTGGTCATCGTCGATCTAAAGCTGCCGCCCTCGTCGGCAACGACTCTGCAAATACCAAACAAACTGGAAAATACCAAATGTATAAAACATCCATGAAATCATAAAGTGGTTTTCCAGATCCATAGCAAAAAAACAGGATGTCAATGATGATAAGGGGGGTTTTGATCTATCCAATTAAAGGGGTTTGGAGTTCGGACGAAGCTTGAGATGGACGCTGGTGAAGAAGTTGACGATTATAGATGAGAGAGAGACTAGAAATTTTTTAGATAAGAGAGAGAACTCGCCACAAAAAAAGATATATATATATATATATATATATATATATATATATATAGAGAGAGAGAGAGAGAGAGAGAGAGAGAGAGAGAGAGAGAGAGAGAGAGAAGCAAGAGGCAGGTGTATTTTACATGATTTGGGATAAATGTTGCAGCGTTGGCCCACCACTTTTCTCTTTTCTGTTTTTTCTTTTTTATTATTGAGGACAAAAGGGGTATTTTACACAATTTTACATTATCCAACCTCTCATATCCTCATTCTACAATAACAAAACAAACACAGTAAATTTTATTATCCCCTTCTAAAATAATACTTCTCTAACTATATCCACCTCTATATCCCCCTCTTCTTCTCTCATATACATATTCCCCTAACAAACAGGGCGTTACATCTTTGATTTTTATCTCCGAGGGACAGGGAAAAAAATTTGTTCACCCTCACCAAAAGAGGGTGAACAAAACTCTCACCCTGATTGGTTGAAATGGTGTTGGGTCTACAAAAAATAGTGTGGATCCCACCATAAAGTGATGTCATGTTTACCAAAAAGTGTATTGATTCCATGGATCCCACACCATTTCAACCAATCAGGGTGAGGGTTTTGTTCACCCTCCTTTGGTGAGGGTGAATTTTTTTTTTCTCGAGGGACAGGAACCACATGATAGTCTTATAAGAGCAGGAAGGGAGTTTACATATTTCATACACGCATGAAAAAAATATAAACTGGACTTAGTTATTCAAGAGGTCGTTGAATCAACAGAAGTAATAAAAAAAAAATCAAAAATCAACTTGGCTAAAAAACGACATAAAAAATAGGGGCGAGCAAAATAACCGTCAAACCGCGAATCTAGTCCAAACCAAAGGGTTATGTTTGGTTTTCTTGTAATATGGTTTGGTTCCGGTTTTAAAAATTTAGAAACTTTGATTTGTGGATTTACGTTGGCGGTTCTGATTCCAAACCGATCCGATCCGTATAATATTTATATAAATATCAATCACTAGTTTCCTCATAATGTTTCATTCCACCACCCTATTCATTCACTTCCAAGATTTAAATACACTAAACATACACGGCGTGGACTTAGTCAATTGATTTCCTAATCTTTTGTCTCGTTAAATAATTTCCGAATCTAGTACTTTATTACTTCGCCCTATTTCTTCACCAATTACTAGTATTCTACCCTATTTTAGTTGGTTGATGTTAGTGAGTTTTGGTAATTTTATACCGAACTTGTTTTAATATAGTTATGAGTTAACTTATCTATGTAATTTTTAAGTACTTTAAATTTTTTATGACGATGATATCTCAATTTCAAGAGAACTGTGGTTCAAACTTGGCTTTCTCTCTGACTAACAATGTTATTAACTATAGGAATATACTAATTTTAACAATAAAAATATTTATGCTAACTTTTTTCTGTCTCAAAGTTTGTTGAGTGAAAATAAATTCTCTCGGTTAACTTGTACTGCACTAAAATGTTTTTTTTTTTTGGGTGAATTTGATATTAAAAGTTAAAAGTAACCTTTAAATAAATGAAAGAAAATAAATACATAAAAAATTATCAAAACATCCTTGGTGTATAAAAGATTTGAAACTTATACTTGAGTAATATATGTACAACCATTAATTAAATCTCAACTATCTTACACCTATAATAAAAGTGTTGCAAGAGTTATATATTATGCATTCTAGGTCCATAAAAAAAATAAGAAAAAAAAAATTGAAGAAATTTCCATAGTTGGAAGGGCCTTCCTTAAATCACAATTAACTTACTCCTATAATATAAGTGTTGCAAGAGAAAAAAAATATAAGTGTTGCAAGAGTTATATATTATGTATACTAGATCCAAAAAAAGAAAAGAAAAAGAAACAAAATTGAAGAAATTTCCATAGTTGGAAGGGCCTGTCAGAATTCAATCCTGGGCTTCCTTTAAAGAGTTTGGAAAACGATAAATGCTACTATTAATTGTGTCGGAAAAAAAATACTATAAGAAAAAACTTCCTTAGCTTATAGGACCTCTGGGGATTCATTCTAGGGTTTTTTAGATTCAACGAGTGTCAAAGAACCATGCAAGCTGCCAGCACTCTATTTGTGTTGGGGAATGAGTTATGGATACTGTATTTTTGAGTTTTATAAAAAAATGTTCCCAACTTTTTGCTTAAAATTCATAGGCCTAAAGCGCCCGCATCTCTGACTTCACCTCAAGGCCAGCATTGGAATTCTCTTAAAAGAGAGGGGTGGTGCCTTCATAAGTGTAGACACAAGTTGTGCATGGATAACCGGCGACTAGTAGCGATTCCTGTTTTATGTAGAATCTGCACCTTGATCGATAAAATGAATATTTGAAGTTAATTAGCTCACCTTCATTGGGTAGGAAAATATCCTTTGTCCTAGTTGCTGTAGCACATGTGCACCGGTGCCTATAATATAAGTGGCATTTTTGTTGATTTGATGTCATCCTCACCTTTCTCCATTGCTTTGACAAAGTATTTTTAGAGAATGTGGGATTATTGTAAGTTTGTAACCAAGTGAGATCGACTTAGTTTCCTCAAATTTTTCGATGACATTCGAATCTTTAATCCCCAACAAACAAACTTTCCTATAATTCCTCTTAAATCCTCACCTTTCTCCGTTGCTTTGACAAAGTATTTCCAGAGAATGTGGAATTACTATAACCAAGTGGGATCGACTTATTAGCCAAGAATTTCTCCATGACATTCGAATCTAAAATCCATAACAAACAAACTATCCCTATATATAGTTCCTCTATATAAACATTAAATGCTTCATTTGTCTTCCTAATTACTGCCTCACATGCTGATCGCTATTCATAATTAATTCCAAGATATATTTGCTGGTGTATTTCGTACGGAAAGTAGTGGCTCGTGAATTTTCTTGGTTATGGCGCCAAATATTTTCCAACTTTTCAAGGTAAGTATTCTCCGATCTCAATCTTTTATTTTAGGATTTAGTCGATCTTAGCTTGTAAATTTATTGGTGTTGGAACTGTTTTTATTCTCTTTTGATTCAAAACTATTAATATATTTAAAAACATATCGGGGCGAAGGGAAGTAGGTAGTAGAGGAGTTAGTTGATCCATGCAACTACTTTTTTTCTCACTAGGACATGATTTGAGTATCTGTAGCCAAATTTTGTTATTTTGACCCGAGAAAAAATTTCTAAATTGCCCAAATCTGCTTCAAATGGATAAAATTCTCAAGCATTCTCTTTTGTTACTATTATAAATGAGACTATCATGCATTTTTTCAAGATAAACTACGTCTTTTAGACCAGTTGTATAACAAAATAATATTTATAGGGTAGATCTACCTTCTAGTTAATTAAACTCTTAATTTAGTTATATTTCTCAACCTTTTATTTTTTTGGTGATTTAGACGGTCTTACTAAATTTATGGTGTTTGAACTATTTTCTTCTCATTCGATCCAAAACTACTATTATGTTCACAAATAGGGCAGACGGAAGTAGATAGTAGAGGAGTCACTTGACCTAGGTAACTTTTATTTCCCACTATTGAATATTTTTCGCCAAATCTGTTAGTTTCACCTACAAAAAATGTCTTAATTGCAGAAGATTACTTCAAATGAGTAAAAACGTCAAATATTCTCTTCTCTTATCATTACAAATGAGACTATCATGCATCTTTTCAAGATAAACTCCGTCTTTTAGACCAATTGTAAAACAAAGATATATACATTTGTCAGGGTAGATCTACCTTCTAGTTAACCTCTTAATTTAGTTATTTATATAGATTAGCAAATAGGAAAACGTAATTGCATGTTGATCTAATTTCTGCCCAAAATCCCCACTCCATGTGTGGGTACCTATGTCTTTTCTGTCTATGTACGTTGGTATACACAATTACCCTTGTTTTGTGGATTACGTTTATTAACATCTGAATAGTATAGGGAAAAAATAATATTTCGGCACGGATATGAGTTTTGTTTTTTAGAAATTTAATTTTGTTATGAAAAGATTTCTATTTCTATAAAGCATAAAAGCCCAAATCGATATAGAGAATTGGCTAGAGAACTATGATTTTATGTGCTCGAGGAGCAATTCTTCTACCGCTGTTACTTGCAAAACTTAAACCTACTTCTAGGACACTTGAATTTTTTTGTTAAGAAAACCTGAACAAAATCATAGGCACGACTTTCACCAACAAAAATGAGAAGAAAAAATGTGACCACACATGTTCCCCTGTCCTCTTAAGATTGGTGCACTCTCGCCAACCATTTTTTGGGTATTGAAGCGGCAAGTGATTGTCGAGGAGTTGGGTGTCAACCTAGTTGGGATGCTTCTCCTCGTCGTGATGTCTATTCTTCTTTTCCCTTTAATCTTTGTACTACCAGCCGAGATTAATAAATTAGTGCCCTGTACGTGAATTCTTTACCGCTATTAATTACTTGCAAAACTTAAACCTACTTCGCGGGCAATACCCCACAAATTCTACCATCCCATTGTTGACAGTGGCCCTTGAAACACACATCAGATAGCCCACCTTAATCCTCCAATTCACGAAAGAATAGATGAAAGTTGATAAAAGTACGGAAAGAACTAAAAAAGAAAGTTAAAACTATTGCTGTTATTTAGATTTCTAACGTACAAGACAAATAATTAAATAAAAAAAGACACAAATGTCACTAAAATTTAGAATCGATGGAAAAATAAAAAGTCAGTTTGCTTAATTTTAGCCAAACACACTACATTTTTTGTTATGTTTGTTTCACTGTTTTAGTAAGGTATATCTGAATTCCCTGGCTGAGATAAGAAATGATATTTTGATTCCCATAGATAAAGCAATTACATGTTATTATTGGCTTTTGGTGCCGATGTATTTTATATAATCTTTGGTGTTGCCAAAGAGGCTAAAGGTGTCCCTCGATATTGGCAGCTATTTACTTGTATCTTTACTACGTTTTGATCGGAGTTTTACACTTATTTTATTTGGGATTGGGTTTCATTAGGCCGAAGAGAGCTACAGGGAGAAAATCCCTGTGTCTAGAGAAGGCTGAAGAAGCTAATGCTTGTTTTAACATCGAAGGTGAAGAAGTGCAAGAAGAAGACAATTGGGCTTTAGAATAAGAGAGTTGAAGTTGCGGACTGAGTCCTCAGAAGAGGACGAAGAAACGTTGCTAAAGGATAAATTGCCAGACTAAAGAAGACCTCCTTTCAGATGAATACAATGACAGTACTGATTCTCCGCGCCATTGTGTCATTGTGTTTGGATTATGGGTGAGGTTATCTTTATTCTGACAGTATATTCTGAAGCAGCGTTTCATCCTCCTCTTTTGAGGACTCACTCAATAGCTTCAGCTCTCTTAGTTGCTTCTGAAGCCCCTTTATCTTCTTGTTAAGCTTCTTCAGCTTTGATTTTAAAACGGCCTTTAGCTTCTTCGGTCTTCTCTAGACTCTGGGACTTGCCCCCTGTAGCTACCTTCAGTCTACTGATATCAATCCCCAAGTAAAACCCCGATCAAAACGTATTGAAGATGAAAGTAAATTGCTGCCAATATTTGAGGGACACCTTTAGCCTCTTTGGCAAGGCCAAAGATTATAGAAAATACTTCTGCAACAACAGCCAATAATAACATGTAATTGCAGTATATATGAGAATCAAACTTGTATCATTTCTTTTCTCGGCAAGAGAAAACTCAGGTATATCACTAAAACAGTGAAACTGACATAAAAGACAATGTACTTAGTTTGGCTGAAATTAAGCAAACTGTCTTTTTTTTGCCTTTCCAATCTATTCTATATTTTATTGAGATTCGTCTCTTTATTTAATTATTCATCATGTGTGCAACAAATGTACATGACGGAAATAGTTTTAACTTTCTTTTTTTAGCTATTACTGTACTTTTTTTAAACTTATTCGAGAAATGGTGTTGTAGAGTAGGGAACGGAACTGGTTGCTTACTGATGCAGAATGGAGATTTATTATTATTTAAAATAGTTTTTTTTAAGTTTTCCTTATTTTGGTTAGTAATTTTGTTAGGGAGTCTTGCAATTTTAGAAAAAATAAGTGTTCTAGAATATTTTGTTTCCTAGTTTAGTTTATTTATCTTCCTTTTAATTCTTGCATGGTCAGGAAGAAATTTAGTTTCTAGGTTTATTGTTTCCTTTTTCTTTATTTCCCAGTAGGTCGAAATTCTACTATTATAAATAAGAATGTAAGTCTCTTGGCTATGGGAGTTGTTTTATGATTATTAATGAAAATTTGAGAGTTGTCACAATATTGTTTGTTCAAGGAGAGAGTACCTTTAGTTCAGACAAAATTCGTGATTATCGTTATTGCGCGTTCTTATTTCAACACGCCTCCGTGCATCATTTATGTACTGAGTTACTGGAGTACTAGGGAATACAATAAATATACACCAGTTTCAATTTGGAAGCTTTCCCCACCACACACTTTGGGCTGTCCCTTCATCTTAAATATAGTCTTGTTTGGATTAATATGTTAACTATACACTGAAAAAATTCAATGACATTTTTATCCTTTTTGGTCTATGAAAATTGATTGCATGTGGTTCAATTTGTGTATTTCCAGATCCTCCTTGGATCCGCTAAAGCCATCTGACCCTATGTTTCAATCTTTTTATTAAGATACTTGCCATGAGGTGGATGTGCCTATTTTCTGTCTAACAATTTTGGGCTCAGCTTGGGTCAGTTTAACTCGTCTTGTTTGCGACCCTACAGGTCACATAAATGAAAGGTTAATGGTTCCGTGATAACTAGGTTGTCTTGCTCCACATCAATCTTATTTGATTCTGCATCAGCTTCTATTGTTGTGTGACAAAGAGGCTATTTCTTATGGTGACGTTTGGGATTGTGCAATATTACCTTTTAATATCTTTTTTCAGTGGTAACACCGTTCTACTCTAGTTTCCCCCCAACCCTTGGCTCGAGGGCCTATCGGTGGATAAATCACCAGTTTGATGAATCCTGTTCTACTTGTCGATCGCCTCCATGGTATGTTTATGCACAATTTCATTTCTGGGCTGCCGTTAATTTGGCTGAGTATGTGCAAGAATCTAAAAACTCCCTTTACCTCACTTGAATTTGTAGAGATTTGAAGGGGAAATGGGTATATGTCCAAAATGATTTTTTTTTTTTTTTTTTGCATTTTTAAATACTGTTATCCTTTACTTCATTTATTAAGCAATATCTTTTTGTTGAAACATGTTGATTTAATATATTTTTAGCTGCAAATGAAGAATCAATGACAAGAAAAACAGAGGAACAAGGGCAGGGCAATGCAACCTAAGAGTTCAAACAAAATGATGTGCAATGATCAGACTCAGGGCAATCAAGAGAGGCATTGGGACAACCAATGAGAATGAAGAGAGAACAAGAGAAAGAAATGAGGGCGATTTCAGGTTGGGTTTTCCATTGCTAAGGGCAAAACTTGAGGATTAACATTCCAGTGACTAACCCAACAAATACATTCTCAGCAATCACTTATTTGCTTTGGTATGATTTAGTCAGTCAGGTTGTATATCAATAAGACCAAGCTTCATCATACTGAGAAGATGATTAGAGGTGCTTTCAGCAAGGACTTGTTATGGGGCGTGGGGGGTGTCACCAATCCATGTTAATTGTAGCATGTAGAAGTCCATACTTTCCTTAAGTTTTTGTTAACTGTTAATTAGTCATTGTTCATTGTCGGTAGATCATACTCATTTTGCCTGCTCGAAATAAAATGATTTGCAATTTTCTGTCTTTGTTAGTTGTTTCCTAACCAAAGATGTTGGATTTGTAGAGTCTCTATTGTTCTTTTATAGAAAGAGAGAGATGGATGTGTTTGAATCGTTTCGTTTTTAGTGTATTGCTCTCAGCAACCAAGAACATGGATTAAATTCAGGAAAAAAAAAAAAACCACTTGCAACGCACGTGCAAACCATGGCTAGTACACTGTAAAATTCAATGGAGTTTTTATCCTTTTCGGTCCATGAAAATGGATTGTAAAAGGTTCAATTTGTCTCTTATCGGATCCTTGCAGGATCCACTAAAGCCATCTAATCATATGTTTCAATCTTCTTGTTAAGATACTTCCCATGAGGTGGATGTGCCTATTTTCTCTGTAGTACACGGGCCAATCTCAACACTTTTGGGCGCGACTCGTTTACAAATGCTTTTTAAGGAAATTTACTTAACTCGGCTCATTAAGGACTCAGCTCGATCATTTACTAGTGAACCGAACAAGGACACTTCAAAGTTTGGCTCGGCTTAGCTTGTCTCGTTTGTACCCCTACAAGACGTCGAGCATAAATGAATGTTAAATGGTTCAGTCATAACTAGGTTGCCTTGCTCCACACCAATCTTATTTTGAGTCTGCACCAGCTTCTATTGTGGTGTAAAGTTGCATCACAAGAATAGCTTTTTTTGGCCATTCGAAGTATGGTTAACTAACGTCATAAAGCAAAAATAGAACCCAACTACGTTGAACACAACTAGGAGTACGATTATAAATGCCTTATGAAGCATCCAAATTCGATCAGCTCTGGCTTTGGATAGTGTCTTGCTTGTAATTGTATTCGCCTGCTCCAAATTCGATCAGCGACTTGTTTTAGATAAAGATTAATTGAGGATGCCTTGTTTGTTCTCAATCTTTATTTAAAGTTCACGTGCTGATCGAATTTGGACACTGTTGTGTGGCACATAATCGGGTTCGTTTTGGACACTGTTGTGCTGCACATAATCGAGTTCTGTTTTGGCGTTGTGAAGGCGGCAAACTATCCTTCGGAAGGACGTACATTTCTTGTGGTGTGGAGTTGCATGTTTTTGCAATCTTGGCCAATATGCTTTATTTCTGATCCACCATTACATAACACTAGATCTCGAGGATTTCGTCGATGGGATTTCTATTCTACAATCTGGATCGTTTGTTTTCTTCAAGATTTTGTGGACAATAATTTTGCATAAATGATCCCCCTCTAGAAGCAATCATGAATTCGTTAGAGGGTTGATTTCGTTCTTGGCAAATGGGTTGCTGAACGGATGAAAATGTTGCCCCGGGATAGAAATCAGCTCCATGAACAAGGTGATCATCTCCCTGGCAATTTGTCTTCAACTATTGAAATGGTTTTTATCATTCGTTATGGACATTGCAAGAGGAAACCGTGATTTCGTAGTCATAGGTGTTTTTCAATTTGTGGTGGATATTCTGTTATCCGATGCCAACAAGATAGAGGCTCATGAATAATAGAATATCCACCACAAATTAAAAAACACCAACGACCATGAAATCACCACTTCCTTTTGCATTGTTCATTACGAATGGCAAAAACCATTTCAGTATTTGAAGACATTGCCAGGGAGATGAGGAACATTTTCATCCGAACGACAACTAATGAAATCAACCCTCTGACGAATTCATGATCGTGTCTGGAGGGGTTTATTTGCTACGGCGTCCCGGGTTCGAACTAGGGTTTTTCAGATTCTATGGGTGTCAAAGAACCATGCAAGCCAGCACACCATTTGTGTTGTGATGTGGAATCATTTATGTACAATATATTTTTGAGTTTTATCAAAAATGAGCTTGCTTCAAATTCGTAGGCTTAAAACGCCCCTACGTCCAAGTTCACTGCAGGCCGGCCCTGGACATGTTACGAATTCTCTTGAAAGAGAGGGGCGGTGCTTCAGAAATGTAGACACAAGTTGTGCATGGCTAACCAGCGACTACTAGCGATTCCTGTTTTATGCAGAAGAGTTGCAACCTGCAATATTAATCGATAAAATGAAAATTTGAAGTTTGCTCATCCTCGTTAAATAGGAAATCCTTTGTCCAAGGAGTCGTAGCACGTGTGCACCGGTGTGGTGCCTATAATATAAGTGGCATATATATATGTTGACTTGATGTCATCCACACCTTTCTCCATGGCCTTGACAAAGTATTTTTAGAGAACGGGCGATAATTGTAAGTTGTAACCAAGTGAGATTGACTTAGTTTCCTTTAAATTTTCCACAACATTCGAATCTTTAATCCCCAACAAACAAACTTTCCTATAGTTCCTCTAATATATCGCATTCCTCACCTTTCTCCATTGCTGACAAAGTATTTTTAGAGAACGTTGGATAACTCTAACCAAGAGCTTGACTTCGTATCCTGGAATTTCTCCATAACATTCGAATCTTTAATCCCTAATAAACAAACTTTCCTATAGTTCCTCTATATAAACATTAAACCTATGAGCTCTTGATACATACAGAGAAAAACCAACTTTGTTATTCCTCTTGTTCTTTGTTTCACAACATATATACCAAATGCTTCATTTATCTCCTAATTCACTGCCTCATATGCTCATCGCTATTCATTATTAATCCTGAGGTAATATTTGCTGCTATATTTTGTACGGATTTTGAATACCGGAAAATATTGGCTCATGAATTTTCATGGTTACGGCTCCTGATTTTTTCCAACTTAGCAAGGTGAATATTCTCCAATCTCAACCTTTTATATTATGATTTAGTCGGTATTAGTAAATTCTCCAATCCAAAAGTACTATCATATTCACACACATAGGGGCGAAGGGAAGTAGGTAGTAGAGGGGTCACTTGACCCAACTGGCTGGCTTTTATTTCTCACTAGGACAGTTGAGTACTTGTAGCCAAATTTTGTTATTTTGACCTCACAAAAAATTTCTAAATTGCCCATCTGCTTTAAAAGAATAAAAATCTCAAGCAGTGTCTTCTCTTATAACATTACAAATAAGACTATCATGCAATTTTTTAAAGATAAACTACATCTTTTAGACCGATTGTAAAACAAAGTTACATTTGTTAGGATAGATTTACCTTCTAATTAACCTCTTAATTTAGTTATTTATTTAGATTAGCAAATAGGAAAACATAATTATATGTTCGTCTAATTTCTAACTAGCCAAAAATTCTGACTCCACCCATACTTATATGGGTCTATACATATATCTTTTGTACCTATGTACGTCGGTATATAAATTTATCCTTGTTTTGTGTATTAGGTTTATTTAACATCTGAATATTATAGGGAAAAATATGTTACGAAAAGAATTCTATTTCTTTAAAGCGTAAAGGGGCAAATCAGTATATAGAAATGGGTGGAGAATTATTACTAATTGAATCTAATGGGTGGTCATGGTAAATGGTAAATTTGTTCATCAATCATGGTAAACTGAAAATCAAACATGGTGGAATCCGAAGTAATTGAACCAACCCAGTGATCATGAAAAATTTATTCACCATTCATGGTCAAAGCAGAACTATCATCATTCATGATAAATTTATTGAATCCTTGCTATTTGAACCAAACCAGCTGTAGCTTTTTCCTACAAAGCCAGAAAACGGCTAGACAAAACCCCATAGGGCATTCAATCTAATTGCCGAGCAAAATACTAGTAAAAAGTCATTTGCCAAAACTGATTTGGTGTTCATGGTAAAACGGTTTATATATTTATTTGGTGTTCATCATTCATATTGGTAAACCGATATACGTGTTTCTTTGGTGTTCATGGTAAACCGATTTACGTCCGATTTACGTAATGGGACGGGGAAGGTGGACGATTTGGGATGCCGATACTGGGATGGTGGAACGACGATGGCTGGACGGAGAGGAGTGAGAGGACGACTATTGATTTCGGAAGAAAGATTTATGGCGTTCCTTCATTTAGGGCGTGATTTTGATTGAAGGAGCGTAATATCAGGGATTGTTTTCTATTCTCAAATCCCTTTTGGTCCACTTTTCCCAGATCCAATATGCAACATTCGTTTTAGTCCTCACTGTGTTTAAAATGTGTTTTTAAGAGTCATTCAAGAAATCAGTGAAAAAAAAATACCAGAACTGCATAGGAGCTATCTACTTCATACGTGGAGAACCACAAGCAGTCCAATACGATGGC
This sequence comes from Vaccinium vitis-idaea, assembly GCA_963854785.1. Taxonomy (NCBI): domain Eukaryota; kingdom Viridiplantae; phylum Streptophyta; class Magnoliopsida; order Ericales; family Ericaceae; genus Vaccinium; species Vaccinium vitis-idaea. The sequence goes on from OY978219.1 coordinate 38,743,676, forward strand.
TTTGTCGCTTCCAAAAGACTGTCCCGCCGGTGGTCTTCAAGTTCTGGTGCTATGAAGTATGCTAACCATCCTTTGGAAAGACAAATAGGCTGTTTCTTAAGGTGGAAAGACAAAGCCATCGTATTTAATTTGATGTACAGGGCAACCTAATTATCATGGCAACCATTTACCTTACATCTTTGATTAGTTTTTATTTCTGAGGGACTAGAACTACCTGATAGTACTCTTATAAGAGCAGGAAGGGGAGTTTACACATCTCATACCTCACGCCAAATGATTTCACAAGCATGAAAAAAATACAAATTGAACCACCTGATAGTCCTATAAGCGATTATCTCACTGGCAATTTGTCTTCAACTACTGAAATGGTTTTTGCCACTCGTGATGAACATTGCAAAAGGAAGCGGTAATTTTGTAGTTGTATTGTACGTTTTTAAATTTGTGGTGGATATTCTGTTATCCGCGATTGTCTTCGGCCAATGCTGCTATTGTTGCTGTTCAATGACAATTTGAAAAAATCCAACCACACAATGAGATCAAACTTGTCCTTTTTTTGCTTGGGTCATTACAAGATTCATGTAAAATTTGAAGAAAGTATGAATCATCGATGCCAACAGGATGGAGGCTCATGGATAATAGAATATCCACCACAAATTGAAAAGCATGTTCGCTCTATCCTATTGGCATCGGTGATTCTTACTTTCTTCAAATTTTATCTGAAGCTTGTAATGACACAGGCAAATTAAAGAAAGACGAGTTTGATCTCATTGTGGTTAGGTTTTTCAAATTGTCATTGAACCGCAACAGTAGAATGCTTTGGCAAGGACAATTACGGATAGTAGAATATCCACCACATATTTAGAAATGTTCAAGATAACCATGAAATTAAATCATCGCTTCCTTTGGCAATGTTCATCATGAATGGCTAATACCATTTCAGTAGTTGAAGACAAATTTCAAGGGAGATAAATGCCTTGTTCATTTCTTCCCCAAAAGGAACATTTTCATTCCAACGAAACTCATTTGCAAGAACGAAATCAACCCTCTAAGGAATTAATTCAAATTGCGTCTGGAGGGGATTATTTATAGGGAAAATCTCAGAGAAAACAAAAAATCCATACTTTTGACTTCCATTTTTTTGAATTGAGAATATTCTTGACATATTTCTGTTAGTGGTGATATGGAATGGTGACTCTAAATGTGTTTTGGTGTTTTCTGGATTGAAAATATTCTCAACATATTTTTGCTAGTGGTGGTTTTGAAATGGTGACAATAAATATTAGTATTGAGAATATTCTCAGCGTGTTTTGGTAGCGGTACAGATAGCGGTTGTGAAGTGATGATGATGAAGTTTAACATGGAGATTATTATCAATCTTTTTATCTTGAGAAATTCTCAGAATATTCTCAATTTGTTTTCATAACTTTTAAGCAATATGATTCGTAACATTTTCTATATAATTCGTAATATTTTGGTGTCTCGTAACTTTTATAAAAAAAATCGTAACTTTTATAGGGGTGTGTATTGTAGCCTTTTCCATAAATATCATATATCTTTACAACAGAAAATAAGATCAATGGAAAAAAATAAACTCATGCAAGGTGTGTACTTAAAAAACACAGTCCAACACATACAAACAAGAAAAAAGACAAAGTGAGAGGAAACTTTAAGTTGCGCACTGCGGAGCAGACACAGCCGAAAAGCAAGTTGGGTCTTGCATTGTGCGAAGATTTCTCTCCATTTGATATAGAAAGATCTTATTTGTTGTCAGGTAATGCAAATATTTTTTATTTCCTTATTTTTGCATCCTTGATAACCAAAGAAAAGAAAAGTAACTTCATTTTTGGATCACCTATTGTCTTTTGCATATGATAGAAACTAGAAAGGGTTAAGTCAGAGGGGGAGAAGATGGTAATTACGATGGTGGCTTAGTTTCTTTTGTCTTCAAGTTTACCGATTTACTATAATTTTTCTTCTCTACAAATAGATGGCTTGGTTGAGAAAAAAATCAACTGCACACGAATCGCACCATTGCGTGAGTAAACTCAACTTGCACACGTGATTAATTTTGTGCATACTTTTTTTCAAAATTCGACTTGCACACGCATTGCGTGTGCCCTGACCTCTAGTTTAAATTAATGCAATCCAAGGGGTTGACAAAGTGGGCATTTGAAAGCAATAAGTGCTTCGTTATGAGATTGTTTGTTTGAATTCCATGGAGGCCAGTCATCCTAAACCTTCGGGCCACTGGGAATTATGCTCTATCGTTACTATCAAGACTTCGAAATTAGTCGATCGAATCCCACGGAAGCCAGCCATCCCAAACCTTGGGGACACTGGAAATTATGTTTAGTCGTGACCTTAAGGGCCACTGGGAATTATGTTTAGTCGTGACCTTAAGAGCTTCAAAATTAGTCAAGATGCGCAAAAGATAGTCTGGACCCCATTATGAAAAGATTGAACGAGTTACTTTGAGTTAAAAGAAAAGATTGAACGAGCAACGAGTTCATGTAGGCTTTTTGAACTTCAGCAGCAAGGTAATTTCCCTCGCCACTTAAACGAAACGGGTGGGCTTGCGAGGCAAATATGGAAGCTTTAAGGGCAATAATGTAACTTTAGTATCCACCTAGACTTTATGGTAGGAGTCATTAATTATCTCGGTACCTTAACGGTAATTTATAATTTTCTTATTTCTATTTTATTTTGAAATTGTTCCAAATCATTTAGTTATTCTTTTAATCGTTGACTAAGAAATGGAGCACTATTAAAATATTAAACTATTAAATTAATACAACTCGTGGATTCAAGTCTTACCTTTGTTTGGAATAGTACGCTAACTATTCTGTCACGAAATCTCTATCATTATTTGTAAGGCTACTATTGGTAATTATTGACTCAGAGTGAATGGATAATTTGCAAAATGTGTTTTGTTCAAGTGAGTAGTAATGCCCGATCAATTCTGTTATTTTTTGGCCATGAGTTTTTCTGTGAATAAAGCGTGAACCTTGGTGTTTTGTGCAAATCTATATTCTATATATCATGGAAAACAAACAAATAAAATTATATACACAAATTTGTTTCCTTTATTTTTCAAAAAAAAAAAAAACATAAGAATTAAGCTCTATAAATTTGTATTTTGTACAGTCAGGGAAAATCAACAAATAAAGTTATCTATATATATCAACACTATGTACTTTAATTCAACAAAAAACGAAGAGATAAAGTAAACTCTACAAATTCATTCTTTGTATTTTTCAGAAAATACAACCAGTAAGTAGTCTCTCTGTCTCTTTTTAAAAAAATCTCTCCAAAACAAACCAGAGCTCTCTCTGCAGATCTGCTTCTCTCAAAAAACTAAAAATAAAAATAACATATAAGGTTATCTACACAAATCTAAATCTTGGAGAATCAACAGATAGAGTTATCTATACAAATTTATTCCTTTATTTCCGAAAAAACACAAACATAAAAGGTTTTATCTATTAATGTGTATTTTGTATACTTAGAAAAAGTCAATAGATAAAGTTATTTCTGCATATCGAAACTATGTATTTTCCAAGAAAAATGAAGAGATAAAGTCATCTCTGTACTTTTCAAAAAACATAAAGATGAAGTTGTCTCTCAAGATCTCTCTCACTTTGTGTTTTTTCTCCAAATCTCTCAGAAGCAAACAAGAGATAATGTCATCTCTAGCTCTAGTTAACCTATGTTTCTCTTTAAAACAACTCAACATATATATAAAATCTCAACTCTGTGTTTTCCAAGAAAACATGAGGCAAGGTTTTGTGCGGTGGAAGTGGGATCGTCGTGGTCTCCCGCTACGGTTGCTGGTGGGTTCCGTGGTCCTTGCTTAACGGCTTGTGGAGCTTCCGAGATAGTTTGGGTTGGTTGTCGTTCGGCTCTGCCATTTTCGCGGGTTTTCCAGTGGTGGTGCGGTGGTTTGAGGTGGTGGTGGCCGACGGGTGGTGTTGGTGGCTATCAGGAACTTTGGTGGCGGTGAAGGATGATGTTTTGCACTTGGCTTAGGATTAGGTTTAGGGTTTTCTAGGGTTTGGGGCCTTGCCCACTTTATTGGGCTTGGTTTTTCTTTGTACTTCAATGTTATATTTGGGCTTTGTTGGCCTTCGGGTGTTATTTTCATTGTTTTATCAGGGCTTTCAGGCCCATGGGTGTATGGGCTTTGCCCTTTGGGTGCTCCAACCTTTGGTTGGATCTTCTCGCTTGATGTATCCTTTGTCGAGCCTTATTAATAAAAATTTTGTTGCCGATCAAAAAAAAAAATAGTATCTGAGTTAAAATACTCTGTATCTTGAAAAATAAAAAAGAAGATGACACTATCTCAACTGAACTAGTGCAAGTGGTAGCTAGCTCATGCGATAGAGCTCTTGGATGGCCCACACTGCATCTCGGGATCAAGTCCCGTTACCTAATCCCCCATGTAATAGATTAGGAATAAAGAATAGAGAAAAAAACAAAACAAAACTGAACCAACCTCTGTTTTTTTTGTAAAACTAAAATAAGTTAACCAAAATAAGGGGCACTGAAAATTTTAAGTAGCCCAATCCCCCCAGGTTCTAAAATTTCTGAAACTCTCACCTCAACGCCATCTCCAGGTTCTCTGTCTGGATCAGTTCTTTACATGGGTTGTTCTCGATTTTTTTGTTTGAGAGGTGGTCTCTTTATTTTGTTAAGACTTTTGGTTGCTGCCCTATCTCCATGTTTCTTGAATGTTTTTTGGCTGATTGTGAGTTTTTTTTTTGTTTTAACATTGAATGCTTTATTGAGCACCATGGAGATATAGAATCAAGTCCACCTTGGCCAAACTAAAATTCCTCGTGATATGTTTTTAAAGACAGCTAGCGTTGTTTTTTGTTTTCTTTTTTTCTTATTTGCTTTGTATTGTATAGATAATGTAGCAGATCGGATTTTAAAACTTCTTTTGTGCATATTGTGCTTCCCTTAGCTCAGTTTGGTTTTCTGGAATGATTTGTCACTTTTTAAGCCTTCTGTTTTGTAGTTTCGCCTTCTTCAAAATAGTTTGGAGACAATGAGAAAATAAGTTAAATTTAAATGGATTGAAACTAAAGCTTATTTACTTGTAGGGATGGCTTCTGGTGATGCTGGTAGAGTAAATTGGAAAGATCCACAACTCTATAAACTTTTTATCGATTTGTGCTTGAAACAATCTACGGAAAACGATTTTTTTTTTTCATGTAATTGGTTTGGTTTTAGGATGGCAATGTCAATGTTTGATGGTTATGATTTTGATAAATGCCCTTTTTTTTCATTAAATTGATTTGGTTTTAGGATGACAATATCAATCTATAAAGGGAGAAGTGGAAAATGAGTGAAATTAAGATTTCAGCTCTTTGTATATACTCCCTCCATTCCTTTTAAAGTGTTTAACTTTTCATTTTGGGTTGTCCCTAAATAAGTGTGTGGTTTGAAAAGTTAATGAGTAAAAGTTTGTACAATTATTATTTTGCCCTTTTAAAAATTTAGTGGGTAAAAAATTAATGGGTAAAAGTGGAGGATAATTTTGAAAAGTAGAGGTAAAAATTGATGTGAAAAGTGTAAAGTGGAGGAAAAAGTTGATGTGAAAAGTGTAACAAAAATGATGCATACACTCTCTGGGAGCCACTCCCAGCCACACCCTCTTTCACATGGGGTGTGGTCCCCAAATCTGAGCCCCACACCCCATGTGAGAGAGGGTGTGGCTGGGAGTGGCTCCCAAGGAGTCTATGTATCGCCGTTCAAGGTGTCGTGATGATGTTTCTTTAATAAGTTGGATTTACGAAGTAACACATTTAAAAAGGGACGGAGGGGGTATCAAACAGCTTATCTGATTCAGTGCTTAAAATTCAGTACATATCAAACAGCTTATTACCTTAATAAATTCAACATTCAGTTTTCAGTACTTAATTTTCAGTTTTCAGCTTTATCAAACATAGACAATCTTTGTATCCACAAAAACAAAGCTAGAGATAACTTGTACCGTCTCTATATATTAAAAAAATAAAGCATGAAATGATGGTATCTAAGCTAAAAATTCTCCGTATCGGTACTCAAACAACATGATTTTTTACACAAACAATTGAAAAAAAGCAATTCAAAAAATATATTTAACTCATTTTCAAACAATTGAAAAAAACAATTCAAAAAACAATTCAAAAAAACAATACAAACAATTGAGTCACTTTTCTCAAAATGTTGCCAAACTTTATTTCTTTTCGGTACATTGGGTTCCTTTCTAACTAAAAAAAGTAAAAAATTTCACAACTATTTCATGAAAAACTAAAAAATATATTTACGAAGTCATTAAATAAAAAACCAAAGTCAAAGCCATAGTTGGTCAATATTTTTAATTGTATTAACCATTTTACGAAGCTTTGTTCATTTATTTATTTTTTAAGTGTCCACCGACTAGAATTAATCGAAAAGAAGAAAAAAGGTAAATATTCAATTTTGTTGTAATTAAACGGAATACAAGACAGTCAAAGGTATAAAATAACGAAATATTGAATTTGAATATGTTTATTCAAAATATGTTTTTAAGATTACCTGTAAAAAAATCAACTCATTTGAATATCGGTAAGGGCTTGATCAATTCATTTAGTTGATTCCTGTCAGATTTTACAGGATAAATTTGAATGAACCGATCAAGCCTTTATCGATATCCAAATGAGTTGAATTTTTACAAGCAATCTTAAAAATATATTTTAAACAACTTGAACCGATTATTGTTGTGTCAAATGTTGTGTTATTCGTTGTGTCTATGGAAGCCCCGATATATATATATATATATATATATATATATATATATATATATATATTATGAAAAATGCACGAAGGGCTTCATTCGAGCATTTTTCGATAAATTATATATGTACGGTTATTATGAAAAACCGCTCGGATGAAGCCCTTTCGGGTAATTTTTTTTTGTTATTCTTCGCATTGGCCATGGAAAACATGTTTTAAACACATTGAGCGGTTTGGATCGTCGAAATTTGGTCCGAAAAATCAAAAAAGGGGTGGTCCTCACGGAGGAAATCTTTGAGGGAGTCCTCAATAGAACATCTTCCTATATATATATATGTAGAGAAATTTGACTTTGGGTATATTGACTTCGGGTCAAATGTTGTGTTATTCGTTGTGTCAAATGTTGTATTATTCGTTGTGTCCATGTATCCAACTAAATGTCAAACGAAAAAAAAAAAAGGAAGAAGTAAACAGCCAGCCTCGTCCTCACCGGCATTATTAATAGGTAGTGAACTAATCCATTGTGAGATCGACTTAGTCTCCTAATTGTATTTCTCCCCAATATTACTCCCTCCGTCCCTTTTTTAAATGTGTTGCTTCGTAAATCCAACTTATTAAATAAACGTCATCATTACGTCTTTCACATCAACTTTTTCCTCCACTTTACACTATTAATTATTTATCCACTAACTTTTCAAAAGGGCAAAATGATAATTGTACAAATTTTTACCCATTAACTTTTGAAACCACACACTTATTTAGGGACAGCTCAAAATGGAAAGTTAAACACTTAAAAAGGGACGGAGGGAGTAGAATCTTTAATCCCTAACAAACTAACCTTCCTATAATTAAGTTCTCTATATAAATATTAAACACCGGGAAGGGCTTGATCCAAGCAGTTTTCGCAAAAATATATAAATACAGTTTTTGCGAAAACTGTTTGGATCAAGCTCTTCCCGGTATATAAATACAGTTTTTGCGAAAACTGTTTGAAAAAACCTTCATTTTTTCTTATTTCCGGGAGGTGTGGATAGGAAATTTTCCGATTAAACATATGGGATAAATGTAATCAGGTGAGATTGACTTAGTCTCATTGCATTTATTTCTCCCCAGTATTAGAATCTTCAATCCCTAACCCCTAACCCCTAACAAACTAACCTTCCTAGAAGTCCTCTATATAAATGTTAAACCTATGCGGGCTGCTGATACAGAGAAAAACGAGAAAAGGTCCTTTCCCTTCCCACAAATCAGAAACACGAGAGAGCTTTGGTATTCCTCTTGTTCTTTGTTTCAAAACATGCAAACTGCTTCATTTGTCTTCCTAATTCACTGCCTCAAATGCTGATAGGCTTTCATCATTAATTCCGTGTATATTTGCGGCTGTATTTCATACAGATTTTCACCATTAGGCCGGCAGAGTCCTACAATTCAAAGTGCTCCTGGAGGGTTTTTTTTTTTGCAAGGCAAAAAAGTTTCATTAATCCTGAAAAATTACAAGACTAAAAGGAGCAAGGAAACAACAATAAGCTCAAGGAGCAAAATTGTCCAATCCGAGACCTAAACCAACGATTGGCAAGACACCAATCGAAGGTACCAAAAGACAAGCCCACCTAAAGGTACCAAAATTGCTCCTGGAGGGCTTGCCGATCCCAAGGAACAACAGGCCCCCCCGAAGCACTTTTTTGGTGCCAAACTTTTTCCTTCTTGGCAAGGCAACTTTTCCGATCTCAACTTTTTACTTTATGATTTAATCGGAATGTAGTAAAATTATTGGTTTTTGGAATTTTTTCTTTCATTATGTTTGAACTTTCAACTGTTTTTCTTCTGATCTTAAAACTACATTAAACTCACACACACACATTTATATATTTACATGTACACATACATCTTTTCTGTCTATATTGTTATGTTGTTCCCATAATTCATGTACACCAGTAGATTGCCACCATTATTTTGTTCCATAGGGGCATGACTCCATTAGAGAAAGAATCGACTTGTTTGTAGTTCACTTTTGGATGGCAGATGACAACTCATGTAAATGTTGTCGCCGAAAAGTGTTTTTGATGTTCCAGATTTACTGAAAGTATCTTACCAGTAGGATACATTTTGCAATTTCTGCGGTTCAAAAAAAAAAAAAAAAGTAGGATACATTTTGCAATCTAGATCATCAATTGTAGAAATTGAATTGCTCGCCTCTCTGGTCAGATTGAAATTAGCAGAGAGACAGAGGGCGTGCGCATGAGCTAGATGAGGTACTCCTAATTCTTTGTAAACTGACAAATCTGACAAATCAAATGGGCCCAATTACTCTATAATGTTGCCTCACCAGTTAGTCGCAGACAATGGATATTTGTGGATATTTGTTTGTGCGCGCGTATAATTACGGGGCCGGCTCGGTGGCAAGCCCACCCGGTGGCTGTTTAGGCTTTCAATTTGGGGTCCATAACTGCGACCCCAAATTATAGATAAGCAATAAATATTATTTAGCGCGATATGTGGAAGGCTTTAACCATGAGAACAATTGTTGAGATCCGCATACCCGTTCTTTTTTATCACTTCTTTTAAGCTCTCTTTTTTCTTTTTTTCTTTTTATTTATTATAAATAGCTTGCCTCAAAGTTCTTTCCCTCAGAACCTATGGCAGATAATCCATGGATTTTAAGTTTTTCTTCATTATTTTCAAGTTCGAATACTTAACTCCAACTTTTCAAAAAATAAAAAAGATAATAAATACCTAATTTCAAAAGATTATTGTCACATTTCTTTTTGTAGTACCTCATGTACACTTTGATCCCTTTTGTACTATAACGACTTTTTTTCTTTTGGTTGGTTAGAATAAATGTCATTTTTTGCTTTTTTACTCATCTTTGTTAAAAAATTTCTTTTTATATTTTTCATGAGCTATGATAATAAAACAGTTAAAATATTAATCATACAAGAGAAATTAATGACTTAATTTTGATTTTAGTAGCCTATTTGCTACTTGCATTTTGTAATCCGTGCTCGGAGATATAGATGAATACTAAATTGAAAATATATTCTTTTGGATGACCTCACTTACATTTCTTATAAGGATATCTTTTTTAGATTAACTTTCTTGTCTCAAGCTGAAAAAAAACACTAACTGGTTTATTTCAGCTGATTCGATCTAAAAACTACATTCACTTTGTTCACTTCACATTTCTAAAAAAAATTCAAAAAAGATTTCTTCCCCATCTCTCATCTCTCCAATCGTTAATCACATTTCACTTTCTATTCATATCCCTCTCTCCAATCATTATTCTCCTTTCTCTTTCTATCTATCTCCAATTATTACATCTCTCTCTAATTATTACTTTTTTTTAAAAATCCATCCAAAAACTATCTCAAAAATATTTCTCAAAATATTTTTTTCAAAACTCTCAACCAAACACAGCTCGTTTGTTTAAATTTGTTAATAGTTGTACTTAGGACCCCATTTCACAAGTTCTTTTAAGGCCCTGGAAATTTAAGAGAAGTTTCAACCCGTTCAGTAGTGTTGTTAAAAAGAAATGTGGTGAGTTTGGCTGAATTTAAGCAAACTGTCTTTTTTTTTTTTCCCCATCTATTATAAATTTTAGTGAGATTCATATCTTTCTTTATTTAATTATTTGTCTTCTATGCAAGAAATGTAAATGACAAAAATAGTTTTAACTTTTCTTTTTTAGCTGTTTCCGTACTATTTAGAAATGGGTACTATATAGGTATGGCTTGAGATCATTAATTTTATGTGCTCCACGAGCAATTCTCTAGGGCACTCGAATTTTTTATAAAGGAAAATTGAACGACAAAACTAAAAACACACAAAATTGTGGGTGAATACTTTGCCCGTAATACCCCACAAATTCCACCGTCCCGTTGTTGAAACTTGACAGTGGCCCTTGAAACACATGATCAGCTCACCCACCTTAATCCACCAATTAATGAATGAATAGATGAAAGTTGAAAAAAGTACGGTAATAGCTAAAAATGAAAGTTAAAACTATTTCTGTCATTTAAATTTATTGCGCACAAGACAAGTAATTAAATAAAAAAAGATCACTAAAATTTAGAATAGATGGAAAAAAAAAAGACAGTTTGCTTAATTAATTTCAGCCAAACTCAGTACGTTTCTTTTTATGTCTATTTCACTGCATTACTGATATATCTGAGTTTTCTTGTGTAGAGTTACTAAAGGACACAAGCTTGATTCTCATAAATTCGACAATTACTACATGTTAATATTGGCTTTTTGCACTGTAGATTATATAAAATACTTCAGCGCCGGAAGCCAAAAATAACAAATAATTGTTGTATTTATTGGAATCAAACTTGTAACCTCTATTGGCCCTGCACAAGAAAAGTCAGATATATCACTAAAACAGTGAAACAGACATAGAAAGATATGTATTGAGTTTAGCTGAAATTAAGCAAAATGCCTTTTTTTCTCGCCATCTATTCTAAATTTTAGTGAGATCTGTGTCTTTCTTTATTCAATTATTTGTCTTGTGCGCAAGAAATATAGATGACAAAAATAGTTCTAACTTTCGTTTTTAGCTATTTCCGTATTTTTTTTTTCAACTTTCATCTATTCTTTCAACTTCCACCGGGATCATAGCGAGTTGCAGAGTAGGGAATGGAACTGGTTGCTTACTTACTAGAGTTACTGGAGCACTAGGGAATGCTGTAGATATAAATGAAAGGTAAATGGTTCAATGTGTTAGGATTTTCAAACCCCACAACGCCCTATGAATCTTGGGAACAATGAATCACAAAACAGAAACAAACAGTCATGCATAATGAAAAATAGAAAGAAAATATGAGACACAAGATACGTGGAAAGCCTCAACGTGAGGAAAAACCACGAGAGCAATACCAACCCACAATGAAATCGAAAACAAGAGTACAATTCTTCTCGCAATCTCTCCGAGATGTGCATTTTCTTTCGTCTCTCTCTATTTTTCTCTAAATATTGATAACCCTAATTATTAGCAAACAGAAATATAAATAGGTCTGGCCAATATATAAATAGGTCTACCCCCCACACCCCCGGTGGGGACTTTGCCCCCTGCATCCCTAGACTAGACCACTGTTAAAGGTTGTCTGCATCCCAATAATCTCTCACTTGAAGATAACCGAAACATCATCAAACATACAACTGCAAATCCCAAATAAACTCAATCAACGTGGACATAGTCATCTGAACCCTCTTGGTGTGGCTACAGACCCATCATCTCTTCAAGCACAAAGGCCAACTAACGTTGTGTTCAACTTTAGTTTCTCAATAGTAATAGGCTTGGTCAACATATCTGCTGAATTTTTATCCCCCCAAATCTGTTCTAGTAACAAATCCCCATCCCCGAAAAGCAAACAAATGAAATGGTACCTTAAATCAATGTGCTTCATCCTGGCATGGAACTGGATTTTTGGCAAGGTGTATAGCACTCTTATCTGTCACTGAAAAGAACGCAGTTCTCTTCCTTCAAATCCCATCTCCTCTAAGAAGCTCTTCAACCAAATCATCTCCTTTTCAACCTCAATCACGGCCACAAGAGAAATTAACGAGTTAATTTTGATTTTAGTAGACCTATTTGCTAGCTGCATTTTGTAATATTCCGTGCCCAGCGATATAGATGAATACTAAATCGAAAATATATTCTTTCGTATGACCTTACTCTTGATGTAATAAACTCAACAAAGATTATATTAGTTAAACTTTTGATACCAAATTTTATGTGCATACTTGTATTCCTTATAAGGATATCTGTTTGTGATTAACTTTCTTGTCTCAAGCTGTACAAAAAAAAAACCTTTGTTTTCTTATTTGGGTGTGTCATACACACTTCTATAATGATTATGATTTTTTTGTAAAAGTTACGAATTGTTTTATAAAAGTTACGAGACAAAAAAAAATGTTACGAATCATAGAAAATGTTACGAATTATATTATTGAAAAGATACGAAAAACTAAAAAATGTTACGATTGCTGATGAGATTGCACAAGCTGGACCATACAATAGGTGCATATGGTACACCCAAATAAGTAGTGTGTATTGTAGCGATTTCCGTACTTAGGACCCCATTTCCTTGAATTTCTAACATTCGAATCTTTAATTCCCAACAAACAAACATTCCTATAGTTCCTCCAAAATCCAAATCCTTACCTTAATTTCTCCGTTGCTCTGACAAAGTATTTTTACATAATGTGGGACAATTGTAACCAAGTGAGATCGACTTCGTCTCTTTGAACTCCATAACATTCGGATCTTTAATCCCTAACAAACAAACTTTCCTATAGTTCCTCTATATAAAACATTAAACCAATGAGCTGTTGATACGTACAGAGAAAAACTCTTTGTTATTCTTGTTCTTTGTTTTCACAACATACCAAATGCTTCATTTATCTCCTAATTCACTGCCTCATATGCTGATCCGTATTCATTATTACTTCTAAGGTATATTTGCAGCCGCATTTTGTACGGATTTTGAATACTGGGAAAAGTATCAGCTCGTGACTTTTCTTGTTTATGGCGCCTGAAGTTTTGTCCAACTTGGCAAGGTAAGTATTTCCCAATCTCAACCTTTTATTTTATGATTTAGTCAGTCTTAGTAAATTTATTGGTGTTTGAACTGTTTTTCTTCTCATTCACACACGCAGAGGGGCGAAGGGAATTAGGTAGTAGAAGGGTCACTTGACCCAGCTGACTTTTATTTTTCACTAGGACATTTGACTATTTGTAGGCAAATTTGTTATTTTGACCTACAAAACACGTCTAAATTGCTGAAATTTGCTTCAAATGAATGAAAACCTCGAGCAAGCTCTTCTCTTATTATTGCAAATGAGGCTGTATATCATGCATTTTTTCAAGATAAACTACGTCTTTTAGACCAATTAAAGTTACATTTGTCAAGGTAGATCTACCTAGTTAACCTCTTAATTTAGTTATTTGTTTAGATTAGCAAATAGGAAAACATAATTGTATGTTGATCTAATTTCTAAATCCACTAGCCAAAAATCTTGACTCCACCCACACATATGTGTGTGTACATATATCTTTTGGATCTATGTACGTCGGTATACAAATTTACCCTTGTTTTTGTGAATTAGGTTTTAGTAACATCTGAATATTATAGGGAAATTTAACTATGTTATAGAAACAAAACTATTTCTATAAAGTTTGAAAGGCCAAATGGGGACATAGAATGGCTGGAGAACTAGAATTTTATGTGATTCTGCTGCTATTACTTGCAAAAGTTAAACCTACTTCTAGGCCACTCGAATTTTTTTTATAAAGAAAAACTGAACAGCAAAACTAAACAACACACAAAATTGTAGGCAAGATGCCCACAAAAATAACAAGATAAAATGTGATTACAGGTTCCCATGTCATCTTAAGATTGGTGCCCTGTGCGTGAATATTTCACTGACAATACCACACAAATTCCACCATCCCTTGAAGCACATCAGCTCGCCCACCAACTAAAAAAGAAAGCTAAAACTATAGTTGTCATTTACATTTCTTGCACACAAGACAAATAATTAAATAAAAAATAAAGACACAAATCTCTCTAAAATTTAGAATAGATGGAAAAAAAATAGAGTAATTCACCTAGACACCCCTTCAACTATAACTCTTTTACCTAGACACCCCCTAAAATATTTAACTTTACCCTTACACCCCTTTTGTTAGCAATCCGTCCACTTCTGTTAATTTCTTTGGCGAAATAAATATTTTTTTTCCCAAACTTGCCTTCCCCTCCTCTTTGTCTTAGTCGTCTCCTATACAAGATCTAGTTCTGGGCCTGCATCCCTAATTCCATAGCTAATCACATACACATTTCCAATTCAAATTATATACAAAAAAAAAAAAAAACCATGCCTAATTTCGTTAAACTATCGTCAAAATTGATTAGTATTGTTCCGTATTTACAGTTCTATTATAGTTTATCCAGACTTTACAGCAAACATGTGAAGCAAAAGGTAGTTCCATACACAATTGTATACAAAACACATAGAATCTAACAAAACCGGTACCGAATTACAAATAGAAAATCACCAGAAGAGAGAGGATTAGTACAAACTCCCAACATGCATGTTGAACAGTGTGTGATGGCTGAGGCCAAGCCATAGGTACTAAACCACACCTAAATAGCATAATATTGATTGTGGGAGTGAGGTGTGAGTAGAGAGAGATCGAAGGGAGATCAAAATATAACGTAGTGCAAAAGAGGAATGTCTGGAGTGGAATTTGGATATAATCTAGTAATCTACATATCTTCGAATTGTAGGATTTGTACTCCAGTCATCGAGTAATTTCCTTAAACCCCAGCATTGTGGATCGATTGTCCATACGATTTTTAGGTTTCTGGGTTGATCAATTGATCGAACGACTCAATCAATCGATCGCCCTCTAGATTTTGCATGTGGGAGTGTTAGGTTCGTGTAAGAGAGAAGGAGAAGAGAAGGAGATCAATTGAAGAAGACAGAGAAGGGAGATCAAGTTTTCTACTAAAAAACCTAAGTGTGGAGCCTTTATATAGCTAAGGGAAAAGTAGTCATTCTAATCACATTGTGTACTCCGTTAGGGCGTTTAACCCTTTTCGATAGGTGAAGGGCTCTTTTCATAGGTTAAATTAGTTTAAGGGATGTCTGGGTGAAAGTGGTATAGTTAAGGGGGTGTCTAGGTGAATTACTCATAAAAGACAGTTTGCTTAATTAATTTTAGTCAAACTCAGTACCTTTCTTTTTTTGTCTGTTTCGCTGTTTTAGTGTGGTATATTTGAGTTTTCTCATGCTGAGACAAGAAATGACACAAATTTCATTCCCATAAATATAGCAATTACATGTTATTATTGGCTTTTTGGCACAGAAGTACTTTACATAATCTTGGGTGTTGCCAAAGAGGCTAAAGGTGTCCCTCGATATTGGCAGCTATTTGCTTGTATCTTCAGTACGTTTTGATTGGGGTTTTACACATACTTTATTTGGGGATCGGTCTTATTAGGCCAAATAGAGCTATAGAGGGCAAGCTCCTATGTTTAGAGAAGGCAAAAGAAGCTAATGCCTATTTGACATTGGAGCTGAAGAAGTGCAATACGAAGATAAGAGGGCTTCAGAAGCAAATAAGAGAGCTGAAGTTGTGGAGTGAGTCCTCAGAAGAGGAGGATGAGACGTTGCTTAAGAATATATTGTAAGACTAAAGAAGATCTCCTTTCACCCATAACGCAAACACAATGACGAAGAATCAGTGTCAAGATTGTGTTTAGGGTCTTCTTAAGTTTGGCAATTTATCCTTGAACAGTGTTTCATCCTCTTCTAAGTACTCACTTCGCAGCTTCAGCTCTCTTATTTGCTTCTAAAGCCCTCTTATGTTCCTATTGGAGTTCTTTGGCTCCGATGTTCAATGGGCATTAGCTTCTTTAGCCTTCTCTAGAAGCTATGACTTGCCCCCGGGCAGCTCTCTTTGGCCTAATATGACCGATGTCCACTTGATGTAAATGTGAAACTCCAATTAGAACGTACTGAAAGATGCAAGTAAATTGCTGCCAATATTCAAGGGACATCTTCAGCCTCTTTGGCAAGGCCGAAGGTTATATAAAATACTTTAGTGCCAAAAGCCAATAATAACATGTAATTGCGGTATTTATGGGAATCAAACTTGTATCCTTTCTTGTCTCTATACGAGAAAACTTAGATATATCACTAAAATAATGAAACAGACATAAAAAGAACCCCTGTTCTAAATTTTAGTGAGATTCATACCTTATTTAATTGTCTTGTGCGCAAGAATTGGACTAGTTCTAATTTGGGACCCACATGTTGGAGAGGTCATTTAGTGCTTCTAGAGCAACGTTCTGGAAGCTTTCCCCACCACAAACTTCACAAACTTTGGGCTGTCCCTTCGTCTTAATATTTAGTCTAGTTAATTTGGATTAATATTTTAAATACACTGAAAAAATTCAACGATACCTTTTATCCTTTTCGGTCCATGAAAATGGATTATATACGGTTCAAGTTGTCGATTTTGGGATCCTCTTTGGATCTACTAGAGCCATCTTACATATGTTGCAATCTTCTTGTCAAGATACTTCCCATGAGGTGGATGTGCCTTTTTATGTGTAGTAAACGAGCTGATATCAACACTTTTGGGCTTGACTTGTTTACAAATGCTTTTTAAGGAAATTAACTTAACTCGGCTCGTTATGGCCTCAACTCGTTTACGAGTGAGCTGAGTTCGGACACTTCAAAATTTCGCTCGGCTTAACTTTTCTCGTTTGCAACCCTACAAGTCAAACATAAATGAAAGTTAAATGGTTCAGTGATAACTAGGTTGCCTTGCTCCACATCAAATTTTATTTTGATTTTGCACCAGCTTCTGTTTTGTAAAGTTGCATCAGAAACAACGCCCTTGTCCTTAGATAGCACAAATTAAAAAAAAAAAAAAACTAAAAAATTTCAAAATTTCTAGACTTTTTTGCGAAAAGCTGAAAAATATATTTACGAAGTCATCAAATCAAAAGCCGAAGTCAAAGCTGGTTAATTAATATATTTAATTGTGCTAACCATTTTATGAAACTTTGTCCATTCTTTTTTCTTTTCAAGTGTCGATCAACTAGAATCACTTGAAAAGTAAAAAAAAAAAAGGGTAAATATTGAATGTTGTTCTACAAGACAGTCAAAGGTCTAAAATATTAGTATTCGACGCAAACAATAAACTTCATTGGTATATCGAAAATGGAATTTTGGTTTATACACTCATTATTTTTATTTTAAACAACGAAATTATAAAATATAAAATATATCGAGGGAAGAGGAGAGAATCCAATTAAAGGTTGAATGAAAAAACAAACACAAAAAAACCCCTAAACATTGCCAGCCTGGTCCTCATCGCATCAAATGGGTATTGAACTACGCCACTGTTAGAGGACGTGGGATAAATATAACAAGCTTAATCTTCCTATAAGTCCTCTATATAAACATTAAACCTATGGGATAAATGAAATGCTACATACACAATCATCCAACCACAACCCAATTCACAACCCCTCACATACACGTGGGGCCCACACATAGTTATACGTGAGGGGTTGTAGATTGCGTTGTAGTTGGGTGGTTGCGTACCTAATATTTTTGTTCTCCATAATATTAGATTCCTTTCCATGAATCTTTAATCCCTAACAAACTAACCTTCGGATAAGTCCTTTATATAAATAACAAACCTATGGGATAAATGTAAAAGACTTGGTCTCCCTTTTTTTTCTCCATAATAATAGAATCTTTAATCCCTAACAAATTTATCTTCCTATAGGCCCTCTATATAAATATTGAACCTATGGGCTGTTGATACAGAGAAGAACAAGCGACGGTCCTTTCCCTTCCCAAAAGTCAAAAGCACGAGAGAGCTTTGTCATTCCTCTTGTTCTTTGTTTTCTTATTATAGAAAGTGCTTCATTTGTCTTCCTAATTCACTACCTCAAACTCTGATCGG
This sequence comes from Vaccinium vitis-idaea, assembly GCA_963854785.1. NCBI lineage: Eukaryota > Viridiplantae > Streptophyta > Magnoliopsida > Ericales > Ericaceae > Vaccinium > Vaccinium vitis-idaea. The sequence goes on from OY978219.1 coordinate 38,761,920, forward strand.
TTTTCATCATTAATTCCGTGCATATCCGTGAAGCAGCACTTGACAGAGCTCAATGGAGAAAAATGATTCATGTAGCCGACCCCAACTGATTGAAACATAAGGCTTAGTTTGGTTTGGTTTGGTATATTTGTTGCTCTCTTTTATACAGATTTTCAATATAAGGAAACTACTGGTTCTTGCCACTGCACAAAGTACTTGGCAAGGTAACTTTTCCTATCCCACCTTTTTACTTTTATGATTTAATCGGTTTGTAGCAAATTTATTGGTGTTTTCAACTGTTTTTTTTTTTTGCTTGTCAATTATGTTTGAACTGGTTTATTTCAGCTGATTCGAACTAAAAACTACATTATACTCACAAACACACACTCATTTATACGTTTACACGTACACATATGTTTTCTATCTACTAGCAGTAGAGCACGTGCACGTGAGGAACTGGTGTGGGGATTTTCCCTCGTACAATTGCCTATATATATAGCACACAATCCATTGTTTAACTTGGACTGGATAATGGATTTTCTTGTTATTGGTTATGAAAAGGATGACCCTTTCTAACTACGACTCAAACATGAGGGAGACAACTCTATCTTTTCTTTGATCAAAAAAAAAAAAACTCTATCTTTTCTCACACAGGTGAGCCAACGTGTTATACTGAATCCTTTGCGAATATGTAAAGGATTCAGCATAAGTATTTTGAATGATCTTAGATTTGTTAAAAGTATTTTACCTGTAGGACACTTGTTGCAATCTAGACCATCAATTGTCGAGATTGAATTGATCCGACTTTTTTGAACTGCAGAGAAACCGGATCATAAAGAAATTGGCGCAGAGAGAGGGAGAGAGCATAAGTGGAGGGAAATGACTACAATACACACCCCTTATTTGGATGTACCATATGCCCCTATTGTATGGTCTAGATTGTGCCACCTCATCAGCAATCGTAACATTTTTGTGTTTTTCGTAACTTTTCAGCAATATGATTCGTAACATTTTATATGATTCGTAACATTTTGGTGTGTCTTGCAACTTTTATAAAAAAAAATTCGTAACTTTTATAAAAAAATTTGTAACTTTTATAGGGATGTGTATCATAGACACCCAAATAAGGGATGTGTATTGTAGCCTTCTCCTAAGTTGAGATACAACTAATTCAGTGTAGAGCCCGTATGGCCCAATTAGCCAAGCCTAGGCTACAAGCAAATTGACAAATCTTATGGGCCCAATTACACTTATAATTAATGTTGCCTCACAAGTTAGTCGCAGGCAATGGATATTCGGTTGCAAGCCCACTGGGCAGCTGTTTAGGGCCTCCAATTTTAAGCCCAAAGCTACAGTCCCCAATTTATTGGTTAGTAATAAACACTTCATTTGTTTCTTGGAAGGAGTAATGTATTCTGTTTTGAAATAATAAGTGTTTTGTTGAAAAGTTAGTAGGTAAAAAATTTGGTACGTACATTTATGTTTTGCCCATAAAAGTAGATTCCTATAAAAGTTTAATGATGATTTCTCCATCAAGAGCAGTAATGAAAAGTGAGTATAAAAGTTGATATGAAAGGAGTATAATGGTGATACTTTTTTAATAAATTGGAATTACGAAGCTACACACTTAAAAATGAATAGAGGGAGTATGATTTAGCGTGATATGTGGAAGGCTTTAACCTTGGGAACAATGGTTCAAATCTTTAAGGTTTTTTTTTTTTTTAAAGTTGGAATTAGTAGTTTTCACTTCTTTTAAGATTTTTTTTTTTTGGTTACAATTAGCTTGCCTCCAAATTCTTTCCCTCAGATCCTATCGCAGATAAGCCATGGATTATAAGCTTTTCTTCATTTTTTTTTCAAGTTCAAAACCTACCACCAGTTTTTCAAAAATGTTATCTTTCAGCGACAGGCTTATACTAGTGGCCTTGAATTTATCTTTCAGCGACAGGCTTATACTAGTGGCCTTGAATTTATCTTTCAGCGACAACTTTCCGAGTCACCGAATCTCCTATTTCTTTGGCGCGTACAGCTTTGGGTGCCCAAAAATTTTCGGTGACAAGCATTAAAATGTCTTGTCGCCATTGTGTGCATTCCGTGACAACTTATTTTTGGTTGTCACCAAAAGTTTTTCTTGAATGTAGCCAAAGGTGTTTTTTCTTGTAGTGTTGTCACATTTGCTTTGTAGAGTAACTTTTGTACAATACTTGATCGGTTGTTCCCTTTCGTACTATTACGACTTTTCTAGGTTGGTTAATACTCCAAAAACAATACATGTCGCTTTTTTCGTTTTTTTGTTTAACTTTTTTCCTCATCTTTGTTAAAACTATACCTTTAATATTTTTATGAACTATGATATATAAAACAGTTGATAGATTAATCATACAAGATAAATAACAACTTAATTTTGATTTTTTAGTAGACTTATTTGCTAATGTGATTTGCATTTTGTAATATGTGCTTAGAGATATAGATGGATACTAAATTGAAAATATATTCTTTCGTATGACCTCTCTACCTCACCAGATCCACTCCCATGTTTAAGTGATTCTCAATCTGTAACTAATCAGTGTACATTTCGTTAGCCTTCTGTTATAAAATCCCTTTAACCTAGCTGACTTTTATTCAATTCTCACTAGGACATCTGAGTATTTGTTATCAAATTTTGTTATTTTGACCCCACAAAAAATGTCTAAATTGCTGAAATTTTCTTCAAATGGTAAAAAAAAAAAAAAAAAAAAATCCCTCAAGCATTCTCTTCTCCAAATGGGACTATCATCCAATTTTTTTAAGATAAACTACATCTTTTAGAACAATTATAAAACAAAGTTAGATTTGTCAGGGTAGATCTACGTGCCTTCTAGTTAACCTCTGAATTCAGTTATTTATTTAGATTAGCAAATAAGAAAATATAATAGTATGTTGATCTAATTTCTAACCCACTAGCCAAAAATCCTGACTCCACACACATGTGTGTGTTTGTGAACTTACATCTATTGATCTAGGTAGGTCGGTATGCAAGTTTACCCTTGTTTTGTGGATTATGTTTAATTATGTAACATGTTGAATATTATAGGGAAAAGTAATATTTTGGCGCGGATATGAGATTAGTTTATTAGAAATTTAATTATGTTCCGGAAAGAAATCTACTTCTAAAAGCGTAAACAAAAATGATTGTGACACAACCAACCACAACCCCACTCACATGGGGTGTGGGTCCCACATGGGCCCCACATGCGGGCCCCACATGGGCCCCACATGCGGGCCCCACACCCATGTGAGTGGGGTTGTGGTTGATTGTGGCATAATGTTTGTGTATGTATCGTTATTCAAGCGTAAAAGGCCAAATGGAGAACTATAATTTTATGTGCTCAAGCATATGAGTTATCTCTTGCAGAGACACGAAATGATACGTTTAATTTCCATAGATACAACAATCACAAGTTATTATTGGCTTTTGGCGCCGAAGTACTTTATTTAATCTTTTGCCTTCCCAAAGAGGCTAAAGGGGTCTCTCGAATAATGGTAGCGGTTTACTTGTATCTTGCTAAATGTACCAAAGATACAAGTAAACCGAGACCATTATTTTTGGGACTTCTGTAGCATCTTTGGCAAGGCCAATGATTATGTAAAAAAGTTTGACGCCAAAAGCCAATAATAACATGTAATTGCAGTATTTATGGGAATAAAACTTGTATCCTTTCTTGCCTCCACAAGAAATACTCAGATATATCATTAAAACAGTGAAACAGGCATAAAAAGAAATGTTTTGAGTTTCGCTGAAATTAAGCAAACAGTCATTCTTTTTCCATCTATTCTAAATTTTAGTGAGGTTCGTGTCTTTTTTTTTATTTAATTAGTTGTCGTGTGTGCAAGAAATGTAAATGTCTAAATGACAGGCCTATCAAAAAATAAAAGAGAAATGTAATAAATGGCAGAAAAAGTTTTAACTTTCATTTTTAACCATTTTCATACTTTTTTTTTTCAACTTTCATCTATTCTTTCAACTTTTTTTCAACTTTCTCTGGCAATAGTGAGTTGCAGAGTAGGGAACGAAACTGGTTGCTTGCTTACTGAAGTTACTGGAGCACTCGGGAATATGCCAGATATCACACATTGAAGAGGTTATTTAGTGCTTCTAGAGCAATGTTTCGGAATCTTTCCCCGCCACCCACTTTGGGTTGTCGCTTATTTTGGGTTAATATGCTAAATACACGGAAAAAATTCAATGATGTTTTTATCCTTTTCAGTCATGAAAATGGATTGTATACGGTTCAATTTCTCTATTTTCGGATCCTCTCTGGATCCACTAAAGCTATCTTACCATATGTGCCAATCTTCTTGTTAAGATACTTTTTTTTGTACGACAAAAAAAATTCATTAATTATCGAAATGTTGTTACAATGACTAATAGGAACAAGGAGAAAGCAAAAATGCCTAGTCCGAGATCCAAACCACGATTAGCAAGGAAACAATCAAAGAAAACCCTAAGGCCGAAGCCCACACCTTTTGGGAAAAGCCCACACCCAATGGGCCACAATGCCTAAAAAAGAAAAAAATAATAGAACCCGCAAAACCTAAAAACCCTAAGGAACCACACTGCAACCCGACGCCAACCCCAGCCATGCGCACCACCAACCAGCCTTGTGCCCCCGCCAAACGGCATCAAAGAAACACCATCTGCAAGCCAAGAGCACCCAAAACACATCACGAGAACTTAGCATGTAAGCATAAAACCGGAGATGCCCAACAACCAACAACAAGTGGCCACGAGAGGATAACCCCTTCACCACTGCCCACACCCAACCACCACAAACTCACCCAAAACTCGACATCCAACTCCAGACGCTGGACACCACAAGCCAAAAGGACGAGAGCCAAAAACCAAAGGATCCAATGTGCTGGCAGCCGGACCGATGGACTGTTAGGCAGAGGAGGGCCCAAACAACATTGCAGCCCACGCCGATCCGAACCAAGGAGGAAAAGAGAAGCCCAGGTAGAGAGGGGATGGATGAGAGAGGAAGGAAGGGAGGGAGAGTGCCTAGCACCGCCATTGCTGCACCGCAACCACCACCTGCAAAAAAGAAAGAAAAAAGGAGAAAGGAAGAAGGAAGAGAGAGAGAGAGAGAGGCTGCGCCTCCCCCTCTCCCCCCAAGCAAAAACCTAGACAGCAGTTTTTTAAGTTCAAGAGAGAAGGTGGAGTGATTCTAGAGAGAAGGGGGAGTGATGAGGGTTTTTTTTTTTTTTTTTCTAAAGACTACAATACACACCCTTTATTTGGGTGTGTACGAAAGTTACGATTTTTTTATAAAAGTTTTGATTTTTTATGTAAAAGTTACGATTTTTTTATTATTATAAAAATTACGAGACAAACCAAAATGTTATGAATCACAAAAAATGTTACGAAACACTAAAAAATATTATGATTGCTAATGATGTGGCACAATTTGGACTATATAATAGGTGCATATGGTACATACATTTAATGAGTGTGTATTGTAGCAGTTTCCTTCTTGTGTTGGATGAGAATAGTCCTTAAAATTACTCAATTCACGACTTCTCTGGAAACTGGCTGGCTATTTCAAAAAAAGGGTGGAGCTTATGGGTTAGTGACCGTGTTGTGAAATTTTATTATACTCACAAGCGCACGAATCGTATTGCAATATAGTATGGCGAGAGCGAGGTCGAACCCACAGGGACTTGTGAATTTTTATAGGAAACCTAAATAGATTTAAACTGATAAAAACCCTATCTTAGTTGCAAAAGTTGAGATGGTATGTTTTAAACTACAAAATTAAACAAGCAATAAATAAAATTGACAATTGATCTAAAATGATATAAAGGAAAAGTGACTAAGGTATCGGAATCCACACTCATGTATTTATAGCACTACTCACAGCCTCTTATTTATTTTCCTACTCTTCTTCACAGTAATTTGGTGGCTAAACTCTTTTACCGTGGAAAATATCATCGTTAAGACCTTTTAAAAAAATTACTTATGTACGCTCCTCCTCGCCGTAACGTTCAAGCCCGAAAAATCATATGTATCCGTTGGCAAACAAATCACAAAAGATATCCAGTGCTTGAAATTAAAAGCTACATAGCAAGGCTAAATAATTAGCTAGCAATCCCAAATCATGGAAAAAACATGATTGAATCCATATGCAAAATTACTAACTTAATTAATATGAGATTGGAGCGATTATTCGATTAAAAATCAAACGTTCGGAAAATAAATAATGAGTATGTAAATAATTACTACAAAACATGAGGTTTCATCCTTAAACCTAGTCTAGAAATCTAGCCGCTCATAGATAAAAACAAGTGAAGCAACCGACTAGAATCCATAAAATAATAAAGCTTACAAAAATTTATTTACTCTCTTGTTCTTCTATTCCCAGTCGTCGCCTTGTTTGGCCGCAGCCGTGGTGTAAAAATCATTCAGCTCCTCAGCCGAAGTCCTTAATTTATATAAATTGTTCAAAGTCTCCTTAGGAAAGGAGAATCCCTTATTACGTAAAATTCTCGTTATTTGGCACAAGCAGGATTTGCAAAATTACCCAACTAGAAAGTGAATCATTTGTTTTTTCGTTAAACACCCAATTTCCTTTTGCTCACCCCGTCCAAATCTATATAAGATCCATGCTCCAAATTTCCGTAGTGTAAGGATTAGATTGGGTGCGGGTGCTTCTCTTTTCTGCTATAAGTTTGGTCCTACATATTGATTGATTTGATCAGCACCGTGTGAAGTTTTCCAAGCATAGACTTCGACCTCATGTTGCCTTCATTGATCAACGATTGGAATATTTTTGTTACAATCATTGTTTTTCTGCAAATTAAAAATTTAAAGTGAATAATTCGAAACATAACAATTATATCTAATTGAGCACAAAAAACAACTAACAATATTCGATTGCTAGGTGTCAATATTTTGGGCTCATCAGACCGCATTGATTCTGTCTTGTAAAATTTGAGAGTTGAGCTTGATGGGTCAGTGATGCAACCCGAAGATATATATATATATATTGATCACCTGGTTAGTTATATTCCTCTTCCTAATACTGAGATGGTTAACCTTTGCGATCATTTTTTTCTTAAATGGCTTGCCCAATTAATTTGGAGGCTATCTCCGATTAGATCTGTCCCTAGCATGAATGACCAAGCCTCATTTTTCGCATGGTTTGATGATGTGATGAATGTATGGAAAGGGTATGAGGAACCACAAGCTAACGATGATTTTATGGCGCATTTGGAAGTGTTTTATTGACAAGCTGTCAACTGAGGTTGACAGTGATGCCATTTGCAACCACCAGCAGGAAGGAAGAGTAAAGGTAAACATTATTGTACGTCTGAAGTGAAAAAAGAAAGAAAAAAGATAAATTTGTTATAGTTTTACTTTTACCTTTATGAAGCTATGCATGCTTCTCCGGTTATTTGTTTACTTAGGTTTGTATTTTGTTTTTTTGGGTTTACGAAGTTAGTTAAGTAGGATTTGAACATTGCTGGGCAAGAAAAGCGATTGTAACTAGCTCTCAATATCGTGTTGTTTTTGTTTTGTTTTTTTTTTGTATTCAGGCCAAGAATGGTGGATATTTAGCTTGTGTTCTGTTGTACACAAAGTGATAGTACTGCTTGCTGTGATTGTTACTATGGTTCTTGAGTTGACACGACATGTTGGCGACAAGTTTGGAAGAATATATTCATTTAATTTCGATATAAACAAAAAAAAAACTATAAAAGATTATCTTCTTTTTTTCCTTTTATCACTTCAGACGACAAAAGATAGGCTAAAAGGATACCGAGTGCTTAGGGTTTCTATTTTGGACGGCAGTAGGTATGTCCCTCAAAAAACCCCCAAATTGGGATTTTTTGTTAACTTTATCAACTTCCGTTAACTATTTGACTCAATCCGTACAAAATCAAAACTACAGGGTTTGCTTGAGTGAAATTGAAATAGAGGGACCAAATTGAGGCATGGGTGAAACTAGAGGGACCATTTCAACAAAATTTCCAAAAAATTTCACAACTATTTCATGAAAAACTAAAAAAAATATTTGTGAATTAAGTCATCCAATCGAAAGCCGAAGCCAAAGTTGGTTAATATTTTTAATTTTACTAACCATTTTATAAAACTTTGTTCGGTATCGAATTTCGACAATCCAAACTGTTAGATGTGTTTAAAATGTATATTTAAAAACATGTTTTACACACATCTAACGGTTCGGATCGTCAAAATTCAATCCCGAACAAAAATTCTCACACCGTTGAGTTTAAGGAAGCCCTTATTGGATATTTGTTGTATATATTCAGGGACGGATCCAGGAATTCATACCTGATTAACTATAATTTTGGAATTATCCTTAGTCAATGATCATGGTAAATCAAGACATTCATTATGGACTAGAAGTTTATAATGCATACTTTTTATAAAAATTTAAAAAATAAGCACACAGTAGTAGACAACTTTTAGAGTATGGTTTACCTTGACATTGACAAGTCTTTAGAATGATAAGATGGTTTTATTGATGACTTTTTAAAAAAATTTCCACAATGCATGGTTAATAATAAAGAAAATCAAAGACAAATCTTCAAATATACTAACAATTTATAAACCAATGAAAGTTGAAGCACAAAATTAACTCTACAACTTTTTTAAGATCATATGAGTGCGTATGTTAAATATAGCATTATATTATATAATTATGGTAAATATCTATAATATAAATTTTATTTTTTTAGTTTTGAGCGGGGGTTAGCAGGGCAAGTGACCCCACGTGCTCCCATTTGGATCTGTCCCTGATAATATATCGCGCACTATCAATTGTAAAACTTGGTCTGGATAATGAATTTTCTTATGTATTGGTTTTGAAAAGGATGACCCTTTCTAACTATGACTCCAAAGTAAGGGAGATAACTGTATCTTTCTTACACAAGTGAGCAAATGTGTTATGTGGAATCCTCTACGAATATGCAAGGCTACAAGCTCCATTTAGTTCTTCATGCTCCTGTGGGGTGGTGAAACGTACGGTGAACTCTGTGGAACCTCTAGTTTGGATCAGGGCTCAGCCTAGATCCTTTGCCTGATGTGCACAAAAAGTACCATCGTTAGTTCTTAACCAGTTAAAGTTGACTGGAAAGGTACTCCGACAATGGTTATGTAAGTGACTAGGGCGTCGTTTGGATGCCGTTTATGGGGGAGGGATGAAGCAATCAGGGGGGATAAGGGGGTGATTTGATGTTTAGCCCATGCTTTGGATGCAAAATACACACCCCGACTAAATAGCCGCCGGATAAATAATCCGGGAGAACCCGGACTAAATATAAGGAGGGGGGGTGCTTGTGTTTAGTCATGGGGGGTGAGAGTGGTCGAATGACATCCCTACCCCCACAGCTCTGCAATATTGGTCAGATCCAGCAAGTTCCGGCCTACTCCGGTGAGTAATCTAGCGAAAAAAACAAATACTAAAGGAAGGACGAAGAAGAGAGAATAGTTCCGATGAAAACTTGCCAGACGGAGAGTTCTGATGTTTTGTTGCGTCGCCGATCGGGGAGCTCGGTTCACTATTCATGCTGCTGCAAGTTCTGGCCTTCCAAGAAGAAGAAAAGCATTTTGACTTGAGAATAGGAAATGGCTTTTTGGACTGGGTAAAGAGATAAAATAGGCCTGGTTTTTTTTTTCTTCGTTATTTACAATGAAGTGGAGTGGAGAGCATTTAAAATGGTTTTTTTTTCGTTATTTACAATTAATCGTTGACAAACATAAAAAAAATATAACTTAATTGTTGACAAATAGAGCAAAACAATTAATTTTTATAGTTATTTTAAATGCATAATCTAATATGGGCATCGACAAGGGCAATATAGTCAATTTGATTGTTTTTACATCATCCAACCTCTTTATCCCTCCTTTTTAATCCCTCATCCAAACCTTGGACTATTTAATCCCCCCTTCTTAACTATCAAATTAATGTGGGCTCACCCTTCTTATTTAGTCACCCCTACTATTTTATCCCCCCTTACTATTTAATCTCTCTCAAACTAATACGTCATCCAAACGACCCGTAGAGGTGGAAAGTACATAGTGTTAGGTTGGTTAGAAGAGGAGTAACTTTAGGGATAATCCTTGTACTTTACTTGTGTAGCTTAGGCTCCTTAAAGTAAGTAAGCATCGCCCCTATGGGCCCGTCGGTCCGCCCACTATAATGAACGTGGAGAGGTAATAATGAAAGTGGCCAACCACAAAGGACTGAATCCGAGCATGGTTCATCCGAAAGAAGTCAAGAATTTGTCCTTTGATTTGGTGATAGTCACTTCGGATTAGTGCCTCTGGGATAAAAAATATTTTGTCGATCCCCAGCTGGGTAACTCGACAGAAAGCTGAGTTAACCACCCTTGGTTCGGGAGCTACAAAATAGATGCTCAGTACTTCATGCCATACGTGTCGACCTATGGTTGGGCTTCTAACAATGATGAAACGTTTTGCATGTGCCAGAGCATAGAGAAGGTAAAAAACGTCCCATCGTGTTCACATGGGACATTCTTGTTGGTTGAGAGGATGCCCCCCATTTTGTGCGCCCGGTGCTTCGTTCCCATGTAATGATTTGAATTGTTTAGCCCATATAAAAGGGGTAGATGGAGGGGAGAGAGAGTCACATTCACATTCTCTCCTACTTCTGTTGTTCTAAGCTTCCTCATTCAAGAACCCCATTGCCAATTGTTGATAATCAAGAATTGAAGCCAAAGCACTAATGATCTTTAGAAAATAAAGCCGTTCACTAATCTCCACTAGTTCTTGCATTTTTTCGTCAATTTTGTCCCGGCTGTAGGGGTAAAATATGGGTTTGGGTTTCCTCCGTCTTGAACGGTGAATATGTTGTCACATCACCAACGTGTGTTCTTGCCGAAGAGATTTGGGTCTCTTAGACAAGAATGGGTCCAACTTGTGGAAATTGAAAAGGGGTAGCGTACAACTAATACTAATGGTCTTCACCCATTCACGTTGCTAGGTCCAAACTGTTAAGAACAAGTGTCCCACATTGCTTAGGAGTAGAATAGGTGATCACTTAATGTATGCTGGGACCCTCTCCACTTATTGCCAATTGGTTTTGAGATGGATATAGAGTTTCCACATGATACCAGAGTGGGGTCCATTCCACTCCACATTAAAAAATAAAATAAAATTCACAATCCACACCCCACGATGACAGACCAGCAAAAAAACTGCTCGATGATAGGACCCAAAAAGTGGTCACACGTGACAGACCTCAAATGCGGTTGCACGTGAGAGGGGATGTTAAGAACAAGTGTCCCATAGTACTTAGGAGTGGGATAGGTGATCACTGAATATATGATGGGACCTCTCCACTCTTTGCCAATTGGTTTTGAGATGATTATAGAGTTTCCACATGGTATCAGAGCATTAGCAAAGGCGAAAGCCATTAGGGTTTCGATCAAGAAAGATTCAGAAATTGATCATTCACATACCCTTGTGGCTGTCTAATGTACACCTGCTCCTGGAGTGTACCATGCAGAAAAGCATTGGAAACATCAATCTGTGTAATCCCGATTAGGGGTGAGCATAAACCCATCTTACTTGGTCAACCCGCTCAACCCGACGACGAACGGGAAGTTTTTGAACATTCATAGGTTCGGATACGGGTTAAACTATTGATCTTATTCGGGTTTCGATTCAGTTCACGGGTCATTACTCTTCAAATCCGCTGAAACCGACCCGACCAATATATATATACAAAAATCAAACCCTTGACAAAATCCATTGGTGAATAGATTTGATAAAACCTACAGATTTGTTTTTCCTTTGTCCAAATCAAGGGCTTGATTTTATCAAATCTTGATAAAATCCATTGGAGAATAACCCCTTAATACCGTTTCAAAAATTTGTTTTTCCTTTGTCCAAATCCTCCCGTTATTTTCACCTTTATCACAATGATGTTCCCACTTCCCAACCATTTTCACCGTTTCTCTCTCTCTCTTCTCACCAGCTATACTCTCTCTCTTTCTCAAAGCCTTCTCTTCCACTCTCTCTCTCTCTCTCTCTCTCTCTCTCTCTCTCTCTCTCTCTCTCTCTCTCTCTCATTCTACCCAACTTTACATGGATGAAACGAAGGCGAAGATTGAAAATTAATTTGTTCTTGTAAGTTGATGAACATTTGATTTGTCTCCCTCTTGGATTTTCAAGACCCCAAACCTTCAATCACGATCTGGTTGAGATGGATTCAAGAGGTAGACGCCTTGTAAGTTGATTTGTGAACTGTCAATCTGTCATTTGTGTGTAGGAAATTTGTTTTTACAAACTGTTGTAAATCTGGGATTTATAATACATGTGGGTTTGGTTTTTTTTTTTTTTTGGTAGTGGCCAAACCCGCTCAAACCCGACTGACCCGATCCGCCAATCCGAACAGCATTCTTTGAGCGGTTTTAGTTAGTCAATCGGTCGGATTCAGGTCCCAAATTTTCCAAACCAACCAGTTCGGGTGGGGTAGCAGGTGGACATCAAACCCAACCCTACCCGACCATGCACACCCCTAATCCCAATCCCTTCTAGCTCTGGGAAGTCTTTGGAGCCATCTAGCCTAGCTACCAAAGGGAGCTACTCATTTCAAACAAGATATCCTTAGCGGTTAAGCCATAGCATGGAAAGCAATTATGAGGCATTTATATGAGAAAGAGTTCAATATTACCTAGACTATGGAAATGTACTATTCAAAGATTGAATACCATTGTCCATAGGTAGGTACACGTTAGAACATTTGCTCTCCCATGGTGATTCCCTTTGCTTTACATTGGGTTAGATCATCAGTTGATGGTTGGGCATCAGATTGTAAATTTTGTAGCTCATCCCTCCTCTTGTCTTTGATGATTTGACGAGATTGAGAAATCTCCACGAATTTAATTTTTTTTTTTGGTCTTGTCATGCCACTCCTAAAATGTGTTGTGGTTCCATAATAAACGACCGCCCTACTTCTTTGGGAATTGATTTGCAATCATTGCATCATCAGGGTGACTCGTTGGGGAGATGCTAATATGCCCATTGATCATCCCATACAAAACACATATATCGTTTCTCAACAAAGATAATCAATGGGCATATTAGAATCTTCCTAACGAGTCTCCCTCATGGTGTGATGATTCTAAAGAAGAAGGGAGGTTGAATATTGTGGAACCGGATTACATTTCAAGAATTGGCTCCACGTGACCCAAACAAATTTAAATTTGTGGAGATTTTTCAATCATCAGGGACAAAAGGTGGTATGGACTACAAAATTTAGGATCTGATGCTCAACCACCAACTAATGATCTAAGCCAACATGAAGCAAAGGGAATCACCATGGGAGAGGAAATGTCCAACGTATCTACCTATGGACAAAGGTATTCAATCTGACCCAACCACTAAGGATATCCAAAGAGAACTCTAGCTATAGCGTTGGGTGGGTACTCCCCAACTAGGTCATAGGCCTAGATTTGGTGTGAGGGAGAGGTTGAGATCCAATTGGCAATTGTGGTCGAAGTTATGGAAATAGTGGAACGGTCTCTGGCAATTGGCGGGGTGAACAAGATCGATAGACCGAACCCTATCTAGTTATTTTGATGGCTGAATAGAGTCTCACTAAGAGTTTGTGGCTATGTACAAAATCCCAAGGGACGTGGTTGTCTGCTAGGTAGGGCAATATAAGATCACTTTTGACGTTGACCATCTTACCTTTCCCTTAAACGTGATAACTGAGGAAGTTTGGTTTCGCCTCAATGCATTCCTTTGGAAGATTCTTTGGGCGTTCCACCTATACTCAGTTGTCAGTAAACAACTACCAAATCATAAATTTGGTGGCGGAGTTGAAAAGAATGAACCATCTTCAATTCTGGGGCACATGATCTATTCAGCGTGTATGCTGTATTCAAGAAGAGTACGTCCGGTCTTTGCTTCTTCTTGTTTTGGTCTGACCAGGAATACTTAATAGATTGTTTACCTTCCTCTAATCGGCGGGATAATAATTTTGTTAAAGTGCCCAGGGATTTCATGTTCGGTCCAGATAAATAGAGGTTATTTTTTTGTCCCAACTAAAATAGGTTTCCCAGGTCCGATTCATACTAGACATTCTCTATTATTCTATCTTTATGACTCGGTAACTTTGAGGATTTTTTTTCTTTTGTGTGGATTAGGCTTGAATTCCTCGAAAATTTCAAAAGCGCTGGGGAACATACAAGAAGCATACCAAGAAAGAGGAAGAGATGCACCGACCCTTCTTAATTGCATTCCAACCTACAATGCTTTCTTGAAGAAGAAACAAATAAAACAATGGATTTGGCAGGATCATCCTGTCAGTGGGGAAGAAAGAGAAGAATGCGTGTGCTCAAAGTAGACGAGGATGAGCAGCTCGGAACCCTCAGGCTTCCCATTAACCGTAGAATGCCAGGTTTTTACTACCGCGATAGCGAAATGCCAAGGCAAGAGCCCCCTTACAATGATTCAACGAACCAGTCATAGGAGAGGCGAAACAAAAAATAGAGGGTAGACGGCGAGATAGGTGCTACGGTGATTGTTGAAAATGCCATGCTTGCTAGAACTGGACAGAGCTCACCAGAGGAGCACACTGTTAGAGTAAACAACAAGTAAGGAATCAGCCTCAAGACCACCCTGCACAGATCTACTCGAAGCTGCTTCAAATGTAACTTGGGCTCCCTTGTTCTGGACAACAGTCGATTAACAAATAACTATTTTAGATTGCATTTTGACTGACACAAAGCTTGCGCTAATAATGCTGCAGGCCTTGGCCTTTTCGAAGGAGTTAGACCTAGTGCCAAAACGGATGAAGGACAATATGGACGTAATGTATCAACGTCTGGTGCAAGTAAGACTTCTTATATCCCTTCGGTGTTTTTCCAGCTGCTAGTTTCATGTAAGTGATATAGTCCAGGTTTGTTTGCTTTGCAGACCGGTCGGTAACTCCTTCTGCTTCAGCTACAAGCTTCTAAATTTCGGAAAAATTGTTGCAGATAGAATAAGAAATGTTGCGGATAGAATAAGAAATCCCAGCTTGAGACAATGAGGAAGGAAACGGATGAGTCCAAAGCAAAAGTTGATGAATTGGGGACAAAGATTACTGAGGCCATGAAACAACTTCGAATTGTTTTGTTATTTTCTGTCATCTCCCCCCTCAAACCAAACATTGGAAGGGAAGTTATTATAATGTTCCTCCCGTTTCTCTTCTTTTCCTCAATATTCAAACTCTCCCTAAGTTTTATTGGATTTTCTATTCTTTTTGCCAACACACTTTCTTGTCCAGCATTAATATATGCATGCGTAATTGTGTTGTGGTTGCATTATAAAACACAAGAAAATAAATGGTTCCCCATTCATTTTAAGTTGGACCAAGGTAAGTCTGCTTCTTCATTTATTAGATCCGAAGGATGAGCTTCTTTTTCCAATTATCTAAGACTGGCTTTTTACTTGAATTAGAATTAGATATTCTGAAAGTCTACTAGAATTAGCTATTCTGAAAGTCTATTACTATAATAACCCATGTCTGATTTCCTGATTAGTTTCACTGAAGAGGAAATGAGGGTTAGGATTGTTACTTTGTTAGTGCCAACTCTTTGGATAAGATCTCTTCCATACTCCTATGTGGTCAAAAGAAGATTAAAAAGATATCAATTTGTACAAAGCAAGTTCCATTATTAATAGCCAATGATAATGGGTGTCTGTTGCAGTTGTTAAGGTGTCATTGATAATGCATTTACATCATATTGATTTGGAGTAAGTTGTGGCTCGATCATTATCTGTTCGGTTTCCTTCCATGAGACATGGTACCTAGTGAATAAGCCTGAAATTCTTGTGTCCTACAGAAGTTACCCACAGGAAGCAACAGTACTAATGTCCTCTGTTCGGTATGTTTGACAATAGATTTAGCATGTCGGGAATCTTATGTTGAGAAGAATTATTTCATATGGTAATTATGCTACATTCCTCATGTCTGTAGTCACTATTTCTATATTTTCCCAAGTTGTGTCGTCTTTGCTTGCGCGTAGATGGAAATTTCTTTCATGGAGTCCAGCTTTTAATCATCCTTGTAGTATCAAGAGGACAACTCTTTGCTGATGCTGCAAGGACAATTGGGAGCTTGATTGCATAAAGAGACTTCCATCTACGCGCAAGCAAAGATAACACGACCTGGGCAACTACAGAAATAGTGACTACAAACAAGAGGAATGTACCATAGTTATCGTCTGAAATAATTCGCCTCAACATAAGATTAAATCTATTGTAAAACATATCGAACAGATGACATTAGTATTGTTGCTTCCTATGGGTAACTCCTGTTGGTCACAAGGATTTTCAGAGTTATTCACTTGGTACCATGTCTCATGGATGGAAATGGAATAGACAATGATCGATGTCACAACCTGCTGCAATCACTATGACGTAAAATGCATTATGAATGATGCCTTAACAACTACAACATACACCATTATCATTTTCCTATTAATAAAGGGTCCTTAGGTGTGTTTTCTCACTAGAAAATAGAAGCCTACAATCCTCGCTAGGCCATCTACTCCAACACTAAAGCAGTGTTTGGTGCTGATTGTTTTTGTCGTTGTGAGTTGAAAATAGAATGTATTCTGGACAGGGTAGGGGATCGAGGACTCAACTTAGAGATCAAAGGCAACCTTGACTTTGGAGAATCTGGCATCTCTCAAAAGTGTTGATTATTCCAATTGGTAAGAATTTTAAAATTCTGCGTAGTGGAAATTCAATCTGGCTATATTTGTTCACCGAATTGTTGTAGAAGGGAGGAAACCAATTGGCTAGGGAAGTAGTTATCATTTGTTGATGTAGTGAACTTGACTTGCACTCCCCATCCCCATCACGTGTGCCAGACCTCTAGTTTTTTTGTTAAAGCATATAGCTTCTAATCGAATTTTCCTACCATATGATTTTCTGATAGAAAATTGGGGATACACACTTATATGAGAGGAGACGAATTGCTCTAGAGAACTTGGTAATTTCTCGATTAAGAGAGTGTGCTGATGTAGCCATCACATGCATCGCTATCGCAATATAGAAAACATATCATCTGATCCTTATGGTACATTAAAATGGTAAAATGTTTAACATATAATCTAATCTATAGGCTAATTCCACAAGCTAATACAGATTAATATGTTTCAAGAATTGCATCTTGAACATCTCCTGAAACATAAATGATACCGAAATTGTTGCCATGTTCTACATGAATCTTATTCCAATTCTGCATGTCATGTATAGTTGCATCGGAAATAACGAGTCTCCGGCAAAGAATGCACCAGTTTTTCAACTGCAAAAAATAGACATTTTTGTCTTTCCAAAGGATGGAAGCCACCCTATAGCTCCAAATAGAACCCGAGAATGTTGAAGACCACCAGATGTTCAATCTTGTAACTATTCTAAGATAGGACTGACTTTGATCCTCGACATTGGAGTTATCTTGTTTGACATCAAAGACAACAACATGCATCCTTCTGAGGCTCAATGAAATAGAAACTACTTTCGCTAGTGGAATCTAATAGTTGTTTAGCCTTAGAAGGATGCACGTTTCTGTCTTTGCTACCAAAGTAGATATCTCCAATGTGGAGGACCACAAGCAATCTTGTCATAGTAGGCTTATACCAGCAATAAAATTGTACTCCTGGTGGCATCCAACAATTTTGGGTTCTATATATTTAGGCGTGACGAGGGCTGTAATTATCCTTCGGAAGGATAAAATTGGTTATTTCTCAAAAGTGATTGCGGCTAGAGGCACAAAGAGTTTTAAAGGAGAGGGTTGAAGACATTGCTGACAAGAAGGGCATAAAAGTTAGGTTCTGCACTGCACCGTAACGGAGTGTGAGAATCACGTTCGCACACTTGATAGCCCATGTGCCAACTTAAGGTTGGAAATTGGGGGGGCCACCAGGAGTGCCATTTGTTCATCCCCATGATTTGCCTCACAAGGGAAAGATTGGATTTCTAGATACTTATGAACCTTGTTGGACAGCTACTCATGATATGGAGCTAAGTCTAATTGACCCGGGCAGCCAAGCTAACATTCCGATCGACGAACTGTAACTGTAACTATAAGTCTTGTTCCTTGTGTTTTTTGCTTTCAGTGGACATTTACTATTTTATGAAATGTGGTAGCTAAATGCTGATTATCAAAGACCAAATCATGTGTGCCAGTCAAATTAGTTGCTCTTGTACGTTGTGAGGTTTTGTATTTGTATCATTTTTCCTAAATAAGATTTTTCTTCCAGTAAATGATATGTAGAAATTGAAAGTTTGCAGTAACTGATCAAAGGCAAGAACACAAGTTACTACCATGTATGTTACTGTAACTTTTTATTGTGTATGTAAACCACCCTTTACATGTTTCATATTTGCTCTAAGTTGTAATGTAGCTGCAAAAACATTAAAGGATTTCACTAGAGTAATAGTTGTTGGTGAGTAGTATGAAACACCTAAGACATTTTGTGAGAAGTATGTTCGTCGATCAGGATCAATTCACAGAGGATAAGCATACACACTATGTATTTGTTGGTTCTCCTTTTGTGGCTGATTTTATATATTTATCAGTGTCGACAAAAGTAATGTGCATGAGCTTATATTTTCAGGACTAGTTATACGCGTATGGAAACACTTACACCTACCTGTTTATTATTAATATTGTTGTTGATATGAGCTCCTCACCTCCGTTAATAACTTCTTTCCTTTTTTGCTGTTTTTTGTTTTTGTCCAAAAAGTAATCATAAGAAACTAGAGTTTCAGTGAGATGAAGGCACATGAATGACTTCAATTTTAGTGCCTGATTCGTATCTATAAACTTACACTCTTGGTTCCGCAGTTGCTCATGCGCGCCATACAAAGCTGGTTTTCCGACAATTCCTTAGGTCATCCACGGTGCACTGAGGACGGCCTTTTTCATTTGCGATTAGCTCATCCGTAAATTCTCCTCTGTGTCTATCCAATGACGAGATGCCTTTGTGCAGTATATACCACGGCCTCATAGAGGTTGTAAACGAGCCGAAGACTGCCATTAAGTAGTGCTGGCGCCGTAGCTTAATCCTAGGCCTATCAAGAGTACAAGTAACGATGAAATGGTCTTGTTCACAGGATCATTGTGCATGTATCGTGTCCCCCCAAGCGGTATTCTTATACTAAAAAGTGTGAGCGTGGGATGGCAATTGCTTGCCACTTTTTTTCCATCTGTTGACATAAAAGGCCTCCGGTTGGAAGTTAATTGTGAGGCTATTTTAGGTGTGTCACATTTAGAGTTTTTCTTTAACTAAAAGCCATATCTGATCTCCTCACAATGCTCGATGTACGCCGTTGGTGTAGTCCTTCGACTGATGTTGGAGTGCGATGGTCTTGCTTACCGCTTCCGCTCCACTGTTTTGCCCATCTCAATAGGTTTATAGACGTGCGGGCAAGAGTGTTCTTGTGCCGTCATGGTGTGTTCAAATGCATAGAGTCTAAAACCAAAACAATGCACTTCAAAATCAATGAACACGTGGTCTCGTGCATCACACGAGACATAAAAACTAGTATATACTCCATATATAAAGAGTGTCAAGCTAATTTATAACTCTCTTTTTTCTTTTTTTTTGCATTAATTGGATCCAGAACTCTGGCTTATAGAGTTTGTTCCAAAAAACTTTCTGTATGGAACAACTATCAGCCAAACACTGGAAAATAAAAAATAAAAAAGAAACTTTTGAACTCGAAAAATATTTTACATTGAAACAAATTTACAATGTGAGTTTATTTGGCCAAATAATCCCCTTTTGACCGGTCTACGCTCTAATCACAAGTGCAACAAATTCTAGACGACGTGTTTGATAGATATGAAAATCAGAAGAAAGGAAAGGATTTATAAAAGGGGAATATTAAAACACTATTAAGGATTTATAGTGAGAAAAGGAACTCTTGCTTACCGCTTCCTGGTTATTTGGTTCCAAGGATAAGGAGAATATTAGAACACTATTAAGGATTTATAAAAGAGAAAACTCTAGAAACGGGGAAAAGGGAGAAGAAAATGGAGAGAAAAACTACAAAGGATTTGAAAAGGGGGCTTTATTTTATTTTCATTTTTCTTGAAGCCAAATAAGAGAAATTCCTTTTCTCACTCTTTTTATTTTTTTTTTCTACAACCAAACAAGAGAAAGGAATCGATTTTCTCTGCAATTTCCATATTCTTTATTTCCCTTTCCTTTCTTTTCCTTTTTACAATTTCCAAACAAAGCCAGCCAATTGAAGGATTAGGATTTTTTGTTGTTCCTGTTTCGAACTACGCGGGTCGACACAAGATTAGGACCATACATTGGCGAAATCAATAGTTCGGATTGACTCCGAAAACTCTTCCCGAGCAAATCAAAACTATTAATTGAATTAATGAATGGTCGAGATTTCAAATGCACCAGATTATTGAAGAACACGTGGGCCCCTACAGCATTGTCCAATTTCTATTTTGAGGGGGTGTTCCACTAAGGGGGTTTTGTTTTAAAATTGTATTGTTTTTGTGTTCACATCTTTTTATATAATGTATTATGAGATGATGACTTGTCTCGATTTTTTGAAAAAAAAACTAATTAGTGAAACAGTCCCTGAATCTATGAAACAAAGGAGCCCTAATGCAAGTTGGACTAGGACTGGAACTGTATAAGAATAGGACTCGATGAATCAAAGGAGCCCTAAACCGAATAGGACTAGAACTGGGACTGAATAGGAATATGTCACTTTGGGTTTTGACTGGCCCTGGCTTCGCCGACGTTGGGAAAGGAAAAGCAGTGTATTTGGGCAATCTGGGATTCTTCGTTCCGACTTCATTTCGGCTTCCCTGCTCCTCAATTTTGGATTTCGTTTCGAATTAGATAAGTGCAATCAAACCCGTCACGTTTCGAATTTGGTAAATTCTTCTATAAATCTAAACCCTTTGATAAGTTTTTCTTTCTCCTTCTCTGTGGGGTTGGTTTCCCAATTGAATCAGATACGAGTCCATCCATAACTGCAACACCATCACCATATCGATATGGCTGCTGCTGCTGCTGCATCACCACCACCATCATATTATAGGTATTCTCATTGCTTTAGGCCGGAGGAAAGCATTATCCCCGCCCATGTATTCCTTCACGACGATATACCGTATGATGGCTTTTGGATCAAATTTTGGTTTTACTATATACTCGAGAAAACTGCTAATGGAGACGGCGAAGATGTAATAGAAGAAGTGGTGCTGGACTCATATGACCTGTTATGGTTCTGGCGTCGGGCTGAATACCTAGGCGGAAGCAGTAGCGTAGAGACGGATTTTGATATGCTTTTTCGAGATCTCCCTGAGAGTGTTGGGGAATCAATCAAAGATGAGATGCTCAAGTTTGTCCACTCCATGGTGAATGATCCAAAGAATGTGCACCGTGCAGTACTACCTCTTATCGTGGATATTGAGATCATTACACGGCAAAGTCCTGGTGAGAGTGAGGATGACGCAATTGCCAGGGCGTTGAGTGGCTCTATGGGGCCCGACAATGGTTACAATAATACCGAATCCACCAGAGAATCATCTGTTGTTGAAGCCCTGGGGAAAGTGACTCTTGACCACGACAACCTTCCATCTTCTGCTAATCAATGTGCGATTTGCTTGGACATGATCTTGGTGGGGCACATTACTGGCTTGCCGTGCTCTCATATGTATCACACCAATTGTATTGCCCGCTGGTTGAGGAAAAGCAACATGTGTCCTCTATGCCGGTTTGTCATCCCCTTAGATCAGTGTGCGTAGTTTTAGTCTTTATTAGCTATTATGGCATGTAGTTTTAGTCTTCAGCGTGTGTAGTTTTAGTCTTTATTAATTATTATGCCAGTTTGTCATCCCCTTAGATCAGTGTGTGTAGTTTTAGTCTTTATTAGTTATTATGGCATGTGGTTGGTTGCTATAGTTTGTGACCGTGTGCACTGCACTGGAGATAGGGTGATATTTATTGGTAGCAATGTTTTGTTCGCATGAGTTGCAGATAGATGCTCTATTTTATTGTGTTTACATTCTCCAAACAGAAGAGAATTTTATTAGCTTTTTTAGTGGTGCCATGCAAAAAGGCTGAGTTTCAAAATCTGGGCTTGTTTGCATTTTTTTTTATTTGTGGTTTTAGAGGCAGGTTTATTACTTCCATGATCCACGCTTCTGCTGTTTTCCCTGCCTTGCTACCCTGCCGGATGTTAAGTTGGTTGTGTAGTTGTTTTTTGTGCTTTGCAACATGTTTTTGGTCTTACATAAGTTAACCATTTCTATAGGGTGTTAACCAAGTAAAGAAAATCTGCAAAGCATTTGTCCTTATCAATGGTCTTAAGCCTTAACCATCATGAACCTTAGTCGTTCAACATGTCCTAACACATTAATTTACTCTCAAAGCACCTCTCGGGATGTCCAACTGATCCTATACGATATGCAAAATCCAAGTGTCAGAAAGCTGGTTACAGTGCTATATCCATTTACTTATGCCTCCTAATGCGAATTGTTGTTTGACTGTTTCAAATCCAGCTTGTTTGATACCACTTAGTCGGGTAAACTAAAATAATTTTGGAAAACTTCTTGCGACTAATGTATGGAGATGATACTTGGAACCGAAAAATATAACATGGGCTTCCTGTTTCAATTTGATTACTTAGGTTAATTGTTCTATCCTTATAAATCTCACAGAACCTAGAACTTTCATATTAGATGTCCAAGTTTTGAATCTCGAGGGACGAAACCGTGGTGAACGTCCATTCCTTGCTGCTCCATGAGGTTATACATGGGGCATAGGGCTGTTAATTACGTGGTGGATGTGGAATGGTGGGCCTGCATGTACCTGAAGGATTAGGCACGATGTAGTCATTCCATTCCTTTCTAAATAAGCAAGCAATGATCCCACAGTCTCATGGTTGCTCTGCCTCTGCTTGTAATCATGTCCTCGAATAGAGAATCAAGGTGTATGTTTCTTACTTTAGGCAATAAAACTCAGAAGTAAGGTGCAGTGGGAAGCAGACAATGTCTATCTGGTTTGCGTTTTTGGCCCAAGAACAAAGGATGTTATAAGTGTGTGTGTGTGTGCGCATGTATGTTTACAGGGGCGTTCCGTTAACACCTTTTTGACAAACATTGACCCCTCACCTTTCCGGGTCCCACCGTATTATTCCGAACCATTGATCTTGTTTAAATGAGTAAAATAGGGGGTCTTGCAAAAATTCAGTTCAATTGGATATCGGTAAGGGCTTAATCCAAATAGTTTTGTAAACACCAGTTCCGATCACAGTTTCTCCAAAACTATTTGGATCAAGCACTTACCGATATGCGATTGAGCTGATCTTTTGCAAGGCCCCCGATTTTACTCATTCAAGCAAGATCAATGGATCAGAACATCATAGTGGGGCCCGGAAAAGACTTGTGTTAAAATAGGTGTTAGCGGAACGCTCCCAATATATATATTAGCCATTTAACTAGAAGCACAGTTAGTGCAATATTTTTGTCATCTTAACTTCTTCTTTTTTATTTTTTTGCAAGGAGCGTTAGGTGTTTGTCGCATGTCTTTTAACACTTTAACACTGCTTTCAAGAAATGGGGTACTTCAATTTTCTTTTTATTTGTTTCCTTCTTTTTCATTGTTGAACAGGTAAATCTGAAAACACATTCTTCCTTATTGACTATTTTTTTTGGTTTCAATATCCTGCAAAATCATCGGGTTTTGTAGTTTATCCTGACACTTCATTGATGTAGTAATATACTCTTCCCACCAAGGTTATTCTCTGCCCACCGGGGATGTTCGGATGGGGGATTCTTCTTTTGATGGTTCGTTTTCCCATTATGTCGGTCAGTTCATTCATATAAGTTTACCATTGCTTCTATGGCCTTTTCACATTCAGCTCCAATTACTTGGGACTTCAATTTCACTGGATATATCGATAATCAGGAGACAAATGTGTCAATATCGTCGTTGGCTATCCTTGGGTTTTTGTTTTATTCTTTTCTTTGAGACCAAATTCTAGAATTGGATGGGTGTGGTCACTTCACCTATTGGGGGTTTTCTTGTGTAAGTTCTATTTGTTAATCATTGAGAGTCGGATTATTCCTTCTTTTCCTCGTCAGTCGTCACGAAAGGATCGGGAGAGGTTGTGCCGCTTAAATTTTTGTTTACTTGATTGGTGGCTCATATGGTAGTCTTATGAGCTGTGACTAATTACATATTTCTAAAGAGGAGACCTGATCTGAATCTTTATCTAAATCTGTCCTGTGTGGTGCATCGTGTGTGGAAGAAATGAGGAGTCCTTGGATCATGTTTGCTTCAATCTCCTTCCATCTC
The DNA here is from genome assembly GCA_963854785.1 of Vaccinium vitis-idaea. Classification (NCBI taxonomy): domain Eukaryota; kingdom Viridiplantae; phylum Streptophyta; class Magnoliopsida; order Ericales; family Ericaceae; genus Vaccinium; species Vaccinium vitis-idaea. Next base: position 38,786,256 of record OY978219.1, read on the forward strand.
TTTTGAAATGTTTCCGGAAAGTTTGCAGCATTTCCGAAATGTTTCTGTATCTACGCTTGTTGAAACAACTCATGGTTATGGAATTTTGTCCCTTGCATTTAGGAATGTGGATATTCGTTGGGTGCTCTCAGCTTCTTATTCTCATTTGTGTTGGTTGGTTCATTCAGGGATTTGGACTGCTAAATTCTGGGTGAGTTGTTGGAGCGAAACAGTAGAACTTTTAAGGAGGATACGGTTGAGGATATACAATTATAGAGGATAGAGTTTTGTTTGTCATCGTTTTGGGCTTCTGTGTCCCCCGATTAATGGATTCCCTCTTTTTTGCAATTTTAGCGATTTGAGATCAGTTTGTGATTTGTTGTGAGAGAAGTTGATGTTTCGATTGTGCTTTTTTTCCCCCAGCAAGGGAGTTCTGGTCCTCCCCATTGTACCTCTTTTCTTCCTTGCAACAAAATCTATAGTTGCGCATAAAAAAAAAAAGTTGTGAGAAGGAAATCAAAGAATCAACATAAAGAGCAATTAAGAATCTGTTGATATTCGTGCATGTTGTTGCAGGATTTTTGTCTCGAAGATAAAAGTTGTACTACTAAACATTTTCATAGCACGGGTACATCTCTGGATGCATGAAATTCTGTTCAATAGGTCACAGATTCTAGGATACATTCGTCATTCTGTATCTAGCCTCTCCTACTTAGAGTTGTCCCAGCAATGGCGAACTCGGGCCAAGGTGGCTATTTTTCCAGTTTCGCCACCCTAAGTTTCCATTGAGACTATTGTGAGCTTAACAATGACAATATGCCTTTCTTTGTCAAAGAGCCAGCAGGGAGGACAGGAAAGAATTTCTCAGCAGGATAGGATGGAGTTATTTGGAGTTGGAGAGGCAAAGCAGGTTGCAAATTGCTGTTTCTTTTCTTCCTTTTATGAGGAGTCAGGGAGGACAGGAAAGAATTTCCATGGACGTAGTATCTTGGCAGTAGGTTCTCCTACTAAGATTTCTTTTCCTTTTGTTTTTTGGGTGTGTGGACTGGGGAATCGGAGGATTTTGAAAATTTATCATGTCATTAGGAGGAAATAATTGGTTGGTTGGTGTTACTTGTGCGAGAATGATTGAGAATCAGTTTCGCATTTGCTTTTCATTCTTCTTTTACTTCCTAGCTTTGAGTCCGATTCTCACTTTGTTTGGGATTGCTTGGAACCCAACATGGCGTTGTGGCATGAATGCTGGCTAGATGTTACGGCAACAAAGATAAAGGCTTGGTGTCTTGCTCTGCTACATCTCATGTGCCTTATACCGCTTAACATAAAGGGTCATCCCAGGGGTGGAGTTGCTTCTTTCGTGCTTGCAGTGTCTTTTTTGCGCATAATTTGTGGTTGGGACTCGGGCCGGGCTTGCATCTCCAAGCCTTCATTAGTCATGTTGTGTGTCGATACATTTCATTCGAGATCTCGTGGCATTTTTTTTTTGATTGATAACCCTTCCTTTGGTTTAAATGCAGACCTTTTTAGTTTGACAGCCCATTTTGTGGTTTCTTCTTTCCTTTTGTAAGTGGACAACATCCTTTGATGCTTTCTTTATTATTACACATGATATTATTTGAAAACAGCATAGTATTAAGATTGCAGATATTAAAAGTTGTTTATTGGATTTGTCGCGTAAGGTTCAAATATGATGGGAAGATAACACAGTAGTTGTAGAATAGTGTATGAATCTGTGTGTGTGCATGATGTGAAGAAGGATCTGGGGTGGGTGCTATGCGATAGGTGTTGTGCACCGTGTTGTGCAGCAAAACTACGTCATTTTGCTTGATTTTTGTGCACACTTCCAAAGCTTCCAAAGGCCTTGTTTGGAGGAAGAAAAAACCATTACAAGTGCCTAAAACCAAAGTGCTTATACCCTAAACCTGAAGTGCCTAAACCCAAAGTGCCAAAATCCAAGTGCCTAAACCGACTATATATACCCTACCCCAAAGAGCCTAAATTCCCTAAAATTGAATCCCAAAATTAAACCCCACACTTAACTCTCCAAACAGGGCCCTTTGATATACTAAGAAAATGAGCAAAACGACGTAGGGTATCCCCCACTACTGTTTGAGTTTGTGTTGATGTGAAGAAGGATCGGGAGAGGTTGTGCCGCTTAAATATGTGTTTACTTGATTGATGGCTCATATGGTAGTCTTATGAGCCGTGACTAATTACATATTTCTAAAGAGGAGACCTGATCTGAATCTTTATCTAAATCTGTCCTGTGTGGTGCATCGTGTGTAGAAGAAATGAGGAGTCCTTGGATCATGTTTGCTTCACTCTCCTTCCATCTCTTTTCAAATGTTTCCGGAAAGTTTGCGGCATTTCCGAAATGTTTCTGTATCTACGCTTGTTGAAACAACTCACGGTTATGGAATTTTGTCCCTTGCATTTAGGAATGTGGATATTCGTTGGGTGCTCTCAGGTTGTTATTCTCATTTGTGTTGGTTGGTTCATTCAGGGATTTGGACTGCTAAATTCTGGGTGAGTTGTTGGAGCGAAACAATAGAACTTTTATGGAGGATACTGTTGAGGATATACAATTATAGAGGATAGAGTTTTGTTTGTCATCGTTTTGGGCTTCTGTGTCCCTCGATTAATGGATTCCCTCTTTTTTGCAATTTTAGCGATTTGAGATCAGTTTGTGATTTGTTGTGAGAGAAGTTGATGTTTCGATTGTGTTTTTTTTCTCCCAGCGAGGGAGTTCTGGTCCTCCCCATTGTACCTCTTTTCTTCCTTGCAACAAAATCTATAGTTGCGCATGGGGGAAGTATTTCACGTCACGGGGGAAGTATACTCACCATTGTTAGGGTTTGAGGGGGTATGCAGGAACCGCTGAGTTTAAAAAGCATATTAAAAGTTTATAAGGAAATGTAGCTTCTATCATTCAGGAAGGGCAGTGATGTTGGCCTTGGAAAAGGAATATAGCTATTCAGTTTATTAAGGAACATACTTCTCCAACTTTCAGTTTATTAAGGAACATACTTTCCAACTTTACTGCCACATTTGTCCAGAGAGGATTTATTCACTTGGTTCCCTCGTGCTATAGTGGCATCTTTACCTCTAACTTGTTGGAACATTTCTAAATTATTTAATGGAAATTAAATGTTGTAATTGGTTAATGGTTTTAATTCAATGGGTGTGTCTATTCAAGTTAAATGAATAGATGCAACTGTTGGATTACATACAAAGGGCGTGTCTATTCAGTTTAAATGAATAGACATAATCACACCAAAAGGTACGACTGTAAGGGTTAATTGAATAGACATGACTATTGGGTTTAAACAAATAGATGTGACCATTGGCCAACGGTCACATCTATGTCGATATATAGGCTAGGGATTAACTCAAAACGGATGTATGAAAACGCAATCAATCACTCTCCCTCACTAGAACTCTCTCCTTTTATTCATTATTGGTGGCTCGCAAAATCCTAAGGTATTCTGGTTCTTCTTCGTTTGTACATGACACAGTTGAACAAACAGTCAATCGCGCTTGGGCGTCATTGTATCTTGGAGTCGAATTCGTTGGTAACCCGGTGCACACCAAATTCACTCGAATTGGTAGGGGCGAATATCGTCTTAAGGAAAACGACATTGTAACGCGCCTTGAAGCAACCGATGTTTTCTCTCTATTTTTATCCACTTCCATTGATTACGCAATTTTTGCTCCAACGACATTAAGACGATATCTCGATATTGGAAATTTCGGTCTTTGGAAGAAGATGAAACTTTATTGGTTGATCAAGGCGACGTTAAGAAATTTTACTAGCGGGTGGTATTGGCACCGCTTGGTTGAATCGGTTAATAAGGAATGACTCTGTTTCGTTATCAATATACATGAGATTTTGCGGACAATAGATCCAGCGTGCTATGAGAATTTCCAATGGCATTACTTAGGACCAGTCAGCGAGGAATCTTCGGTGGCACCATTTGTTATAAATTGCATCAGTCATCAACGAAGACGGACTGTCATCATGGAAAAGGTTTATATGATCCCCTTGCTAATTGAAAATGACCAGGTTTGTCTATTGCCTTGACTTGTAAGAGTATATATGTCCGTTCATGAGTTGATATGGATGAGGCTAGTTTAATTTCAATATATATTTTTCCATGTTACGAAATCGGTTAAACCCGTATTGTTCCAATCCAGCAGTGTTCTTTGGTTTGGGAAGCACATCCCAAGATGGTCAAATTGTGCAACTTCTTGTGGATAATATCAGGGATTGCCTCAGCTCATTGAGAAAAGTGGATTCTTGTCGAACAAATAAAGCCTTGGGTCAAAATCACGTAAAAATCTGTGTCGTTTCATTGTGGTCTTCCTTGATAGTAGCCGCAGTAACTGAAATTGTTTCATCATACCAGTTTCTGCACAAGATTTCAGAGTTTTTTTCTATTTGGGTAAATCAGCTTAAAATAGAAAAATGGCTAACCGACTGTACAGCCTCCAAATGGCATACCCCAGGACAAAAGAAAAGAAAAGAAGAGAGAAAATAAAATTGTGGTTACACCCGCCAAATTGGCTACATAGGGCTAGACGGAGATGTAACAAATGTTTCCTAACCATCTAAAAAAGAGGGTATAGAAACAGATGACAAAAGGATTTTGATGCTGGATACAGATCTCAGAGTTACTGCCCAGGTTTCACATCGACATCGTTGTCACCATAGTTTTGAATATCGGCCGATACGGTACGTATCGGCCGGTTCATCTCGGGATTTGGAGGCTCTGATACCGATACGTACCGTACCGTATCGGCCGATACGCTCAAAAAGTTAAAAAATTCACGACCGCTACACCCGATTCCCGCGACGTATCGCCAATACGTCCCGATACCGATACACCGATACCACGACCGATATCGCGACCGATACCACTATTTAAAACTATGGTTGTCACTGCAAACATATCTCTTCCAGAACCAGTGATTTTCAAACAAGAAATGTATCTCCTCTATCGGGACTTGCTTCGTTTCTGGCAAGAGGAAGAAGATGAAGGTGGCCATAATGACAATCAAGCCCGCAAACAGCAAGAAGATTCCGTATTTGAGGTGGCAGAGACACGCGAGGAAAGTCTGCGCTATGAGAGCCGTGAAGATCATATTGACACCGACCACCATACTCTGCCCTGCTGATCTTGTCTCCAATGGAAAAAGCTCGCTCGGAACTAACCATCCCAGTGGGCCCCATGACCTTCCATAAGCCAAGACGAATATGCAAATCACTAACACCAGGAAGATACCAATGCCTTTTGGGAGCATGACTCCTTTTCCGAATTCCAGAGCCAAAGTCACTGCCACCGCCACCTGCAGCAGATCAAACACTCAAGGTCAAGCAATCCATAACTTTTAAAGATTCATTTCTGTTCTTAACAGAAAATATCATATGAAAGGTGGAAAAATAATACAATGGCCGAACGTTTTCCAGAAAAATGTCCAAGATATTGTTCTAGCATAGGCCCATTCCATTAACATTTTTCTGCATAGATTTTCCGGCTCTGTAGCACAAAAGTTTCTACAATGATGAAATTACAATGCAGAAAAGTGTCCGGAGCATTGGCAAAAGCAAGGTAGGCATTTAGAATGGGTAACAACAACACATCAGGGTTATGCAGTGCTTCCAAAAGTGATTTTTGTTTTTGACATCTTCAGTTGTTAGTTGTTACGGTATGGAAGTGTCAAATATGTCAGTTACATTGCAGAGTATCATTTCAGCACTGGCTTCCAAGAAGAAAGCCCTTCTGCCAAATTTGTCGACTAATCCCATTGATATCAATGCAGCCAAAAGCAGGGCGGCACTTGTGATGGTAGATGAATAGAGAGCTGCTCCTGAGCCGAACCCCAAGCTCTGGAATATCACCGGTGCATAGAAGAGAATGGAGTTGTTCCCAGTGAGCTGTTGGAAAGCAGGGATTCCCAGTGCTCCAATTATCAACTGAGGGCGATTTTTACGCTTGAGGAGGTTCCTGAACGGGTGCTTTATTGCCTGTGCAGCAGTACTTGCATCGACTAGATCAGCAAATTCTGCATCCACATTCGTGGTGCCTCTCACTTTCTCCAACACTCGTCTACCTTCATCTAATTTGCCTTGTTCCACGAGACTATTAGGGGTTTCCGGAAGGAAAAGGCCACCAACAAACATCAAAGTTGCCGGAACTGTGGCTAAACCGAGGGACAATCTCCATCCCCACGGATGGATCTGATTGGTTCCGTAATTGATGAAGTTTGCCACGAGAATCCCAAGGCAGGTTGTTAGTTGAAACAGTTGGTTAACTGCTCCTCGGATTTTCGCCGGTGCCATTTCTGAAAGATACAAAGGAACTGCCTGTATACAAGAAGAAGAAAACAGAAGCGAATCTCATGAGACAAAAACAAAAGTTCGATTCCGCATTTTGTTTCTTTTCTTGTTGGGCTTACTTGGTTGCCGAATCCAATCCCAAAACCGAGGAGAATTCTACCAATGATCAGCATTGCAATGTTCTTCGCGAAAGCATTGACGAGCCCCCCACAGAAGAAACTAACTGATCCGACAAGGATGCTAGCCCGCCTGCCTTTCTGTCTGGTTACGTGTGAGGCAGCGAATGTTGAGACAAGGGCTGCAAAATATAGAGAGGAAGTGAATAGGGTGAGGACCTGATTGTCATATTTACAGTAATCGGTCTCTTTGAGATTCTCTTGCTTCCTTCTGTACACTTTTGGGAAGAATTCCTTCAGGAAATCATCCATGGAGGTCACCCCACCTGCAAACAATACCAAAAATTCAATTCCATTTGTTGCTTTGCAAATGAAAGGCCCTATTCCGACCGGATACCATAAAAATAAATGATGGATTTGTCAATGTTATATGATGAGAATAATTTTGCAATATTTGAAGATTTGAAATTTTCAATCCGAGTTTTCAAGCCACATTGAAGTCACTGATTCAAAGGCGGACCTGGCGCAGCGTTAAAGCTGCCCCATTGGGGCCTATAGGTCACGGGTATGATTCTTCGAAGGAAATGTGTACAACCCTTCCTCACACCCCACATATGCGAAGCTTCGTGCACTGGGTACGCTCTTTTTTATTGCAGTCACTGATTATCATCTTTTTCACAGCAATGTGTAAATTTTGTGGATATTCTGAATCCGTTCCTCTGGTTTTTTAAAAATCTATTATCAAACAAAATGGGAAAATGGGGGTCAAATGACAACCAAATGCTGCAAATCATGAAAAATAAAAATAATTAAAAAAATAATTAAAAAAAAAGTCCTGCCAATTTGTCTTGTTGCTTGGCAAAAAAAAAAAGGGAAAAAATTGTGCTTTCTAAGTTAAAACTGGTGGCTTATGAAATTTTATGAAATTTGAAAAAAATAAAATAAAAAATTCTCGGATAACATCTATTTTCCTTTCTTCTCCATTTTCTCTTGAAAAGCCTATTTCCAAACAAAGATGAAATACATTTTTTCGGATTTGGGGTACCAGTAGTGACCCAAGTCACTACATCCCTGTAGTAACTTCAATTGTGGACACTCTATAATCTCTACTCGGGATCGGAACAGTACATTTTGTTGGAACTCGAGATCGGAACGCAAATTCTCATTAAACCATTGTTGGTATTGAACTATAACCCAGATTTCTGATGATTCATGCATATACAATGAGTGGTGAATGAAACTGAACCATTACCCACATCAATCTATGTTTTTAAATCAGAAAATCAACAGAACCCAAATCAGAAAATTTGGTAAACGTGATTAACAAAAGGAAAATAAATCAAGAGAAAAAAACTCACCAGAAACGCCAAGATCATAGCCAAACAGAGACCCACCTAGAGCTGCTACAATACAAGCAAATATGAAATACCCAGTTATCTTATATTCATAAAGATGAGCCCTTTTCCCTTGTTCCGGATTACCAAATGCTGCGCCTGCCATTGTTCACCTTCCTTCAAAAGGGCTCTCTTTATTTCTTTTGGGTATCTATCTTCCTCTGTTACTTCTCTTTCACTCCCCCCTGTCTCTCTATATATAATATAGAGACATATTTACAATATTCACATAATGGATAACGACATTATAGCCATGAGAAAAATTCGGGTGCCGAGTGACCCAAATTTCTCCCAATCCTTAATCTCTCCCTCATTTCGCTCACGTTTTATCTTTTTAAAATCTGGGCCATCTGATATGCGTACTCAGCACCACGTCATCAATACCTGCTCGGCATCCAAAATTTTCTCCATAGCCAGACAAAGAAATAATCCAATTGGAGCAAGTGGTAAATATTCCGTGGTCAACTTATTATAATTTATTGTGATTAATATATGGGGAATTGAATAATCATGTCATGCATTATTATCTACCAAAGGTTTTGAGCAGAGTTTACTTTCTTTTTTTTTTTATAATTTCTTCTTTGACGTATTATTATTACTATTATAATTATACTATTAATTATCTTGATGGTTCAAGTGTCCAGACTAGCTAGCTTAAGTGCACATCGATGAATTTTGAATTCATTGACACAAAAAAAAAAAAAAATTGATACTACATGTGAGGTTTCAAATGTAAGACTCTAGAAAAAAACAAACCCCAAAATCTCAAGCTTTGAACACCAGGCTAACCCCTTGGGGTTCATGAAAGATACATATATGGAACTTTTTATAATTCAAAGCGTTTAGACTTATTTGCGCGCGCATCAACTAATTTTTTAAGCACCAGTCCCACCATTTACTAGCGAAAGACCCATTTAAAGACGTAGTAAAGCCAAGTATGAAATGACTCAAAAAGAGCTGATAATACTTGGAAATTTTTGAACCGAGACCCAAGAAAGAGCAAACCTAAAAAAAACCTAGTTTTGGTCAGTTGGCTGAATTCCTGATTTAATTAATAACAAATAAAGATGAATATGAATTATTGAATCAACAAGAATTGATAATAATTAAAAATGTTAAACCAAGACCCAAGAAGGAGCAAACCCAAAAGACTTATGTTGGCCAGTTGGCTGAGCCCCTGATTTAATTAATAATAGATAAAGATGAAATTGACAGCTAATTGAAGTAATAAATTTGGGGTCAACAATGAATAAAATATGGGGTTGGTTTTTTTCAACAATATGAAATACAAGAGTTATTTATTTGTTTACTTTAATTTTGGTCTTATCTACAACTCCTGATGCTGTATTTCAGATAAGGGATAAATTAGGGCCTCATCTCACCCCTTTTTTGTAGGAGCATTGTGAGCATTGTCACCCATTGTCTTCATATAACAGTTGACTACATCAACTAATGGTGCAATTGATTCACAAATTATAGATTACTAGAAAAAGAAGACCGAGTTTTATATATTAGCCTGGATTTAATCCGCACCACTCATATTTTGTATGGTAGCTTAAAAGGATAGGGGGAGAAGAAAAAAAATAAAAAATAAAAAACAGCTTTAACCCCTACACAATTTGCATAAAGATTACCCTTTTTGATGAGTAATTATTTATGAGTCCGGAGCACAGGCAACGTAGTGTTCCGAATCACTCCAGCACCACAAATTTACGTGGGTCTATAAATTGATTGTGAATTTCACAATAATGTATGGTGTTATTGTGTAACGGAGCATGACGTGGCCTTCCCCGAGATCACTTTGTTTCCACCTTGCAGTTGCCCCATACCCATTCAATGCATCAAGGGTCAAGTTGGGTCAACCCTCACTCCAAGCCCACGCAACCAACTTGACTGTTTTTCTTCTAATTAAAAAGGTTGGGGAGAAAGGCGACCGGCTCTAGTAACCTTCTGTAAACGTAATTATAAGGACTCTAGATTCGCTGAGGATAATGCAACAAAACCACAACACAATATTTTGTAAGCTATAATTTATTATAGATTTCTTAACATTTAATCTACTAGCGTATCGTTCTGTTAGTAGCGGCAAAAAACTTTTCAATGTCTCACAATGAGGTCTATTTTGTTAATTACGTCATCCGACAGTTGGAGCCTTTCTTTTGGATACATTTGGCGAGGAACCTTAATTAAGCAATGACTCAAGGCTCTTATTTACTAATTTAACACACACCAACCAACCATGCCTCTCTTGGCAATGCAATATCGTTGCGGAGCGGGGACCCTTCAGTGACTATAGGGTGTAGTGAGTAAATCACAAACACAAAGACTCTTCCATGGAAGAGTTTGTTTTAAATCTGAACCATTGATTGTTGAATCGAATGATTGCCGTTGCTCACTACACCTTGTAGTAAGTCTCCTCACAATAGGGCCCGCCTCCTGTATTGTTGACGCGATACTTGTAAATAGTTTTTGATGGCAAGTTTGCAACTGCTAATAGGTACCCCAGGGGCACAAGTTTTCTTCAAGTTTAGTTAGCTTAATGACATTTTTTGTCCTGCCGATTTCAAGATCTCGCAACAATGACTTTGAGAATACAAAGTATTCCACCAAAAGAAGTACAAAAATGTAGTTTAAATGGCAAAAATGACCACGACCCTTAATCTTCATCTATCCATAGGAAGTAAAAAAAATGTAGTTTTACCCCGGAGCATGTATGGTGTTTGAAATGGCTCCTCCTTGCTTATTGCCATCAGTCAGGTCAGTTTATAAACACTCAGAAATTGGAGGTTTTGTTGAGTCCAAATATCCTTGAGTAATCGTTCTTTCATTTCCCAAGTCCTTCGTATTCATACTGCCGAGTGTCCAGGAGTCTTGGTACTGATCTTGATTTTTCTAAGCGCAAAGGGAGCTTTTTTAAAACTATTATTGATCGAACTGGGTTCAAGTTACAAGGATGGAAAAATTCTTCTCTTAATTATCTGGCTAGTAGATGTGTTTTGGTTAAGCATTCTCTCGCGACCATTGCCATCTATATATCTCTTATCAGTTTTCCGTGCTCCGTCTTACTATGTTAACCAAGTTCGGTAAATTGTGGGCAAGTTTCTATGGCTAAAGGAGGAGATACTGGGATTTTTCGGAGAAGTTGGATGAATATGTGTAAACCTATGCAGTTGGGATGGGAGGTTTCGGGTTTAGGAATTTGGGAGCCTCTAATCAGGCCTTATTTGCTAAAGTTATTTGGAGAATTCATGCCCACCAGATTTTCTTCTGAGTCAGGTTAATTTTGAAGACAAAGTATTTCTCCAATGGGGATATTCTTGGGTCCTCTTCCAAAACCAGCAATTCGTGGGGGTGGCAAAGTTTATTATAGGGAAAAAATCTATAATTGAAAGGACTGCATTGGGTTGTCAAGGATGGATGTACAATTCGAGCTTTAAAGATCAATGAATTCCTAATATAGACAACCCAACAATAAGGTCTTCTACTCCAAATGCTTTGTTCCAGGACAACCTCACAGTGTCCTCCTTTATTGATCCTGTCTCGGCATCATGGCGTAGACCATTGCTAAGTCTGTTTTTTTTCATAGGAAGTTCTCCAATCTGTTCTTGCTATTCCGTTACCTGTGGTCGTGCGGACTCTCTAGTGTGGGGAGAGAGTAAAGATGGGGGCTGTACGGTCAAGTCAGCATATTTTTTTGCTCTTAAGGTGAAGTTACCTCAGTTGTTTGAGGCCCAGAATGTGAACCTTCAAGTTGTGTGGAAGCGGTTGTGGTGACTTAGGATCCCTCCAAAGTTCGCTATTTTTGCTGAGAAATTGTTAGCATCAAATTTTGCCTGTTAAACATGCATTGATTCGTAGGGGAGTCACTGTGGACGATAAGTGTCCGAGATGTATGATGGAGGAGGAGACATTGGAACACTTTTGCTTCAAATGCGATTTTTCTAATGAGGTTTGGGCTCCTTCCGAGCTCTTAGACTTTAGGACAGCTCAAGTTTTCTTTTTCTGGATTGGTTTTTGAGTTTTTCTGGATTGTTATGAGTATTCTGGTATTATGGAGTCTTTAGGTCAATCGCAATAGAGCCCTCTTTGAAGTTGTTCAACATTCAACTCAGCAAACGATGAGGATGATTAATAAGACATCTCGATCGGTCAAGCAAGCTATGGGAAGACAGTGTAATGAGAGGGATGTTTCTTCATTGGAGTTGGATTTGAATAACTATAATGCATCTTCGGAATTCCTTTGGACTCGAGTTGATCGATCATTGTTTCGAGCAGCACCAAGACAGATACGAAGTTCAGATTCAGATTGTTGTGGATGGTAGGGGTGCTCACGGTCAGGATTGGTCCGGATTGGCATGAATCCAATCCTAATCCGCGAGTCACGGTTTTTTGAAAATAAAATCCGTGTCTGATCCAAAAGTCTCACGGTTCGGTTCCAATCCGATCCGTGAGTCACGGATCGTTTCCGGATTTGTCCACGGATTTTCAACTTATTGTTAAAAAAAATCATCATTCAAAACCCAAACTCAACATTGAAACAAATACTTCAGTAGTACAGTTAGTAAATGAGAATATAAAGCATCAAGGTACAAAGAAAGAGCAGTGACTGGAAAGAAATAATGAAAGCTTGTTTAACATTCCAACAAATTAATTGAACAAATCTAAATTTGAACATTATGAAATCAAAATAGATAGACAATAAACAAAAACCCAAAATTCATTTTGGAAATCCATACAGGGTAGCTGAGTTCGAGCATTGAAAAGTGCAAAGATTAAACTAGTTAAACATGCCAAAGATTCTTTGCTCTTGGTTACTGATTTAATTAGAGGGAAGACTTTTGATTGGAGATTGGAAGTTTAGTTAGTGGATCTTATTAGTTGTTGTATATCTCTTGATGATTGTACCAAAAAAAAAAAGTAAATCTGTTCATGTTGTATGTATTGCAAGGTTAATAGGGCTAATATGAAAGAAGCCCGTGTACTTGCACAGACATAGCTAGAGATTGACAATTAATTTTTTGGGAAACTTCACTTTGATCCCCTGTGATTTGAACCGGGTGCGGATATACCTCCTCGAATTTGAATATCTGCACATAACCAACGTGTGGTTGTTGGACCAATGTGCACAGTTACATTTTCCATCTGATTTCATAGAGTTTGAACCACACTTGCCAAATTTGAGAGTGTGGAAGATGAACTCAACGTGGAAATACATTTTTACCCTTATCTCTCTCTTATTCCTCTAAACTAACATAAACCCTAACTGTAGACATCCACCATTCCCACCACTGGTAAACCCTATCTAGTCCACCCATCACCACCAGTCACCTCTTTGTTGCCACCAATCACAACCCTTTCTATTGGTTAAACCCCCAATTTCCGAAATCCCAAGTCCCCAATCCCAATTAGCATTAATTTGAAACCACCAAATTGCATTCAGAAAACCAAACTTCAAATTGAAACCTGAGGGAGAACAAAACCTATTCCTCGAACAAACCCATAGTCTAATGAAGATTGGAATTACTAGATGATTGTAAGCAATTTCGAGTACTAAACGAGAGTGCAAATTACATATGCGAAGAAAAGCGAAATTAGCTAGTATTTTCTAATATACTCCAATACATAGATGAGAGTAGAAAAGCTGCTCTAATTAGCATTAATCTTCTCTCCCTGGCTCAATCGAAAATAAAAAATCTAAATCAGGCAGCTGGAAGTACCCCTGCTTCGGCTACGTACTATATTGCTTCTCATACCCTGCAGGTTTCTTCCTCGGCACCAGCGGGCATTTCCAGTGCATCACTTGCTCAAAAGATGTGTTGTGGCATGGCCGGTTTTGAACGTGTAGATGGCGACATCGGCGACAGCTTTGTAATCGATGAGGTCGGGATCTGTTGAGATCGGTTTTCTGTTGGTGGTTGTGTTGGCTCGAAAGTTGCCATCTCTGTAACTGCTCATTAGCTCAATGGCCATGTTTGAACTAAAGTCCATCGTCCACCAAGTAAGGTGGTGGGCACAGATGGGCGTAATCGTTTAGTTTTGTGAGAGAGGAAGAAGATGGGGTTATTATGGTAAATTAACAAATTTCAGTTCATAGAAGTTATGGTGCACTTTGGTCTACAAACCACACCGTGATTATGTGCAAATATCTGAAAGTGAGGGGGTGTAACCGCACCCGACCCAAACCACAAGGGGTCAAAGTGAATTTTTCCCTTAATTTTTTCCAGTTGGGCCAAGAAGCTAATAATCCAAAAAAAAAAAAAAAAGTACAAATCGGTGTACTTATTTAATTCGGTTTATTGGTTGAATAAGCTGCCAATAAATACTAGAAAATTAACTGGGCCAACGTATTGTTAAAATACGTGGGATAATTGTAACCTACTGAGATCGACTTAGTCGCGTTGTATTACTCCATATAACATTAGAATGTTGAATTAGTGTACAAGAATTCAATAATCTAAAAGGAGAACAAATCACAGTATTTGGGAGTCTCATTTTTAAGACTTTTAAATTTTACTTTTTACAGTTTTGGACTTTTAGATTATAGCCAGAATGCGTTATGAATCTATAGAAGTGTTTGATTTATATTTGCAAAATGCGTTTTACAACATGAGTAATGCTTTGAAAATTATATGCAAAATACATTATGCAGGTGCTTTTGAAACCAAAATGTGAAAAGTGGAAAATGATATGTCAAAAAGCTTATCTACTTTTGCCTTTTTGCCTCTATCATCAAAAATTGGTTAATGCATTTTGTAGGTGGGGAGCCAAGCGCTTAAAACTCACCAATGAGAAGTAGAAAATGCAAAATGGAAGGATTCAAACACGCAGAAATAAACCAAGTGGTTTATTTTTGTCCTTATTAAAAGAATTTCGCATTTGCTAGTTTAGAGTTGATTTTTTTGTGGTTTCTTGGTTCGACTCGACGAGAGGAATAAAAAAAGTATAAAATTATTAACCAAACTTAAATTTGTGAATAAAGACAAAAATAATCCAAGAACCCACAAAAATTTGGATTATTTTTGTCTTTACTAAACTTTTTCAAAAATTTTATCATAATTTTATACTTTTTAGATTCCTCCCGTCGAGAGGAACCAATAGACCACAAAAATCAACGCAAAACTTACAAATGCAACTTTTGTTTGAATAAAAACAAAAAAATAAACCAAAAATGGTTTATTTAGCCAAAGCAATTAGTTTGGCTAATGGGGTGAATAAACAGCCAATAACATGGTTTATATTTTTAGCAAACCAGGTCAAAGTAATGTTAGAAAACCTGGGATAATTGTAACCGAGTGAGATCAACTTCGTCGCCTTGTATTACTCCTTAATGTTAGAATCATGAATCCCTATTCCCTAACAAACCAACGTTCCTGTAATTCCTCTATATAAACAAACCTATTACCTGTTGATACAGAGTAAAACACGAGCGCTTTGTTATTCCTGTCGTACTTTGTTTTCTCTTACCAATTCCTTGTCTTTCATAACAAAATGTATTTCGTTTGCTTTTTGGGTTGATGAATCGTAAGAGAATAATTTTTCTCGTAAAACGAGAAATTAAAGACAGTTTGCTACGAAAGACAGTTTTGTGTCTTCTTGATTAACTGCCTCGAATTCTAAGCGGTTTTGATCATTATGGTTTTCTTTTGAGGAATAGCATTGTAGATAATATATTAATAAAAAAGCAAATACAAAGCACACAATCCGAATATGGTGAAAACTCTTGTTAAAAAATTTAATGTGCTAGACGTTGCCGTCTTCATCGTAACCACATGGCTACTAATCATGACCGATAGCTCAGCCGTGCTTTCTCTGTATAACCACATGTCTACCTAGGCTCGCAAGCGGCAACGGTGGTCATTGTGCCGTGTTTGGAGACGCTGGCAACCACACGGGTGCTAATCATGACCGATACCTCAGCCGTTCTTCGATCATTGCTCTTTGGTAATTCATCTCTTTCGCATATACATTCATATATCTTGTTTTCGTACATTTGTTTTTTCCATGTCGTCATTCCTGTTTCATTTACCTGTGCAGGATAAAAATGTGAGGCGCGGAATTTGTCTTCGCTTTCATCGGGTGGGCTATGATGGCCGTTCTGGCGGTTATCCTAACATCGTGTCCACATTGCTGGCATCTACCAAGCCCGAGGATTTGAAGAAAACGTCATAACAACCTAATCTGGAAAGATTAGCTGGGTAGCTGACCCTGTTAGTTCGTTCTTGCAAGAGAGGGAATCTAATCTTTCTGTTTTTCTAACATAGGATTTTCCCCGCTTAATGGATAACCATTTAATACCAACGGGGAATTCTTTCTTATCTTAAATTGAGGTGATTGGATTGGCACCAATGGAAACCATAAATTTTCTACACACTAGAGGGATATGCTAGATTTTCTCATTTTTCGATAGTGAATGGGCTTGATTATGGGTGGCTCTTGTTGTCGCTTACGTAATCAGCACAACCGTGAAGAGGTCAAGCTTTTGCTCCAAGTGTGCCGTGAAAATTGAAGATGTTAACTAGAGGGAGAATCGAATATATCTGTATTAAACGGGATTTTTCTGTGTCGGAGCCCGATAACGAACCCTTTATTTTTCCATAACCAGATGTCCTGGCCAATTTTCGTGTACCTTATAATACAAAAGCATTCCTACTGCTCCTCGCTTTGTGTTGTATTACTATTTTGCCAAACTTTGTTTCTGGATTAATTTTTGTTTCATGTGTCTGGAAGATCAGGCAGTAATAGTGCTATTTGATTTTAAAAAAATTAAGTAGGACTACTATTCTGCAAAACAGAACCATAGCCCTAGAATGGGTGATAATGACCTCATTATCTCATGTTGTCGAGCGTATTTACCACATTAATTATTGGTTTTTTTTTTTGAAAAAAATAGGAAAAATTAGTCATAAATACACTATATTTTGACTTTTTTAAAGGAACGACAAGAAACTTTTACAATGAAACATAAAAACGATTTAGCAAAATGACAAAACACACTCTCTCTTTATTTTTGCCCTCCCCATCTCTCTCTATGATCCGTACTTTCTCTTCCCCTTCCTTTGAGCGCCAACTCCCTTTCGTGAGTTCCCTCCTTGTCGCCGCCTGCTAGCCACCATCGCCCCGTCTCGCCAGCTTTTGGGCATACCAAACACACGTCCATTTTCTGAAAATTCAGAGATTTTATAAATAGGGAGTCCCAAATGTTTTTTTTTTTTTTTTTGTAAATTAGCTTGAAATACCCAAATGTTGAGACCATTGTAGGTCACAAGTCGGTAAAATCTTAGAAATTAACTGCATCACCTCTTATTTTAATGGATGGATATGTATTTGGATGATTGTTGTTCATCAGTTTCAGATTGATGGGATGGGATCTATGATTTTCTAGTTTCGCTAATTTTGTTCTTAATGAAAAAGACCCAGAACTCCAGAAGAAATTTTTTGATGGGTTTGAGACCTGTTTTTTTTTTTTTTTTGGAAAATGGGTTTGAGACTTTGTGTAGAGAAGAAATAAATTCTCGGGCTCTTCAACAAATTCATTCATGGCTTTTGGTGAAACACTAGTGGGTAGACACAGGCACTTTTTTTTTTTTTTTTGGTACGTCGGAATACTGGAGAGATGGAGTCATTTATTGAATTGAAGGGGGATCAAAAGGGGTAGTTGACTAGTTATTAATTCGGATTATTCGTTTGCTTTATCTAAAAAGAAAATGTACTAAAATTTAGTGAGTTGTCACTAGATTCGAAAATAACTTTACTTGTTGAACTCTTTATTTTTTTTAACTTTTATAAAGTTTAGTGAGTTGTCACTAATTTCATGAGTTGGTAATTGATTAGTTGGTTGATTTTTTTTGAAATTTTTTATACGAAATTAGAACTTATAAAAATTAGTGGAATGCCACTAATTCTTTTGGATCGGCCAGAGATAGGAGTTGTTTTTTTGAATTTCCTGTATGAAATTAGAAGTTTTAAAAATTAATGACATTTCACTAATTTTTTAGGTCGCCGGGGGTGGAGTGGTGGTCGGTCGGAGGTAGGAGTTGTTTTTTTTTTAAATTTCCTGTATGAAATTTGAAGTTGTAAAAATTAGTGATATTTCACTAATTTTTTTGGTCGCCGGAGGTGGGGTAGTGATCGGTTAGGACACAGGATTTTTTTTTTTCAATTTCCCGTACAAAATTAAAAGTTTTAAAATTAGTGACATTTCACTAATTTTTTGGGTCACCAGAAATGGTTACTAATTAGGAGCTTTTTTTTAAAAAAAAAATTCCTGTGTGAAATTAGAAGTTTAAAAAATTAGTGACATTTCTCTAATTTTTGGGTCGCCGGAAGTGGGGTGGTGGTCGACCATGAGGCAGGAGTTTATTTTTTAAAATGTACGAAATTAAAAATTTTAAAAATTGGTGACATTTCACTAATTTTTTTTGTCTTATATGTTTTGTCTTTATGTTCGATTGCAAAAGTTGATTGTCCTTCCCTTTAAAAATGTCAAAATATTTTGAATTTTTGGCTTAAGTGGCCAAAAAAATACCACATTTTGAAGAAGAGACTCGAATTTTATAAGTATGTAATGTGTTGTTAACTTTTTTAAAATTATAATTTTGAGACTACCTGGAAATAAATGTTCTATTGAAAAAGCTTAGAATGACGTCAATATATAATAAATGTTCTATCATCCTCCAAATTTTGGATGATCAAAAAAGTCCTCCAAATATTTTTTCATAATCAGAACAAAAGCATTAAAATAGAGTAAAATTCATTTTCAAAAGCAATATACAATAATGTTACCTTAATTTTAGACATATCCATGGAGCTAGAGAAAAAGGGCCTTGGGCCAATTTGAGTGGCTGCCCACTCTTTCATAATTGGGCTTCGATTTGGCTATATTTACGTCTTGTGCCACCACAATAAAATTTCTTTGAAGGCTGGTTCACTGCTTGTTTCTGGCGGCAGCAAATCCCCTGTCCGGTTTTCTCTGTCCCACGCCTCTGTCACACGACTCACACCCCCAAACTACTGCCACGTTGCTCTCTTTTTTCTTCCTTCCATTTCTCTCTAACAGTGTTGCCTTTTTTTTTATGCAAATGTTGGTGCTATATATTGATATTTTGCGGGGCCTATTTTCGGGTTTTATAAAGATAATTCAAACCGCAAATTTTTCATATAACATTTTTTTATGGGTACCTCCAAAAATTTCGCTCAATCCGATATCATAAGGGCTTTTTTAGAATTCATTTTCATAATTCGTAGGGCGCCCTTTACGAATTTTGACCCTAGAAATTTTGAAAAAGCCCTTAATGATATCAGATTGAGCTAATTTGTTTGTAGATACCCGTAAAAAAGAAAAACATTATAAGAGTAATGAACGGTTTAAATCATAGCCCTTAGAAAATTAATAAATCATTCAAGAAATTAAAGTTCTTTGCTTTATGAATTATGAAAAAGCTTGGCCCATTTGGGGTCCAGGAAAGAATATTCGAACCGCGAGTTTTTTATAGAATGTTTTTTTTGGGTACATATAAAAATTTAGCTCAGTTCGATATCGTAAAGGGGTTTTTCAAAATTTGTAGAGCACCATCTGATATTAGAAAGGACTTTTTCAAAATTCGTATGGCACCATCTAATATCGTTAACGGCTTTTTCAGAATTCGTAAGGCATGCCTTTAATTTGTAGGTACCCGAAAAAACATTATAAGGAAAATTTGCGATTTAAATCATCTTTATGGGACCCGAAGTAGGTCCCAAAATATCAATACAAGCCCATACGTAGAATATAACGGCCAGAATGTAGAGTCAAAATGCAAATAATAAAAATTAATGGATTATACAGTCGTGCGAAGCACGGAGGCCGTCATCTAGTGAATAGAGAGTTCTGCTATATCCTCCAATTCCGACTGCCCAACTCTGATTTTATTCGTTGCAGTTGGCAGCTAGTCGCTTAAAATTCGATTTCGACAAATGAATCACATTAAATTTTTGTGGAGTGGATCTATCTCATTTGGAAATTAAGGAAACTACATTAAGTTCAAGACAACCTCATATGTATTTCAAGTATGTGGACATGTAGTGTTAAACTGAAGGTGGGTGATGGAAAGATCGTCTAGGGGTCCTGTCGGTATCTCGGCAATGAACGGCTCCGAATTTACGCTGGGTAATGTTTTACTAGTATTTCACTTTGTATGGAAAAGTGTAGCCCGCCAAATCCAATGTGCACAAGGCCAATAATATAATGTGCATACATGCTTACAGAACATTTTTGTAACATATGATTAAAGATGTACTTTTGACTATATAGAAGAAAATATCAACCAGTAAAAAATCGATCTATTGTTGTGACCGAATAAAGAGACTAGAGACCACGGTGATTTCGGGGCAGAGAGTGTGTGTGTGAGCACGCACACGTGAAGAGTGAAAGCAGAGGCAAGGTAGAGGATAAAATTGTAAAACTTAAAAGAAAAAAAAATTATTGTGGCATTATCATCAGCCTTATTGACGTATTTCCCGTTTTCATTTTCAGAGTGGAGTTTTGTTCAGCCTTAAAAGAAGGTGAACAAAACCCTCTCTCCTATTGGTTGAAATGGCGTGGACCCCACCACAATAAGGGTGAGTATGGACCGGATTGGTTCGGCTTTGGAGTAAACCAAGAACCGAACCACTACCTACGGATTATGAATTTGGAAAATCAAACCAACCCACAAAAGGCATAGAACCAAACCATCAAAATACGGATCGGATTCGGTTTCGAACCACGGTTTACTTTAAATTGAGATATTATTTCCGTGAACTATTTAGAGTACTTAAAATTCAGGTTTACTGCGTTAGGTTTATATAGAATACGAATAGGTCCTCCTCATATATAGAAATTTAGGGTAATTAATCATGGTAATGAAGGAAATCAAGGAATAGGAATAGGCTATGACCAAATCATGTATAGAAATTTGGAAAAATAGAAACGTACTGTGGAATAAAAATTGGAATGGAGAATTTTATCACCGAATTTATTTTCTATGACTAAACCACTATTGGTTTATTGGAATTAGCGGAATAAGTTGTGAATCTTGAGAAGGATTAATGAATAAATAAATTAGGAAGTTAGTTGACTATGGCTTACACACACACACACACATGGTTTGGAACCATAACCATGAACATAAATCCACAAACCAAACCATTGACTACGGATTCCAATTTTTTTAAACCAAGACCAAACCACGCTACTAAAAAACCGAACCAAACCAATCGGTTTGGATTGGTTTGGACTGGATTCACGGTTTGACGGGTTTTCTGCTCACCCCTACACCACAAAGTGATGTCATGCTTACCAAAAAGTGTATTGCAGAGGTAAGCATGACATCACTTTGTGTGGATCCCACACCATTTCAACAAATAGGAGGGAGGGTTTTGCTCACCCTCTTTTAGGGAGGGTGAACAAAATTGCATTCTCATTTTCACCTTTTATAATGTTATATCTTTGTTGAATTATTATAGAGCGTACATTCAATTGAGTTGTTTTGTTCACACTTAGAGCATCCCTCGTAAGAGTGAGTGCATATGACATTGGGTTAGAGTATAGTGACTTTGGGTTTAGACTCTTTGTAGTAGAGTTTAGTGGATTTAAACACTTTGAATTTAGATTCACTACAACAAAAATTGCTTTCTATAACAGGCGAAAAACGCTATGGAAAGTAATAGATAGCATTTTGGAGAATGCTGTGTTAGCCTACGCCATTAAAAGTCTTGGACATTCTATAGCATTTTTTGCCTGCTATCTATTCTACACCATTTATAGCATTTGTTGCCCGCTATCTGATACTACTTTTACAACATGCAATGAATGCTATTGATAAGTAGAAAATAGAATTTGAGGAACGCTACATTAGCCAATTTGTGGAATTTTTTTAAATGCAATAAATGCCAATATACTAGCCAACCATCTCCATAATTAAAAAAAAAATTATTTATTCCATTCAACATTAACTATATCCAAATGCAAAATGATGTCAATGTAAAATTAAAAATACAATCATTGGATGAAGATTCATTACATTAGCTTAGAAAACAATTTCCCAACACAAAATACATAAAAGAGTTGGACTAATTACACTCTTCAAACAAAAAAAAACCTAATGTAATATCCCCTCTGGAAAATGTAATCATACACTAGCCAACCATCTCATTCAAATACCCCAATTCTTCATGACCGGCTTTTCTTTACTTGAAGCTCACTTCTACGCCGACTTTACACACTTTTATCTCCCAAAACCAACCTGTAAGTATGAAAATGTTACAGGTTTTCTCAAACTTCAACAACAAAATCATTTATAGCAACCAGACAAAAAAAAATTCAAGTTCATTTCCCAATGATTTATGTATAGATAATCTAATTTATAAAGAACTCAAGTCAGTCAAAATAATAAGAGATGCATGTGGTAGTCAAGATTGGTAGTAGAATTGGCAGTCAAGCACTAGTAGTAGATGAGACAAAAGCCAAGTCTTAGCCCGAAAATTATACTTTCGGCAGTTATATAGTAAATTTGTAGCATCTAACATCAATTTCCTTCACTTAATCCATATGTCCAGCCATATACTTCACAATTTCTGCATACAAATCAACCAGGCAACAATAGCCGGTCACTAGAAGTGCAAAACTTCATTTATACATGTGATAGTACAACAAAAATATACTTGAGAAATATACTTATTGTTGGACTGCCCATTTCATTATACATGTGATAGTACAACATACGAGTCTCATTCTAGTCTCATCATTTTCTAAACCATAACAAATCAAAAGAGCCTTCAAGTATAAGTAGTTGAATATTTTCCTAGTAGCAAATACGACCAAATTGAGAACAAACTTGCTGCGATTTCAGAATAGGTGTGCATAATCAAAAGTCAGTACACCTGCTATTAGCAAAAGGAAATCGGTAGATCGGCATTAACCTAAGTGACTATCATTGTAGTTCCATAGAGTGACATATTTAAGAAAGCAATCCAAACCCTCTATTGAGGAGTGTTTTTGTTGTCTTAACTATGGATGGTCTTCCAACACGAAATTCACAAATGGACAACATGCCAGCCAATCCATTTGCAACGCCAACTCGTGTTTACTTGCATTATCATCTTTCCAACAGCTGCCGGATGTAGTAAGGCTAACTGAGTAGTGAAGAGAATGGCCCCAAATATATAAACATTAGTCAGCTATATATTGAAGTTTGACAGTGCCGGTTGGGAATTAAGGTGATTGATAAAGAGCCATGTCATTAAGAAAAGTAAACCTTGCACATTGAAAATAGTATTGAACCAAGTCAAGCTTCTTTACAGTGCATTGATTTAACACAAACACAATTTGATTAGTTCACTCCCTACAGTAGCTCACATGTCCGAACATCAATAAAGAAAAGAAAAGGTATCAATTAACTATACATATAAAAATGACCAATCCAAGATGTATCAAAACAAAGAAATCAAAACCCAAACAAAATTCTTTGTTAATCAGCTTAATCACATAATTTGCGATGCTTGATTGCATGACCACTCACTCATCTTTGTTGGCTCTAAAAAGGGCTACTCCTCCACCATAAACAGGGTACTACTTTCCAAGGTCAGTTTCTCAATTGTTCAAGTATACAATTCAGTGAAATTGCCCTCGCAAAATATCTACAAAAGGCACTAAAGTGTGATAAGCAAACAAGAATTTACTTTTTATTGAAGTGAAAAACTGCAGACAACACTCATGAGTTGAATGTGTAACCCATACCGGAAACATGCAGCCAAGGCTCCACATATCCAACTAATTAATCATAATCTTGCAGATCAATTAAAAATTCAGGTCCCTTATAGTATCTAAGAACAAGGAGAGGGGAAAACACCCGAGAACGACAACAGAGTAAAATTAGTATAATCGAAATAAACTGATGTTGTTTTGAATTCTAGAGAGGGGAGACTGAAACATAAAAACCTGGAAGCGAAGTCGGCACAGCAGAGCATCTGAAGAACAGATCTGGACAGCCAGCAAGGCGTAGAGCCTCCAAATGAGCCCGGTGTATTCAAGAAAACGTAAAATAGGGCCAAATCTAATATTAATCTAAAATCCCTTTTGCAGAAAATCAATTAGAATAACAAGGGAACGAAAGGTGATTGAGAATAAAAACCTGTAATCGATAGAAGAACCCCGATTGAGACGACCGGATTCTCTGAGGAGACAGATGAGAAACGAATGGAAAAATGTTTTTTTCCTATGGCGCAGAGTCTGAGAAGCTTCTTGGGGCAGAATTTGTAGGCCAGTTTCATAGATTCGTTGGAGGAAGAAAGATAATGACCGATTCAATTAGGGTTTGTGTGGGTAGAGAATCCTTGAGTTGTATACTGGACTATGCCGCAGCCACCGTGCTCCGGTTGACCACCATCGGCATTTGGTTGGAAATCGGGAAAGAAGAGGAGGGAGATGGAGGGAGGAGGAGGAGGAGGAGGTGACTGCTGTGTTGGAGGATAATGAGGGTGAAGTTAGAGAGGAGAAAGGAAGGGGGGAAAGAGGGGCGCCAGGAGGGAGCCCTAATTTTTTTATTTTTTCAGATTTCACTTTTTGACGCTATAAAATCTTGTTAGAACGCTATAAAGGAAGTGCGCGGTTTTTTTCTCCCCATTTTACCGCTTGTTTCTCACTGAACGCTATAATTGCATCACAATTCATAGCATTTCTGAAAGTCCGCTATAATTTGATGCTATAAAAAGTCAATTTTGTTGTAGTGATTCTTTGGATTTAGGCACTTTGGGCTTAGGTAATTAAGGACTATTTTGAGTCCAAACCTAGAAAACAAGACCTATCTCTAGAAGCCCTTTTTTGGGTTATGGCTAGAATGTGAATTTGTAGAAGTGTTTGGGTAATATGTGTAGAGTGAATTTTACAACTTGAGTAGCGTTTAAAAAATGTATGAAAAATGCATTACATAGGTCTCTTTCAAACCAAAATGTCAAAAAGTGAAAAATGAGATCACTCGGGATCCGCTGTCCCACTCTCGGTGTCCCACCTTGGTGTCCCACTCTTCAATGCATGACATATGTCTCCCCCTCCCTATTAACTTTAACTCTGTTAGGCGTTAGACTGACTTCCCTCTACTTAAAAAATTCCCATTTTTTAACTTTTGTGGTTCAAATTTTGTGGGGCTCACAAAAATTGATTCAAATTGCAAATTATTTTTTAAAGAATTTATTATGAGTTCTTGTAAAAAATTATTTAAATCCAATATTCGTTAGAGCTTTTTCCAGGATTTGTAGGGACTTTCAGAAGCCCTTACGGATATCGAATTGAAATAAGTTTTTACAAGAACCCGTAAGATATTATTTTAAGAATAACTTGCGATTTAAATTATTATTTTTTATCTGAAATGGGCTCCACACAATCATCTATCAATCATTTTAAGAGAAAGGCCAAATACGCTTTATGGGCAAAGGCTGAACACGTTGATACAACACTGGACTTTGCCCATAAACGTGTTTGGCATTTGAATCAATTTTTTTCTGGCCCCACAAAATTTGAATCACCGAAGTTAAAAAATGGGATTTTTTTTAACAGAGGGAAGTTGGTTTAACGTCCTTAACAGTGTTAAAGTTACTTAGGAGGGGGAGACACGTGTCATGCATTGGAGGGTGGGACACCGAGAGTGGGACAGCAGATCCCGGGTGTTGATCCCGGGTGTTAATCATCCGGCTCTGGTATATTTTTAGCAAACAAGGTCAAAGTAGTGTTCTAAAACGTGGGATAATTGTAATCTAGTGAGATCGACTTAGTCACCTTGTATTTCTGCATAATATTAGAATCTTGAATCAACAAACTAACGTTCCTATAATTCCTCCATATAAACATTAATTAGCATCTGCATTGCAAGCATTTGACTCCTTTTATTTAAAAATAAATTTCGCCAACGATAATCAATTGAAATTAAAAAAAGACTAAAATTGAGACACAAGTAAAGAAAGGACGATATGGGGTGCCTAACACTTTTTCCCACTCAGACAGTATACTCCTGAGCCCATCTCTATTTTCACAAACCCTAAGATGAGAGTCATTCTCAAATACCGTTTGAAAGAAGAATTTGATCAAACAAAATTAGTACAAAAGAGTTAACGCCCTTTTTTCAAATTTTCTTTCAAAAACAATTTTAACAGGTGACTTGATACACCCGAACTCAAAGTTAGTGACGGCTTCAAATTGAGTAATAACTTGAGTCACAACTACAAAATTCAATATTCACAATCATCGCATACAAAGTGTTAAATTCTGTCCATATGTGGAAATCGTTGGATTTTGGGCCACAACCATTGTGACCCCACCGTGTATTTATTGTATCAACCTAAAATGTTTATTTTGTAGGGCCCGCAGATTTGTATATCTGCACAAAATGGAAGCTTGATTCGTATATCAAGTGAGATCTCCATAATATTAGGATCTTTATCTCTATCCCCTAGCAACCTAACCTTCCTAGAAGTCCTCTACATAAATCCTTATCTTTAACTCCTAACAAACTAGCCTTCATAGAAATCCTCTCTATAAATGTTAAACCTACGGGCTGTTGATACAGAGAAAAACAAGAAAAGGTCCTTCCCCCAAGTCAGTAACACGCTAGAGCTCTGTTATTCCTCCTATTCTCTGTTTTCAAAACATACAAAGTTCTTTATTTGTCTTCCTAACACCAATACTTTTGCTGCTGTATTTTACACAGATTGTGAATATCGGGAAACTACAGGTTATTCCCGCTGCACACGAGCGCTTTTTGGCGTCAAACTTTTTCCATCTTCGCAAGGTAATTTTTCTTTTCTCAACTTTTTACTTTATGATTTAATCGGGTTGTAGTACATTTGATGTTGTTTGAATTGTTTTTCTTCTGATTGGGTCTAAAAACTACTATCATGTTCACACACACATTTATGTATTTATATCTACATACGTCTTTTCTATCTACTTAGGAATAGAGCACATGCGATGGACATGAGAAACTAGAGAAGGGATTTCCAAAGTAAAGTTGCCTATATATTGCACACTTAATCCATTGTGAAATTTGGAATGGATAATTGATTTTCTCGTGTATTGGCTTTGAAAAGGATGACCCTTTCTAACTATGACTCGCCAAATGAGGGAGACAACTCTGTCTTTCTCTCGCAGATGACCTGACGTGTTATGAGGAATCCTCTGCAAATATATAAGGCTACAAGCCCAGTTGGTTCTTCAAGATATGAAAAGTTACTTCTGAGAGTAATTGCCCAGTAGAACATCTATATACGCCTAATCTTTGATATCCCTGGTCACAAGAGCATGGGATTTCAAACCCTTTTCTTATGGGCTAAGTACCTCTACATTTCCTTGATTCAAGGGTTCAAACAGTTTAACCATACAAGAAATCAGATCAAAACAGTTTCACATAATCGCAATCAAGCCTCTCACTTATAACACCATTGGCACCACTGCAAAAAACCAAATTATATGACACTCACTGTTCAATTTTGAACCAGAATTTCTTTTTGTATCTGCATGACTTTGTCAAACGAATTGTACCATAACAATAATAGAACCCATCTAGTCCACAAAAAATCTATAAAAAAAAAATGTAACGAACAACGAATTGGATTAAAAAATAATAAAAAATCTAGAGCTTTACCGTAACAACGATCTTGAAATCTAAGTAAGAAAAGTGGCATCCTTTAGTTTAGGCTGTGTTTGAGTCCTAGCTTGACAGAATTCTTACCGAGAACAATGACAGTGATAGAAGAACCAGAGAGTTCATGTTCCAAACTCAAAGTTTGTATGCCTATAACGGATTGATGCATATTAGTTTCTTCATCTCGTTCGTACACCTTTTTTTCTTTTCCATCATTGAATTTTCCTTCCAAATGCAACAATTCTCTTCTTTCATGAAAAAGTGTCCAGTAATCTGTAATCGATCCAATGTTCTGTAAAACTTGAAGGGACAAAATGTATTCTCCGTAGAAAAGAATAATCGACATAGTAACGTACTTCATTTTTACTGACTTGCCAAATTGTACTTGTAGTCACCAAGCATCTCTCAAAATTCAAGTACCAACCTCAGATAACGTGCGTGTTTACTACCTTTGTAGGTGTAGGAGAGCTTATAAAGAAATATGACATTGTAATCTTTTTAATAGGCAAGATAAGATTGAGAACGCCTTCATATCGTGCATTGTTACTTGACTTTACAGTGTGTAGAGAGAATTCAAAAGACAACTTAAAGTTTGTGTAAAACGAGAACATAATACATTCAACTCGATCCAGCCATCACAACATTATCTGTTGGTTGTTTGAACTAATCAACTATTAGTCTGTTACTCCTATCCTTGAAAAACTCTCTGTCATATCACACAATCTAATCCTTGTTCACATGTTCTAGGCAAGTTGCAATAAAATTGGCAGCAATTTATTTCGAAGAATGAAATGATAGATACATGAAACTTGGGCATATGTCAATAAAAAAAATGTATTACTCCCTCCATATATCCCTAAATAAGCGTCTCCTATGAAATGACGCGCAATTTCTATGCACATAAGTAATTTATTTTTTTTGTTCGAAAATTGCGCGTCATTTCATAGGGGACAATATTTAGGAACAGAGGAAGTATTTGGAATTATCTAGAACAGACACGAAAAGTAATCACTTTTAGCCAAAGAGAGATTTTCAAAACTCCCTAGTGATTCTAACTTCTAATTGAGCCATTGCCTAGTGATAACATCGACATTGTTGTTGCCTAGTGATAACATCGACATTGTTTCAAAGGTGTACAGCACATTCAAAAACTTGTATTGGATAACCTACTAAGTCTGTAGGATTCGGACTCAAATGGGCATATGTACAAACATCTTATGCACACTACTACAAAAAGAGGAAAACCAGAGAAATATACCATAGGGAATTCACTTGAATGCAAGCAATTATCACAGAAGGAATAATTTTCAAAACAGAATATAGAAACACTAGGGATAATCCCTATAATTTACATAGAGTTCGAAGACTTACCCTCCAAGTACTCATGCGTTCAGCACGCACCGTAAGGGATTCAACTGACGTCATGTGTATGGTGTGGCATACCGAGCGAGACGCTACGTTCACCTACAGAAACAGCCTTCTGTAACTCACACGGATCATACCCGATTCCCTAATTAGTTTCACCGAAGATGAAATGAGGGGTTAGAATTCTCGTTGGATTAGATCTCTTGTGTATTCCCGTTTGGTCAAAAGAAGGTCAATAAGAAAGTAGTCTGTGGGAAACAAGTTCCATTATTAATTGGCAAATGATAATGGGTGTCTGGTGCAGTTGTTAAGCTGTCATTCATAATGCATTTACGTTATAGTGATTTGGAGCAGATTGTGGCATCTATCATTGTTTGTTCGGTTTTCTTCCACGAGACATGGTACCAAGTGAATAAGTTCGAAAATCCTTTTGTCCAATAGGACTTTCCCATTGGAATCAACAATATTAATTACCCTATGCTCGATATGTTTTACAATAGATTTAACATGCCGGGCATCTTAGGTTCGAGGTGAATTGTTTCAGTCAGTACTTGCGGTCCATGCACCTGTCTATAGTCATAGTTTCTATAGTTGCCCAAGTCGTGTTTTCTTTACTTGTGCGTAGGTGGAAGTCTCTTATATAATCAAGTTCCCAAATGTCCTTGCAGCATCAGCAAAAATTCTGTTTTTCGATACGGTGAACATGAACACGTGGTTGATTGTAGGTTTAGTTTTTTCTATAATTGCTTACACTCGTGTTATAGTTGGACACCGAAATGGGAATATTGGCCACAACCTTGTCAGGAGGGATAGCTTGGACAACTTTTTGCTAATGCTACAAGGACAATTGGGAGCTTGATTGTATAAAGAGACTTCCATCTCTATATGCACAAGTAAAGAAACACGACGTAGGCAACGATAGCAATGACGACTATGAACAGGAGGAATGTACCATAATTACTGTCTGAAACAGTTCGCCTCACACCTTAAATGCCCCACATGTTAAATCTATTATAAAAAATATCTATTATATGGTAATTGGTACTGTTACTTCCTGTGGGTAACTCCTGCTCGACACAAGGGATTTTCGGGCTTAATTCACTTCGAATCATACCTCATGGAAGGTAAACGTACAGAATGATAGATGCCACAACAAGCTCCAAATCACTATGACATAGAAAGTATTATGAATGACACTTAACAACTACTACATACATTATTATCAGATGGGTCTTACTTCTCACACACTAAACCGTTACACTTAAACTGTTACCGTTATGAATCATGAAACCGGTATTCAAAACCTTGATTAGATCTCTTGTACATGTATTCCCATTTGGTCAAAAGAAGATTAAGAACATAGTAGTCTGGATCTGTAGGAAACAAGTTCCATTATTAATTGGCAAATGATGATGGGTGTCTGTTGCAGTTGTTAAGGTGTCATTCATAATGCATTTACGTTATAGTGATTTTGTCACAACCCAAATTCAACGGATTAATTATCGTGACCGGCCAATGAGCTTGTCTCACCAAAGGCCTCTGTCGATGCTTCTTTTTTATTTTATTTTATTTTTTTGAATGGAACTAACTTAACATCGGCGGAAGCAAGCTTGAATTAATAAAGTCATTTATTCATAATGCTAATGAAGGTTACATTTTTCCTTTATTGATTACACGACTACAAGATTAATGATATAGATACTCGGCCCGTCCTTCTAATTTTGGATTACCTGAAAAGGAAAGATTTCAGCAACATAAGCCACTGCTTGTGTGAGATTATGAATTATCAAAATTACATGATCTACCATGGAATTTTAAAAGAAGTTTTTGTCAATGAACCATAATTCATAGCATCACTTTTTCATGGCTTCAACTTTAACAAAAATTCGTAACAAACTTGTATACAACATAACATGCCATAACATATACGATATACCATCCGACGATTTCTGTGCCAGCTATGGGGGAGCGACCCCCGATGGGCATAAAGTGAATTGATCAATTCAGTTGGACACTTGGCCGTGCCCCTTTCCATTCCGCCCTTATAACACCGTTCCCACTGATATCTTTAACGTCCCCCAGATTCTAGGGACATCGTCCGGATGTATCGATAATACTATTTTTTTCCCAAACACTGAGCAAAACATTAGAATTCCATGGTGTATTTGCTTCAAAAGAATTTCATATATAAATAATCATAATTTTAATAAGAACATAATTTTTCCGAAAAACCTCATGTAACAGGGATAATTCATAACTCACCTTTTTGCGTGCAACGGCTACCGAAAAATTTATTGAAATGTACCGGGCCCTAGAATCACGCAGTAACAATTAAAAATATTAAAACGTTGGTTAAGTTACTTAAACATTTTACTATTTAAAATTTTAAGTTACTGAATCCTCTTTAAGTGCTCCTCGGGTCACCTAGGAGGAGTTTTTGGTAATTTCAAATGAGTTTGAACTATTTTGGTCAAAATACGAAAAATAGTACAGTATGAACTATGCATGTAACTCCTATATCCTGCACTATTTGTCCAAGAAATTAAAAACGAGATTTCTTTACGTGTGCAGCTTCTAAATGCACCATCATCAGCCGTAGCTGCCCCAGCTACAAAGAATAAGGTCCCACAAGCTGAAGCAACGGGAAATGACGACAGTGGGATTGACAGTGATTTACAGGCGTGGTTAGACAATTTGGTGAAGAATTTGCTACTTGTGGTACCGTTCGGCTGATATATTTTTATAGAACTCTATTTTGTTTCTTAATACTGTTTTTGTGCATATACATAATAGAGCTTTTATGAGTTTCCCATTTTTTGTGAATTTGCTAAAAGCCATTTTTCAGTTGTCTTTATTATTATTATTTTTTTGAGTTTATTCATTTTGTATCGAACTTTTGGTGATTATTAATTCACTCGACGAGGGGATTCGTAAAAAGTCTGACCCTGAGATGTTCCTATATATAAAATACTTAGGCACCAAAAGCCAATAATAACATGTAATTGCTGTATTTATGGGAATCAAATTTGTAACCCTTTGTGTCTAGCCAAGAGAATAATTAGATATATCACTAACATATTGTAACAGACATAAAAAGAAATGTTCTGAGTTTGCCTGAAATTAAGCAAACTGTCTCTTTTTTCCTTCTATTCTAAATTTTAGTGAGATTCGTGTCTTTTTTTTTATTTCTTGTGCTCAAGAAATGTAAATGGCAGAAATAGTTTTAACTCTTTGTTTTTTTTTTTTTTAGCTATTTCCGTACTTTTTTTTATTTTATTTATTGTGCGCAAGAAATGTAAATTGCAGAAATAGTTTTAACTCTTTTTTTTTTTTTTTTTTTTAGCTATTTCCGTACCTTTTTTTTTTCAACTTTTTCTTTAAACTCCGGCAATAGCTAGCGTGTTGCCGAGTAGGGAACGGAACTGGAGTTACTGAAGCACTAGGGAGTACGCTAGATATAAACCCGTTCCAATTTGGGACACACATATTGGAGGGGTTATTTAGTACTTCTGGGGCAATGTTCTGGAAGCTTTCCCCACAACACACTTTCGGTATAAGTTTCCTTGCGCATAACATTTCTCAATCATAAAAAGCCTTATGAAGCGTCCAAATTCAATCAACACCTGGGTTTGGATAAAGATTGAGGATGCATTATACCGGCTTCAGATAAAGATTTTTTTTTGAAAGGCAAAAGAAATTTTATTTAATTTTTGAAATTGAAAAGGATGCCTTGATTGTATCCACCTTGTTTGTTCTCAACATAATCGGTTCTGAAGGTTGTGAGGGCAAAATAAATTCGATCATTTCTGAACGAACCGAGCTCGAGCTTGAGTTTTCAGCTTTCTTTCAATATATTCTTGAATTTTTCTTATCCTGTTCCTCCTTGCGTTGATCTTTCTTTATTTTTCCATTATTGCAACCGAAGCCATAATATAGAAATTAAATAAAGATGGAGTGAAATAAAACAACAAAAAAATTGATCAAGGATAGTAGTACAATTAATAAATAGAATTCAAGGGTAAAATTGTCATTTTGTCAACAAAAAAATAGATCAAGGATATGCATTTTGTCTTAATTTAGTCCCTATCTCTCACAACGTCAATGAAACAAATAGAATTCAAGGGTAAAATTGTCATTTTTTCTATTTGAGGGGCTAAATTAAAATTTCATACAAACTAGAGGAACTATTTCTAAAATTTTACTTTTTTACTTTTGCTTCTACAAACTAAGATAAAAAATGTCATATGCGGTATATTTGCTACCTCATTTACTTTTTTTTATTGGATAATCGAAATACATTGAGAAAACTAGTATTCTTATTGCATATTAAAAATATATTACTAGGAAATTTAAAAATCATGTACTAATTACCGTTAAGGTACCGAGACAATTAACTACCCTAAAGTATAGGTGGAAACTAATGTTACAATATTGCCCTTAAAGCTTCCGTATTTGCCTCGCAATCCCACCTATTTCGTTTAATAAAGGAAAATTCTAGCTACCCGCCACATCAGCCTTGCTGCGGAAGTTCAAAAAACCTACAGGAAATCGTCACATATGTAACTCGTTCAGTTAGGTATTAATTTAATACCTTAACTAATTTCGGAGCCCTAAAGATAACGACCGTGCATGTTTGGGATGATTGGCCTCTATGGGGTTCGATTGACTAATTTCAAAGCTTTGAAGGTAAACATATCTCATTGTGTCTTTTGTCTTTTTTCTGTATATGATCGATGGACTATGTTTTTTAAGTAAACAAGGTGCATGAGTTTATTTAATTTTTTTTCGATTGATCTTATTTTCCGTTATAAAGATACATATATGATAAAACATAACACAATTATGAACTACAGTATATGTCCGTGGAAACATAGCCATGACAGTCACCATTATTTCACCATTACTCCCACCACCACCACCAAAACCAGTAGAAAAAATTTAGAACTTTTTTTATTGAGAATATTTTGTAGGTTATAAGTCATCGCTTATAACCAAAATTACCACCTCTGCAACTACCAAAAATACGTTGAGAATATTCTCGATTCAAAAAGTTGACAATTCTAATTTTTAAAATTCGCCACCGGCCCCCTACTACAACTAAAACCTATTGAGAATGTTCTGAGAATTTCTCAAGATAAAAGGATTGGTGATATTCTCAATGTTATAATTCAACGTCATCACTTCACAACAACCATCTCTACCGCCACCAAAACACACTGACAATCTTCTCTATCCTACAATTTGGATCTTTTGTTTTCTTCAGGTGTGGTCGCTACTTTATAAAACGCCTGTTTTGCTTGAGCAAAAACTTTTTGCTTGAGCAAAATAATTCTGCTTCAAAATCTGCTAAGTAATGAAGGCCATGTTGCTTCGAGTGATTCCCACTGTCAAAAGACTTGACTAACAACTACCGCACTCATGTGGAAAACGAAAAAATACAAAATGTGAGATTCCTTTCCACATCCTAAAACAGACGCTCTAAAATATAAAAAATAATTTGAATAGAAAAGAGTACAACTCGATAAAAAGGGAATACACGGAAATGTGTATTTTGGTCATGAACGTGCCAACCCAAAAGGGAGCTCGGCTTATGGAGCTTACAAATCCCACGGAGGGCCAGCCATCCCGAAAACCTTGGGGCCACTAGAGGTTATGCCATGTCGTTACATTCAAGGCTTTCGAAATTAGTCGAATCCCACGGAGGCCAGCCATCCCACCCCTTGGGGTTATTGGGAGTTATGCCCGGTTGTGACATTCATGGTTCCAAAATTAGTATCAGTAATTAACTATCTCGGTAATCCTATAACAGTAATTAGTAGTAGTACTTGTTTTTTTGAACTTGCCGGTAATAATCCCTTGTTTTAATTTTGTAATCTCCTTATTTCTACTTCACCCGATTAAAAAAAATTGATCTTGTAATCGTAGATTAGAAATAGAGCACTATTAAAAAATTAAATGACCGAGTGCATTTCCGACAAGGGACAGTGTTGTCTCACTCATTGCTTCGATACTAATATTGATATGAACAGGTTGTGGTCATACAAGATCAGAGTTAAATGGGTGCCACCAAGGACTGGTCGATCTGCTGGTATGGTGGAACAATGGGAAGTTGAAGCCTGTGAAAAAAGTAATATGGGACTGCATACCTTTGGCAATCATGTGGACGTTATGGAACAAGAGGAATGCAGTTGTGCTTGAAGGGTCACAACCAGAGATGGAGCTAGAGAGGGGCCAGTAGGGGGTGGTCGCCCCTACAATGTCCTCTTTGGTGTGCTTGTTCCTGCTTCCTTTTGTCTGTTGGTAATCTTGCCAACATTTTTGCTTGGTCTGGGTTTGGTTGTCCATCTTCTGAGGCGATTCCACATTTTTTGGGTGATCTCCTTTGAATGTGATGCCAATTTTCCCTGTCCTTTTAATCTTTGTACTAAGCCCGAAGGTTAATAAAATATAGTCCTTGCTTTTCAAAAAATAAAATAAAGGTTGTGTTCATACTTCTTTATGTAGCTACTAGTCGTTAAAATAGTTGAAAACTAATAAAGAGTGATCACGTACGTAGTTGTCAATATTCAATCAACTTGTATTTTTAACATGAGTGATCTTATTTGTGAGCTCCAAAATAATTACACTATCACCATGTTTCAATGCACTCGATACCTAAAGAACTTTTTAATATTCATTAGTGTTCCATTTCTTAATCATACAAAATTACAAGATACCTGAACATTATTAAATAAGTGTTTCTTTTTAATTTTGTGAAAAAAGCAAATAATGAGATTGGAAAAATCTAATTCAACAAAATACAATACCAAGACATTTTACAAAGGGGTTGCAACAACTATAGGGGTATTAAGTTGATGAGCCATATAATGAAGTTGTATGAAAGAGTTATGAAGCATCGTTACATGATTGTGACTACGTACGTTGTTGGAGAAACAATTTGGATTTATACTTGGGAGATCGACCATGAAAGTTATCTAAATATTATAGAGATTGGTGGAAAATTATAGAGAAAAGGTCTCCATATGGTTTTCATAAATTTGGAAAAGGCTTATGATAGTGTCTAGAGATATGATATGGTGGGTTTTAGAGAGAAAGAGAGTGACAAAAGAGTATATCAATGTGGTTAGGGATATGTATGTTTTCACTGCCATTAGATCACCAACAGGGGAAATGAGTAAATTTCCAATCACAGTAGGTTTGCAGGCACCAATGATTAGCTTTGAGTCCGTACCTCTTCGCCTTAGTTATGGATGAATTGACCAAGCATATTCAGGAGGATATCCCATGAAATATATTGTTTGCGGATGATATTGTTCTAGTAGATGAAACTGCTATAGGAGTTAGTCCAGCATTAGAGTCAACAGGCTTTAGGATAAGTAAAAGCAAGACTAAGTATATGAAGGCTCCGTTTGTTTCAACGTAAAATATTTTTACATGAAAATAATTTTTGTCAACAGAAACTTCTCGTTTTGATTTTACGGTGTTTGGTTGATATCTACTGCATAATAAGTTTCAGTTGATCTATTTACTTAAAAAAAAATGAGAATGATACTCTCTCTCTTAAAAGCAACCATGTCTCTCTCCACCGCTCTAATTTCCGTAGTTTTTGGCTGAGTCAAGATGCTGAAGTAGAAGTCGAGAGAGAGAGAGAGAGAGAGAGAGAGAGAGAGAGAGAGAGAGAGAGAGAGAGAGAGAGAGAGAGAGAGAGAGAGAGGTGTAGGTGGGAGATGTCGGGATGCACCCCGTAAAACAATTTATGGGAGTTTTAGGGGTAGGTTGTTTTCCCCTGCTTCTGTAAAAGATTTTACAAAGTAAAACAATTTTGCCCATGTTTTGTCAACCAAACACCAGAAAATAGGTAAAATATTTTACAGGAAAATGTTTTACGTTGAAACAAACGGAGCCGAAATGTAAGTGGCTTGTAGAACGAGTAAGGATTCAAGATCAAGAGATACCGCAAAGTCATCATTTTAGATATTTAGGTTCTATTTTCAGGAGAGACGGTGAGATTGCAGATGATGTAACTTATAGGATCCAAGTGAGCAGGCACAAGTGGAGAAGCGCTACTAATTTACTATTTGACACGAGGATACCCACAAAACTGAAAGAAATTTTTTACAGAACTGGCATAAGACTAGCGATGTTTTACTGGATATAATGCTCAAGAAACAACAAGTGAGTAAGATGGGTGTAACTGAGATAAGAATGCTGAGATGAATGTGTGGTAAAGATAGGATTAGAAATGAAACCGTTCGTGAGAAGGTGAGTGTAGCACCAATAGAAGAGAAGTTGCGGGAAAATAGACTAAGGTGGTTTGGACATATTTATCATAAAGTACTTGTAGATGCAGTAGTTAGGAGAGTTGATAGAATTAATTAGGTAGTAACACTAAGAAGAAAGGAAGACCCAAATTGACATTTTCGAAGATCGTGCGAGTTTTCAATTGGTTACATAGTTTAATATTGATCTCCAGACATGCAATATGGATGTTGTTAGCTAGATATAAGCAATTAAAAAATGGTAAAAAATAGAATAATGGCAAAATAAATTGGGTCTCACCGTATTTTGATTATTCGAAAAAATAAACGAAGTGGGAAATATATCATGCATGTTTCTTTTTATTTTTATTCGCAAAATAAAAGTAAAAGGTAAAATTTTAGATATAGTCCCTCTAGTTTATTCCCTCTGAGAGAGGAAATGGCGATTTTTCCCTTGTACATATCTTTTCTCATATCTTATAGGAAGATGTTTTGTATTAGTCATATGAGTTATATTTTTCATTTCATATATTGTTATGTTTTATTGTTCCAATAATTGATACACACCAGCAAATTGCACAACAGGAATCCTTTATCTAATGAGGCAAGAGCGCATAAGAGAGAGAATCGACTTGTTTGCGGCCCACGTTTGGACAACAGATAACAGTTCACGCAATTGTACGTAGCTACCCAAAAGTATTTTTAATGATCGTGATTTGCTGAAAATATCTTACTTGTAGGATAATTTTTACAATCTGAACCATCAATAATCGATATTGAATTGTTCTAACTTATCTGAACTACAGAGAAACATCAAAAAGAAATTAGCACTCGCAGAGAGAGATGCTCTAAATTGTAAAGCCCATATGGCCCAATTAGCCAAGGCTGGGATATAAGCAATCTGAAAAATCATACGGGCCCAATTGCTCTTGTATTGTTGCCTCACCAGTTGTAGTCGCAGAATATGGATACTCATACTATGGTCCATAGTCTATGGGCAAACGAAAGAATTAATGAAGTCTTACACGAGCGGAGGAGCATGTGAAATTCAATGCCAAGTGAAGAACCTTAATACGGCTTGACCGTTCGGAGCCGACCCTGATATTTTAGAGCACTAAAGCTAATTTAAAAAACAGGCCTCCTGTTTTTAAATAGACTAATATAAGGTGAAAAGATTAAACATGGTTTTTTTAACTTCTTAATTTAAGTAAAACAAACTTTTATGAAAATCTTTGACTGTTAGAAAAAAATGAATCACATATAATGAAGTACCACTCATATTCTGCATTTTCTCTGACTAATCATTTTACTAACTTTAATTGTAGGAATACTATTTTAATAATAAAGTATTCATGTTAACTTTTTTTTGTCTGAAAGTTTGTTGAGCGAAAATAAATTCTCTCGGTTAACTTGTATTGCACTAAAGTGTTTTTAAAAAAAAAATCTTTTGTGAATTTGATATTAAAATTTAAAAGTAACGTTTAAATAAATGAAAGAAAATATATACATAAAAAACTTATCAAAACTTTCTTGGTGTGCAAAAGATTTGAACCTTAGACTTGAGTAACATATATGTACAACCATTAAATCACAGCTCACTCACTCCTATGATATAACTGTTGCAAGAGTTATATATTATGGATATTAGATCGATAAAAATAAAATAAAAAATTTAAAGAAATTTCCACAGCTGGAAGGGCCTTTCAGAATTCAGCCCAGGGCCTTCTTTTAAAGAGTTTGAAAAACCACAAATGCCAGTATTGTGTACGAAAAAAAATACTGTAAAAAAAACTTCCTTAGGTGATAGGGCCTCCGGGGATTCAAACTAGTGTTTTTCAGATTCAGCGAGTGTCAAAGAACCACACAAGCCAGCATTCTATTTGTGTGGTGATGCGGAATGAGTTATGGATAATATTAATATATTTCCGAGTTTTATAAAAAATGGGCTGAACTTTTTGCTTAAAATTTGTAGTCCTACAGTGTCCGCACCTCCTGCTTCATCTCAAGGCCGGCCTTTGACATGGTATGAAATCTCTTAAAAGAGAGGGGTGATGGCTTCATAAATGTAGACACAAGTTGCGCATGGCTCATCGGCGACTATTAGCGATTCTTGTTTTATGTAGATGAATTGCAACCTGCAATCTTTATTGATAAAATGAAAATTTGAAGTTTGCTCACCCTCGTTGGGTAGGAAATCTTTTGTCCTAGCTGTTGTAGCTCGTGTGTGCAGCGGTGCGGTGCCTATAATATAAGTGGCATATATGTTGGGTTGATATCATCCTCACCTTTCTCCATTGCTTTGACAAATTATTTTTAGAAAATGCAAGTGGGATAACTATAACCAAGTGAGATCGACTTAGTATCCTAGAATTTCTCCATAGCATTCGAATCTTAACAAACAAACTTTTCTCTATTTCCTCTATATAAACATTAAACCTATATGAGTTGTTGATACGTACAGAGAAAAACCAGATTTGTTATTCCTCTTGTTCTTTGTTTTCACAACATACCAAATGTTTCATTTATCTCCTAATCCACTATTCATTATTAATTCCGAGGTATATTTGCTGCTGAACTATTGGCTCGTGACTTTTCTTGTTTTTTTTTTTTTTTTTGGGTAAATCAGAAATAATATTAGAACTAGAAAATAAGGTAGCGCTCCATAAGGAGATGAGTTAGGTTACAAACCGACCAAAGCATGAATCTAGTCCAGAACATGACAGATTCCAACAAAACAAAACCACTAATCCAAAACATATCTAAGACCAAGCCGGTCCCTGTTCCAAAATTCACAAATTGATAGGGGCATCGTGTCCAGAACAACAAGCTGTTCATTTTGCTCCGCGCCTACCCGTGCGAGGTGATCGGCACACTCATTAGCACTTCGTGGTATGTGAATGAGAGTGGCGCCAGTGCGTGACTTTAGAGCTTTAGTTTCAAAGATCATGTTACTTTGTGGGTGACAACCTTCAGATTCTTCATTGATCAGATTAACTGCCACAAGAGAATCAGATTCGATGATCACATTTTGCATATTTTTCTCTAGAATTATGGTTAATCCTCTGTAAATAGCCCAGAGTTCCGCTGCCAGACTTGTCTCCCATGTCAATTTACCATAGTAACCCAGACGGTAGCTGGTACCTCACTTCCCAGAAAGCTGGATGCGGTGACTTTTCTTGTTTACGGCGCCTGATTTTTTTCAACTTGGCAAGGTGAGTATTCTCCAATCTCAACCTTTTATTTTACGATTTAGTCAGTCTTAGTAAATTTATTAGTGTTTGAACTGTTTTTCTTCTATTTTTTGTT
Organism: Vaccinium vitis-idaea; assembly: GCA_963854785.1. Classification (NCBI taxonomy): domain Eukaryota; kingdom Viridiplantae; phylum Streptophyta; class Magnoliopsida; order Ericales; family Ericaceae; genus Vaccinium; species Vaccinium vitis-idaea. The sequence goes on from OY978219.1 coordinate 38,826,660, forward strand.
GAAAGAAAAAAAAAATTATTAATTAATCTTTGAAGAATTACAAAGATTAAAAGGAAATGAAAGAGGCAACAACACAGCTAGGGGAGAACAACCCATAGAGATCTACCTTCTATTTAACCTCTTAATTTAGTTCTATTTCTTTAGATTAGCAAATAGGAAAACAAAATTGTATGTGGATTTAATTTTTTATCCATTAGCCAAAATCCTGACTCCACTCACACGTGAATGTACATATATCTTTTTTATCTATGTATACGTCGGTATACAAATTTACCCTTGTTTTGTGGATTAGGTTTATATTACATCAGAATACCATATGGAAAAATAATATTTCGGTTTGTGGATATATAAGAGTTGGGAGAACATTCTTTACACGGGTGTGTAAGCCAAAGTTTCCTCCAAATCTATTACATTAATTGCACCATGTGTCCAGATTGTAGTCTCAAAAGGTAGAACATGGACACATGGCGCAATACAATCGATTTCGGTTTGTGAATACGTGATTACATGTTCCCCTGTCCTCTTAAGATTGGTGCTCGATCTGTGCGTGAATACTTCGCCGGCAATACCACACAAATTCCACCATCCCACTGTCGACAATGGCCCTTGCAACACATCAGCTCGCCCACCTTAGTTAATGCACCAATTATAATGAAAGAATAGATGAAAGATTAAAAAGGTACGGAATTAGCTAAAAAAGGAAGTTAATTAAAACTATTTATGTCCTTTACATTTCTTGTGCACAAGACAAATAATTAAATAAAAAAAGACATGATTCTTACTAAAATTTAGAATAGATGGTAAAAAAAAGAAAGTTTCCTTAATTTCAGCCAAACTCAGTATATTTCTTTTTATGTCTGTATCATTGTTTTAGTGATATATCTGAGGTTTCCCTTGCTTAGACAAGAAAGGATATAAGTTTGATTCCCATAATAATACATCAATTACATGTTATTATTGGCTTTTGACACCGGAGTATTTTATAAAATATTTGGCCTTGCCAAAGAGGCTAAAGGGATGCCTCAAATATTGGTAGCAATTTACTTGTATCTTCTGTACGTTTTGATTGGGGTTTTACACTTACTCTACCTGGGGATCTGTCTCATTAGGTCGAAGAGAGCTGTAGGGGGCAAGTCCCAGCGTCTAGAGAAGGCCTTTTTAGCTAATGCCCATTTAATATCAGAGTTGAAGAAGTGTAACAATAACATAAGAGGGCTTCAGAAGCAAATAAGTGGGCTGAGCTGCACAATGAGTCCTCATAAGAGGATGAAACGCTACTTATAAGGATAAATTGCCGGACTAAAGAAGACCTCCTTTCACCCAAACTCAATGACTAGTCCAGCTATTTATTCGTAAGAAGCATTTCATCCTCCTATTCTGAGGACTCACTCTGCAGCTTCAGCTCTTTTATTTGTTTTTGAAGCCCTTTTATCTTCCTGTTACGCTTCTTAAGTTCTGCTCTTAAACTGGCATTAATTAGCTTCCTTGGCCTTTTGTAGAAGTTGGGACTTGCTCCCTGTAGCTCTCTTCACCCTAATGAGACCGATCCCCCAGTAGAGTACGTGTAAGACCCCGATCAAAATATACTGATACAAGTAAATTGTTGCCAATATTCGAGGGACACCTTTAGCCTCCTTGACAAGGCCAAAGACTATATAAGAGACTTCGGTGCCGAAAGCCAATGATAACATGTAATTTCTATATTTACGGGAATCAAACTTATAACCTTTGTTTTCTAACCGAGAGAATACTCAGTATATCACTAAAATAGTGAAACAGACATAAAAACAAATGTACTGAGTTTGGCTGAAATTAAGTCAACTGTCTTTTTTTTTCCTTCTATCATAAATTTTAGAGAGATTCGTGTCTTTTTTTATTTTATTATTTGTTGTGTGTTCAAGAAATGTAAATGTCAGAAATAGTTTTAACTCTTTTTTTTTAAACTATATTTCCGTACTTTTTTTCGACTTTCATCTACTCTTTCAACTTTTTTTCAACTTCCTCCGGCAATTACGAGTTGCAGAGTAGGGAATGGAACTGGTTGCTTACTTACTGAAGTTACTGGAGCACTAGGGAATATGCTAGATATAAACCAGTTCCAATTTGGGACACACATATTGGAGAGGTTATTTAGTACTTCTGGGGGCAATGTTCCGGAAGCTTTCCCCCCCCCCCCCCCCCCCCACACACTTTGGGCTGGCCCTTCATCTTAAATATTTAGTCTACTTTAGATTTATATGTTAAATACACTGACAAATTGAACGATGTTTGTATAAAAGTTTGTTGAGCGAAATAAATTATATCGTACTTTACTAAAGAGTTTTTTTTTAATTTAATATTAAAAGTAGCATTTAAACAAAAGAAAGAAAATAAAAACATAAAAAACTTATCAAAACATTTTTGGTGTGGAAAAGATTTGAACCTTAGACTTGAAAAATATTTACAACCATTAAATCACAATTAATTTAGGAGTATCTTTCAAGTATTGCAAGAGTTATATATTATATACACTAGATCCATAAAAAAATAAGAAAAATTTGAAGAAATTTCCACAGCTGGAATGGCTTGTCGGGATTCGACTCAGAGCCTTCCTGATTTGAAGAGTTTGAAATAACCACGAATGCCAGTATTGTGTCGAAAAAATAAGAAAAATTTTATTTAACTGATAGTGCGTCCTGGGGTTCAAACTAGGGTTTTTCAGATTCAACGAGTGTCAAAGAACCATTCAAGCTAGCACACCATTTTGTGTTGTGATGTGGAATGAGTGATGTACCATATATTTCGAGTTTTATCAGAAATAGGCCCTATTTTTTGGTTTAAAATTTGTATGATTAAAGCGCCTACACCTCCGAGTTCACCGCAGGCCGGCCCTGGACATGTTATGAATTCTATTGAAAGAGAGGGGTGGTGTCTTCAGAAATGTAGACACAAGTTGTGCATGGCTAACCGGCGACTACTACCAATTCTTGTTTTATGTAGATGAGTTGCAACCTCCAATCTTAATCAATAAAATGAATAATTGAAATTAGTTCACCCTCCTAGCTTAGGAAGTCCATTGTCCTAGCCGTTGTTGCACGTGTCCACCGGTGTGGTGCCTATAATACAAGTGGCACGTTTGTTGACTTGATGTCGTCCTCACCTTTCTCCATTGCTTTTCAAAGCATTTTTAGAGAACGTGGGATAACTATAACCAAGTGAGATTGACTTAGTATCCTAGAATCTCTCCATAGCAGTCGAATCTTAACAAACAAACTTTCCTCTAGTTCCTCTATATAAACATTAAACCTATGAGCTGTTGATACGTACAGAGAAAACCAGCTTTGTTATTCCTCTTGTTCTTTGTTTTCACATCATACCAAATGCTTCATTTATCTCCTAATTCACTGCCTCATGCTGATTGCTATCCATTACTATTCACACACACATATACAAGGGCGAAGGGAAGTAGGTAGTACAGAGTTCAACTAGTAGTAGGTACTTTAATTTCTGTAGCCAAATTTTGTAATCTTGACCCCACAAATAATTTATAAACAGAGCCGGCTCAATGATTTCAAAGGCCTGAATTGAACTCTTTAAACAAGACCCATTTTTTTGCTTCAAAAGTAGGTCAATAAGGAGTCTTTATGAAACCATTATAAAATGTATACCTATATAGTTATTCAAAAATAAACAACCTTTATAATATTTCAAGATCTATCATTTGATTATTTGTCTTCTCGCACTTTTAACAACAAACGTACTAATTAAGTCTTCATAATCAGACTTCATCATCATGTCCGTCTAGCTCAATGGAAACTAGCCAATCCATCTAATCTTTCTTGAGACATAGAGGGCTTACACAATAATTATCTAGGCCAATTATATGCACATAGGTGTCCTAAATAATTGGAGGCCCCTAAATTTTGCATTTTTGGTGGGCCTAAAGCCCAGGCTTCTTGGGCAAAGCCCATAAGCCGGCTCTGTTTATAAATTGTCCAAATTTGCTTCAAATGAATAAAAATCTCAAGCATTCTCTTCACTTATCATTACAAATGACACTATCATGCATTTTTTAAGATAAATTACATTTTTTAGACCAGTTTTATAACAAAGTTACATTTATCAAGGTAGATCTACCTTCTAGTTAATTTAGATATTTCTTTAGATTAACAAATAGGAAAACGTAATTGCACGTTGATCTAATTTCTAACCCACTAGGCAAAATCCTGACTCCACCCACACATGTACGTGTGTGGACTTATATCTTTTGTATCTATGTACTTTGGTATACAAATTTACCCTTGTTTTGTGGATTAGGTTTTATGTAACATTTGAATATTATAGGGAAAAAATATATTTTGACACAGATATGAGTATTGTTAATTAGAACTTTAACTAGGTTAGTTACAAAAAGAAATCTATTTCTGAATACAAGTTTTATTCCCACAAATATTGCAATTGCATGTTATTATTGGACTTATATTTTACATAATCCTTTGGCGCCAAAGTAAATTGTTACCATTATTCTAGGGACTGCTTTAGCCTCTTTGGCAAGGCAAAAGATTATGTAAAATACTTTGGCGCCAAAAGCCAATAATAACATGCAATTGCAATATTTATGGGAATAAAACTTTTATCCTTTCTTGTCTCCACAAGAAAAACTCAGATATACTACTAAAACGAAGATATAAAGTTAACTCTATACTTTTCAAAAAATACAAACAGATAAAGTTCTCTCTCTCAAGATATATTCTCTTTGTTGTGCTAACTACTGTATTCTGTTTTTAATTCCGGTTCATCTTTATTCAACTTCTTTTTTTTGCATGCATTTCAGGGTTGTGGACTCGATCCAATCCTAATCTTATGAAAAATAGGGTACAGTATCGTTTTGTTCTAGTTATCACTGGTTGGGATTGCTGAATAGCCTGGTCCATTAGGCAAGAAAACACCTTTTCTCTTTGCGAAGTATGTGATTCAAATGAAATTTACAAGACCAACAGTTTTCATATGCCAACAGCAAAGCAGAGTGCGTTTGATGCATTCTCTTTCCTTATTTTCAACACTTTCCATTTCAGCCATGACATTGGAAAAAGATGGAAGTGATGAGGAGGATATTTTCAATTAAAGACGGATTACATAGCTAAAAATTGAGTAGTTTACACACAAAGGCATAACTTCAAGACTTTAATTACTGTTGGGATAGTCGCCCGTGTTCCAACACTCATCCCCGTAAATCTCTACTAACAAGAAAAAACACAGTGAGTTTTCCTGTGTTTGATGTTGTTTTGATTATTAATTTTCAGATCAATGAAGTGTGGTGCGCGCACCAGCCTCTTGCAGTCATTGTTGTTATTTGAATGTGGAAGATGATGTGCTTCTTTTTGTTTTTTTCCTCTGTGTGTGTTCACTTCCAATTTGATGCCCTGATCAAAACATTTTCGATACATACCATATTCTACAAGAAAAGTACATTTATTATTTCGAAAGGCATACGTTAATACATTTGGGATATAACTTTGGATGAGCATAGTCCATCAAATTACTCAATTCATGACCTCTCTGGAAACTGGCTGCCTATTTCTAAGCTTCCTTTCTGGGGAATTACTGCTTTTGTACCCCGATTACTTATAATGTGCAGGTCGGATGCAAGATTGCTTTGCCAAATTTATTAGGCCTTCCCATGAGACAATGGGTTTCGGCCAATTGGAACTTCGGAAGAGGGATGGAACTTATGGGTTAGTGACCCCATTGATCCAGTCCAGAAACAGTGGAGACTGGAGAGTTGAGCTTGTTGATTCAGTGCTGCAACCCGAAGATGCTCACCTGGTTAGTTATATTCCTCTTCCTAATACTAAGATGGTTGACTGAGTAATATGGCACTACCGTCATTGGATACACATTAAGCTCGGGCTATGAGATAGAGGCATAGAGCTTATCAAACGAAATGGGGCGAGTCATGGTTCTAGGCGAGGGGATCAAGTACAAGGGAGGAGTATAAAAAAAGGTGGAACAAGGTATGGGCTCTTCCCACTTCTAATGAAATCAAACGTTTTATTTGGGAATGTATCCATGGCATTCTCCCTATCAGAGAAAATTTGTTTAAGCAAAGAGTTTCTATGTAGAAGCTTTGTCCCGGCCGCATTAGCATGATTGTGAAACCTTTCCTCATCTTTTTCTCGAATGACTTGCCCAATTAATGTGGGGGCTATCTCCGATTAGGTCTATCTATCCCTAGCATGAATGACCAGGCCTCGATTTTGGCATGGTGGTTTGATGATGCAATGAATATATGGAAAGGGTGTGGGGAAAGGATCCACAAGCTTATCTTGCTAACGATGATTTTATGGCGCATTTGGAAATGTTGGAATGACAAGTTGTATACTAAGGTTGACAGTGATACCATATGTAACCACCAGTAGGAAGGAAAAGTAAATGTAAACGTTGACGGTGCGTGGTTGAGCGAGGGAAATAGAGCAGGTGTAGGTGAGGTAGTGCCGAGCTTTGGAGGCCAGTTTATGGTGGCTAGAACTATAAATTTGGGAATGGCTGGTTAGCCATTTTGTTCATTTAATGGCATGCGCGAACAGCTCTGGAGTTCACTTTATTGTTGGGCTTGATTCAAACACGATTGAGGAGGATTCACGAATGATGGTCAGAATTTTGAATAATGAGGTGTCATGCCCAACAGAGGTGGAAGTGGTAATAGAGGACATTCGACAAGCAAAAACTCGATTCCGTGTTTGCAAGGTTCGGTTCGTTGGGAGGTCAGCAAATTCAGTGGGAATAATCTGGCATCTTATGGATTGAGAGGGTCTGGTGTAAAAACTTGGGAATTGAGAGCTACTGATTGGTTATTGTCGTGTCTTGGAAAAGATAACCATCCTCATTGAGGTTCTGATTATATTTCTTATTGGAATAAAAGTTCTTCAATTTTGACAAAAAAACTGATATTCAAGGAATTCAACGACAGAGGGTTTGTCTACATTCTTCATATCATTCCTGATATGTAGATAACATTAAATGGAAGCTATTTGAGAAGTCATATTTGCTCTCTATAGTTACCTATATATATGTGCTCTTTTTTTAATTGAGAGCCCCTCCAAAACTCTAAGATTCAAACTGGCCGGACATTTATTTCATTTGTCATAGTTCTTATCTTTACCAATCTATCTTGTTATTTTATCTTTTGCAAAATCACTTCAAATAGAAATCAATTCACATGCTACTAAAAGGTTTCCATCATAGATGAGCTAAATTGTTAGTAATTTGCTTTGCTTTAAGTGGTGTTCATAAAATAAAACTTTAGAAATTCTCCATGTGCATCGCACGTACAGTACCACTACTAGTCTCTCTAAAACAAACAAGCAATATCTTTGCAGTTTAACCTCTTTCTCTCTAAAACAAATCAACATATAAGGTCATCTATGCAAATCTAAATCTTGGATGACCAACAGATACAGTCATCTATGCAAATTTATTCCCTTTATTTTCCCAAAAAACACAAGCATAAAAAGTTATATCAGTAAACGCGTATTTTGTATACTTAGAAAAAGTACTCAGTAGATAAAGTTATCTCTAGTATACAAAAACAGTGTATTTTTCAAGAAAAAGAAGAGATAAGTTATTTCCGCAAATTTATTCTATGTACTTTTCAAAAAACATAAAGAGATAAAGTTCTCTCTCCATATACCTTTCTCTTTGTGTTTCTCCAAATCTCTCTAAATTAAACAAACAAGAGATAATGTTATCTCTCTTGTTTAACCTTTCTTCTCTCTAAAACAACTCAACATATATATAAAATCTCAACTCTGTGTTTTTCAAGAAAACATGAGATAATAGTATCTGAGCTAAAATACTCTCCGTATCTCCAAAACTAAAGAAGAGAATAACGGTATCTCACCTAAACCAATCTCTGTTTCTAACAAAATAGAAAAAGAAATAATAATGTCATAGCTAAAACAATCTCTATATCTACAAAAACAAAGCTAGAGATTGTTTTAGTTTGTACAGTATTTGTATATTAAAATCTTCTGGTTTGATCTAAAAACTACGTTATACTTACACGCACTCACACACATTTATATATTTACATGTACACATATCTTTTCCTCACGTGCGCGTGAGGAACTGGTGAAGGGATTTTTCCCCAAGTTAAATTGCACACAAGCCATTGTAAAACTTGGACTGGATAATGGATTTTCTTGTGATTGGCTTTGAAAAGGATGACCCTTTCTAACTACGACTTGGAAATGAGGGAGACAACTCTATCTTTCTCACACAAGTGAGCCGATGTGTTATGTTGAATCCTCTGCGGTATACACACTTTGACCTTGTCCCTCCCCTTTTTCGTACATGAAACTTGACATCAAGCGTATGCTTTGGTTATCAAAGCTCCGACTCAAACCCGGTTCAAGAGTCTGGTTTGTCGGGCGCGATGGGCCGGCCCGAGACTGGCAGTAGGGTCGGCTACAAAAAATAAAAAATAAAAATCAGTGAAGTCTGTGGGCTAAGCGAGTGAAAAATGTGGATGACTTTCAGATAAGCTCTCTCTCCGACCCGGGTGTCCTGTAGAGCGGCCTCTGCGGGGCAGCCCTGTAGGGCACATTGGAACCTTCCATCTCTGCAATCAACAGTCCGAATTTAAATAATTAAAACTCTTCTGAACTGTCCAAAACACTTTTGGACGATTCACATGTGCCCTACAGGGCCACCTTGCAGGGTCTTCGTTTCCCTCTCTCTATCTCTCTCTGTGGAATGGTGATGAAAGACTATGAGGACTGCTAACGACATTATATGATTCTTGTTTATTTAAATAAAATTATCGCATACTCAATACGGGTCATCGTACATTTTCATGAATTTTTTTAACTATCAAAATATTACTACATACTACCTCCGTCTCGAATTGCTTGCCCCTGTTTTGAGTGCGTGCATTTTGCACACAAAAAATAATGTACAAGGATTAATTTTTTTTCAACAAACTTTACATCAATTTAAAGATCTCATTGAGAAGAAAAAATTGGTGTAATTTTTTTTCAAAAAAAGTTCTCATAAACACGTTATTTTTTGCGTACAAAATGCATGCATTCAAAACAGGGGCAAACAATTTGAGACGGAGGGAGTATATTGTATAAAAGATTAAGCGATAATGTTATAGTTAAAAATAGATGTAATCATCATAGGAAACTCATTATTGGAGTATTACCTTCCATCATCTCTGCTAGTTGTCACTTTTATTGCGAGTTGTAGATGTTTGAAATTGCTGCTAGCATGTGTGGCGGTGTCTAATTTGTGAGAAGAAAAAAAAAACACTAACTCTGCCTGAAAATCATATGAGTAGGAATTTAAGGAAGACACTAAGTACCGTGTACAACCTTCCCATTTATTATGTAGGCAATAGATAAAGTACATAATATGAAAGAAGATTACCATGTTTTTAACCAAGTAAACTAAAAAAACATGATATCATTTGAATTTCAAGGGCTAAATCAAACTGTCCTAGAAAGAATGTGTTTAATTTGGGTTAATCACCTGGTCTGTACATATCTTTCCTCACCTCATATATGAAGATGTTCTGTATTGGTTATATATATGATATATTTTCCATCTCATATATTGTATGTTTTGTTGTTCCCATAATTGATACACACCAGCATGTTGCAAACCATGAATCCATTAGCTGTCTATAGGGGCAAGAGTGCATAAGAGAGAATCGACTTGTTTGCAGTCCACTTTTGAACCACAGATGACAGTTCACATAATTGCAGCCATCCATAAATGTTTTTAATGGTTTAGATTTGTTGAAAGTATCCTACCTATAGGATACTTTTTTCAATCTAGACCAACAATTGTCATGATTTAATTGCTCCGACTTCTCTGAACTGCAGAGAAATCGGATCATAAAGAAATTAGCGCATAGAGTGAGAGAAAGCATAAGTTGAGATATAACTAATTTAGTGTAAAGCCCGTATGGCCCAATTACTCTTACAACAATTACAGTTGAAGATACAAGTAAATTGCTGCCACAATTCGAGGGACTCCGTTAGCCTCTTTGGCAAGGCCAAAGATTATATAAAATACTTCGGCGCCAAAAACCAATAATAACATGTAATTGTAGTATTTTTGGGAATCAAACTTGTATCCTTTCTTGTCTCTGCAAGAGAAAACTCAGTTATATCACTAACAGTGAAACAGACATAAAAAGAAATGAACTGAGTTTGACTGAAATTAAGCAAACTGTCTTTTTTTTTTTTTTAGTCATTGATTAAATGAATAAAAGTATCGTTTCTAGAATTGGCACAGGAATTAAAATTCACCTTAGGTAAAGGGATACCTAGGGTTTGTTACTCGCTCCACATCATTTCTAATTGTTCTACATCAATCACACAATATAATCCCGGTGTACATATTCTTGGCAAGTGGCAATAAAATTGGCAGCAATTCATTTCAAAGAATAAAAGGGTAGATACATGAAACTTGGGCATATGCAGATAAAGAATGTTTTAGTATTGGGAACTATCTAGAGCACACACGAAAAATAATACTTTTAGTCAAAGAGAGATTTTCAAACTTTTCATTGAGCCGTTGCTCAGTGATAACATTGACATTGTTTCAATGGTGTACAACACATATGGGAACTAAGAGTAGGGGAAAACCTACTAAGCCTGTAGCATTCGAACAAAGAGGCATTTATACAAGCTCCTTTGCCTGACATGCACAAGGAGCACAATCGTTAGTGCCTAACTGGTTAAAGTTGACCGAAAAGATACTCCGATGATGGTTATTTAAGTGACTGGAGGTGTAGAGGAAAGTACATAGTGTTAGGTTGGTTAGAAGTGGTACCTTTAGGCATAGATGGAGGGGAGAGAGAGGTAGTCACATTCACATTCTCTCCTGCTTCTGTCGTTCGAAGCTTCCTCAAAAGAACCCCATCTCCAATCGTCGTTCCAACCTAGAATTGAAGCCAGAGCACGCATGATCTCAAAAAATCGAGGTGTTCGCTATTCTCCACTAGTTCTTGCATTTTTCGTCAATTTTGTCGCGGATGTTGGGGTGAAATATGCATTTGGATGGGTTTCTGCCATTGTGAACAGTGAATATGCTGTCACATCACCAACGCGTATTCTTGCCAAAGAGATTTAGATCTCTTAGACAAGAATGGTTCCAACGAGTGGCAATCGAAAAGGGATAGCCTAACTGATTTCTATGTTTGATCTGACCTTTGCATATAGCTAATGGTCTTCACCCATTCACGTTGCTGGGTCGAAACTGCTTGATCATCTCGATCTCATCTAGCTCTGGGAAGTCTTCAGAATCGTCTGGCCTAGCAACCGAAGGGAGCTACTCCTTTCATACAAGATATCCTTAGCGGTCGGGCCAGATTGCATGGAAAGAATTTATAAGGTATTTATCTGAGAAAGCGTCCAATATTACCTAGACTTTGGAAATGTACTATTCAAAGATGGAATACCTTTGTCCATAGGTAAATCATTTCCTCTCTCACGGTGATTAGGATTCCCTTTGCTTTACATTGGCTTAGATCATCAGCTGATAGTTGAGCATTAGACACCAAATTTTGTAGTTCATCCCTCCTTTTGTCCTTGATGATTTGACAGATACTCAGAAATCTCCACGAATTTAAATTTGTTGGAGTCATGTCGCACCACTCTTGAAATTAATGTAATCCGGTTCCGTAATACGCGACATCCCTGCTTCTTTGGGACTTGGTTTGCAATCATCGTATTATGAGGGAGACTCGTTGGTAAGATGCTAATATGCCCATCGATCATCCCATACAAATTTACAAAAACACACATACCGTTTCAATAAGGATAATCAAAGATCGTATGAGAATCTCCCCAATGAGTCTCTGTCATAATGCGATGATTGCAAACCAAGTCCCAGAGAAGCAAGCAGGTCTGAGTATTGTGGAGCCGGATTACATTTCAATAGTGGTGCGACATGACTCAAACAAATTTAAATTCGTGGAGATTTCTCAATCTTCGTCAAATCATCAGGGACAAAAGGTGGTATGATCTACAAAATTTCGGATCTGACGCTCAGCCACCAGCTTATTATCTAAGCCAACGTTAAGCAAAGGGGATCACCATGGGAGAGGAAATTTTCAACGTATCTACCTATGGACAAAGGTATTCAATCTTACTTGACCGCTAAGGATATCCGAAGATAACTCTAGCTATAACCCCGGGTCATAAGCCATAGACCGCTTCGGTGTGAGGGAGAGGTTGAGATCCAATTGGCAATTGTGGCCGAAGTCGTGGAAATAGTGGAGAGGTCTCTGGCAATCAGGGGGTGAACAAAATTGATAGACCGAACCCTATCTAGTTATTTTGATGGTGGATCGGAGGGTCACTAAGAGTTCGAGGAGATGTACAAAATCCCGAGCGACGTGGTTATCTACTGAGTAGTAGAGCAATAGAAGATAACTTTCGACGCCAACCCTCTTACCTTTCCCTTGAAGGTGATAACTGAGGGAGGAGTTTGGTTTCCCCTCAATGTATTCCTTCGGAAGATCCTTTGCGGCTTGTTCCACCTATATATACTCAGTTGTCAGTAAACAACTACTGAATCATAAATTTGGTGGCGGAGTTGAAATAGCGCGTCCGTCTTCGCTTCCTCTTGGTTCGGTCTGACCAGGAATACTTAATAGATTGTTTGCCTTACTTTGATCCGCGGGCTAACAATTTTGTTAAAGTGTCGGTGAATTTCATGTTCGGTTGAGATAAAGAGAGGGATTTTTTTTGTCCCAACTAAAATAGGTTCCCAAGTCCAGTTCATAGCTCGATAACGTTGATAATTTGTTTCTTTTGTGTAGATTATGCTCGAATTCCTCAGAAATTTCAGAAGCATACAAGAAGCATACCGAGAAAGAGGAAGAGATGCACTGACCCTTGTTGATTGCATCCCGACCTACAATGCTTTCTTGAAGAAGAAACCAAATAAAACAATGGTTCGGGCAGGATCATCCTATCAGCCGGGAAGAAAGAGAAGAATACGTGTGATCGAAGTAGACGATAATGAGCTGCTTGGAACCCTTTGTTAATGTAATTGGCGATTTCCGGATTACGACAAACCATTGGAGTATGTATTTTGTTTGGGTTTGGGGGTAGAAGTCTAGGATTGTGTCTAGATGCTCCCTTCCGTGTGTTGAAGCGTTAAGGAAAAGATGGTGCTCATGCCGGTGCTTACTTTGATTATTGAAAGGTATAATTCAAGCATTTAGCATTGTCATTTAGTCTTAATATTTAATTAAATGCATGTTTTTAAATAGGCTAAGCCATTTGTTTGATCATTGCATTTTACTAGAAATATCTTTTTATTCTAAGGCATGTAGGTGGGAAGCGCTTTGGTTGCTCCAGAGCGCATCTTAGAAGCTTGACTTAGTTTGGCTTGGGTAGCGCCGACACGATGCGCCGTAGCACTCCTTAGGCTTAGGCTTGGGAAGCGCTGACACACGCCCCAGATGCGCCGCAGCGCTCATTACTTGGGAAGCGCTGGCACGCGCCCCAGTTGCGGCGCAGCGCTTTAAACCTTGCTTGCACCTATTTAAACATCTTTTTCTCCTCAATTAGGGTAACACAATCAGATTTTATACACTCTGGAGAGAGAAAAATGCATCTAATCTTTTGTTCTTGAGTGTTCTTTCTTGTGAAAATGATTTAAACCTTGTGTTTGATCATTTTCTTTTGCAATCTAGATTAATCCTCTAATATTCCATGGATTGTATCTAGATTGATTATTTTCTTCAAAAACCTTTACTAAAAATCAAGTCTTTTATCTTTCATGGGTTCTTGATGCATTATATGATTTAAACCTTGTGTTTGATCATTTATTTTGTCAATCTAGATTAATCTTCTAATACTCTATGGATTACATCTAGATTGATTGTTTTTCACAAAAATCTTCATTCCTTATCATTTCATTCATATGATGGATATTGCCTTGGTTCCTACGTGAGCCGGTTGGACCGGTGCCGAGTTGACTCGGAGATCAAGACGGGTGTGCTTGTGGAGTCCATGGAATCAAAGAGGGGTACGGGGTACTATATCAAGAATTGGAGCTAGGTGTCACAAGGGGCTTGTTGGGTAATTCCTAGTCTTGTTAATTCTTGTAAACCTTTTGATTTATGGAAATACATAAGTAGGATTAGGCCATGGTTTTATGCTTAGGGTGTTTAGACCCTAAGTAGTTTCCACGTAAATCTCCTTGTATTGTCTCTTTACTTTAATTGCTTAATCATTGCATATCTTTTGGTGATTGTTAAAATGGAAATTGGGTAATTGCATGTGCTAATTAGTGGTTAAATTTTTAGTTATAGTCCTATTCACCCCCCCCCCCCCCCCCCCCCTCCTCTAGGACTTAATCGTGCTCTAGATTATTTCACCCTCAGGCTTCCCATTAATCGTAGAATGCCAGTTTCTTACTGCCGCGAGACAGCGAAATGCCAAGGCAAGAGCCCCCTCACAATGGTTCAATGAACCAGTCACAGGAGAGGCGAAACAAAGCAGAGGGTAAACGGCGGGAAAGGTGCTACAGCGATTGTTGAAAATGCCGTGCTTGCCAGCACCGGACAGAGCTCACCGGAGCAGGTGGTCATTGTCAGAGGTTCAACAAGTAAGGAATAAGTCTCGAGACCACCCTGCACAGATCTACTCAGAAGTTGCTTCAAATGTGGCTTGGGCTCCCTTGTTCCAGACAACAGTTGATTAGCAAAAAACTTTTCCAGATTGCATTTTGACTGACATGAAGCTCACGCTAGGAATGCCTTGGCCTTTACGAAGGTGCTTGACACCTAGCGTTGTTGTAGTTAGCGTCGCCCCAAGCGTAGGGCTAGGTCGTCGGAAGCATAGTAACCCGGCAAGACCGGGGTCGATTTCCACAGGGACCAAATGCAACCGGCATGAGATTGACTTGCGATGAGGTTTTTGGCGTTAAGACGGCCAACTTAAGAGGTGGTTTGTTTGGTGGTTCTCTCTCTACCTCTAAATGACTAGAAAATTAAGGTTTTACAAATTTAAACTAAAGGCAAAGTCAAGGGGTTCAAAACACCCATGACTTGAATTACATTGTTCCTCTCAAGATTACACGGTTAAATCACGTAGTCAAACGTGCTTAACCGGAAGATTTAACATTTTAGCACATTTGGATTCTAGAAAAATGGGTTTGATCAAGAGTAGGGTTCATTGAGGCATTTTTACAAACACTTAGAATGCCATAGCTCTAAGCATCATATGTGGCAAGTAGTCAAGCCCTTGCCTACACAAGATCAAAGAGATTAACAAGACTAAATTTTGATACATAAAATTGATCCCTAACTCTTAAACAAACAACTCTTAATGCTCATTTTGAGGGAAGAACAAAAATAACCCAAGTCATGGGGTGCTAATCACCCCATGACCTAGCCTTGCTACACTACTCACACATAATCATGGAAGAAATGAACATACTAAGTAAAAATGACAAGGAAACGTGAAACATAATGAAAATGAAAATAAACTACGGATTTATAAAGATTAGAGAAGTGCTTACAACATTAATGAAGGCCGTAGCCTTAGTTCTTGAAGATTGAAGACTAATTTCTAGAGAGAAGGTAGAGAAAATGGGTGGGGAAGAAGAAGGGAGGTAGAGAGAGAAGGTGAAAATGTAAGATACCCTAATAATCTGAGGTTGGGAAGCTTTTATAGCTCCCAAAAGTCGTGCTTGATATTACAAAAATGCCCCCTCAATTTGGTCTTGATCGGGCTCCAAATATCCAGAAATTTGATGCCAGAACCTGTACTAAGGAAATGCTTGAACCGGTTCTGGCATGGTTTTTGACGTTCTGTTCAGGTAGAACCTGTACAAGCGTTTTGCTAGAACAGGTTCTAGTGTGGTTTTTCACATTTTGTTCATCCAGAACCTGTACAAGGGTTTTGCTAGAACAGGTTCTAGTGTTTTGGCTCGCCTTTCTCACTTCACTTTGACTTCTTGATGCCTTGCCTTTCCGGCTTCCCGAGTCGTGTTCAATGCTTCATTCCTTGACTCTCGGGACTCGGTGGCAGAGTGTCATGCGGCTTTGGGTGCTCGGGCACCCCTTGGTTCAACCATGGCGTCAAAACATGCCTTATTCTTTAGTTTACCTGCGTCTAACAAAAACACCACCTCGCGCGAAATCAATCATATAAAGCCACAAAATGCACGTGTGTGTGATCAAAATGAGCGAGATAAGCCCCATTATTTACACTATTGAGGGCTTATCACACCCCCCAACTTGGACTTTGCTCGTCCCGAGCAAACTAATTCTGATTTAATCAACTATGAGATACTATGCTATGCAAGCTTCCCGAATTAAAAGATACAAGACCTATGCTCAATTTACAAAAAGTAGGCAAGAATCAAACGCACCCCGGTAGATCCAATCACGTGCAACCCATGCGAATGCATGCCATGAACTAAAGTGAACAAACTGCGCTAAAATAGTCAAGTACATGCACCATCTCGAGCTTCAATCCCAAACATTCACAAGGATACGCTCAAATTCGAATTTTTCACACAATGAGGTAAATCAACATCCCATGACAAGCGCTAGCGAGTAAATGCAATAGCCAGAGACAAAAAGCTATGCAAGCTATCAAATGAGCGCTACAACAAGGAAACAACCAATTATTCACAACTATGCTAGCTAGAATGGAAAGCGCGCTCAAACAAACATAAATATCTAAAATGCATTAAGTGGAGTTAAAGTAGCGTACGACGGATCAACTAAGGACTTAATAAGCTTATAATGACCATGGTGACAAAAGAAGGGGACACAAAAGAGTGGTGGCCATATACTTGCTTGGTCAACTACCCTTGGCCACCACCGACCCCACAAAAAGAAGTTCAAGGCCACATGTCGGCCACAACAAAATACCATAAAGCCTACTAAAAAGGAAATGAATAACATAAAAAGATGATTACTAAACTAACCATACCTACTGCCACCGACTCATGCCACCTGTCACTACCTACTCTCAATCCTCCCCAAAGATAAGCTCGTGAAAATGGAGGAGGTGGATTTGGGTGATTTTTCAGTCAAGATTTAATGGAGAGGGGAGAGAGGGGAGTTCGATTATGGGGGTATTGGTGGTGTATTACGGTGGAAGGATAGAGGAAATGGGGCTAGGTTTTTTCGATTGTGAAAGGGGGAAAAAGGGAGTGTAATAGGTCGGCTTATTTCAGAAGTGGGATTGTTTTCTTCTCTTTTTTTTTTTTTTTTTGAATGGGCTTGTCCTCAAATGGCAAGACTGCCTTGTCTTCTAATGATAGGCCCAAATCCCCTAATGATACCACTTGGAATTTTTTTTAATTAAGCCCAAATTCACCCCAATCACATATCAAACATTGTATATCAACCCCAATCATGCCCACAAGACTCCTTGTACTTCAAGAACAATTTCGGCAACCCTCCAAGCATTGGAATTCACTTCCCTCAACCCTCCAAACATCCGGTTTCCTAGGTTAAGCAAAAATGGAGACTCGGACTATGGTTTACAAAAATTAAGGCCGAAGGAGACACGTATGTGGTATAATCATGCAAAAATGCCTTGTATCATTTCCTACGTACGCCAACAACTCCATAATGATGCATAATAGATATTTACACTACTCAAGCACGAACAAAAGGGTATTATTTACGCGAATGTGAGAAATGAGACACAAAAAGCATGGGATGTTTCAAAATGAATTTCCACTCTAAATAATGCACGCCACTTGACCAACGATGGCTCAACTTGTTCATTAGAGTTCATGTATATGCATGAGCATGGATGTAAACACACAACCAAATTCACCGGGGTTCCAACTCTCGCCTTTTATGAACAAAATTGAGCATATTTAAAGTATCTAATCTATGAAATAACTAACTAAGCGGGAAGATTACACAAAAAATTTATGCAAAAACCGAAAACATAATTGATTAGTATAATCCACGCCCCCCAACTTGAAATGTGCAGTGCCCTCAATGCATGAGACAAAAAGTAAGGGGAGGGAGGAACAAAAAGATGTACCGAGGGGCGGAATGTCAACCACCCGATACCTCGACCAAGTTTGAGGATTTTTCATCACTTTGCTCTTTTCGTCATTGACAATGCTTCCAAGGCTTCCTCCTTCGGCCCCATGTAGGACCACAGCTAGTCGCACAGGGCCATCCTCAACGACTTTGTAGGCCTTACAACCGCGACATTTCATCGCACCCATGCTTAGGGCTCCTGAATGCCGCAATCGCCACCAAGTTATACCCAAACTACCAAGGCTGGTACGGTAGCATGGTCACCCTGCAAAAGACTAAATTGCCAACTACCTACTAAGAGAAAATGATTAGTACCGACTCGCTCCATGAAAGCCGAGTCCCAGCAAACAAATCTTCACGCGATTAACGGGTAATACTTTTCTCCCCACCCCCCACTCAAAGTGTCGTAGAACAAGTCACACAACACTTCAAGCTGGAGACGGGTGGCTATACCGGACCATCAACAGCCGTTCAAAAACGGCTAACACTAGAGCTCACACGAATTAGGCGAACTGGTCGTCTGGTGGATCATATTTGAACAAATAAGGCTCATCAATGAAAACTTTTTCCGCCACAACAAGAAATTGTTCCCTCTTATGGGGATGCCAATGGTTTGGAAGTTGCCCCATAACACAATAATTAACAATGTCGGCTAAACATGGGTAACTCGACACATCAAACTCTTGTTCATCCCGTGAAATATCAAGAATTGGGAGATTTAAAGGGAGAATTTTGGTTTCCTTGGGCGGTAACTCCTCAAGAGTAGGAGACCAATTTTGGGGCCCATTCTTGTCTTGTTCTTCCAGTAATGAGTACAAATAATCAACCTCTGCGTCCATCTCTTTGGCAGTAAGACATGTTTTCATAGGCGCATGATGCAAATGGGAGTGTACTCGGTCTTGCAACAAAGTGTCTATCACACTCACCTCTCGAATATCACACGCGTCCCCCACTTGATTGTTGACATTAAAAATATTAAGCTCCATTTTCATGTTCCCAAATGTCATGTTCAACAACCCATTCCGGCAATGAATAATAGCATCAGACGTCGCTAAGAAAGGACGTCCGAGAATGATAGGAGTTTGTGCCGAAGGGTTGGCCACCGGACAAGTGTCCAACACTACAAAGTCTACCGGGTAGACAAAGTTGTCTATTTGGACTAAAACATCCTCCACCTTCCCTCTTGGTATCCGGACACTACGATCGGCTAATTGGAGAGTGACCGGGGTTGGTTGCATCTCTCCTAGCCCTAATTGTTGGTACACGGAGTATGGAAGCAAATTCACACTCGCCCCCAAATCTAGCATGGCTTTCTCTACTTTCTTGCCGCCAATCACGATAGAAATCGTGGGACACCCGGGGTCCTTATATTTAGGGGCGGCATTGGTTAGAATTATGGAACTCACCTGCTCGGTCAAGAAAACTTTCTTTTGGACATTCAACTTGCGTTTGACAGTGCATAAGTCCTTAAGAAACTTGGCATATGAGGGAATTTGCTTCAGGGCATCCAAAAGAGGGATGTTGATCTTTACTTGCTTGAAAAGCTCGTAAATCTCATCATTCGTTGTCGGTTTAGGAGGTACCCTCAATCTTTGGGGGTAAGGAGCAGGAAAGGGACAAGTAGGCATACATGGCTCCCCAACTTTGGCCGGTTGAACAGTGACGTCACTTAGAGAGGGTTTCATGACAACGGGAGTGGGAAGGACAAACGGAGTGGTAGGCTTTGGAGGTATGGTTTTGTCAACCTCCTTGCCACTCCTCAAAGTGGTGATAGACTTAACCTGTTCCACATTAAGACCCTTGGCCGAAGTGCCATTCGCAAGACCCTGGGGGTTCGCTTGTGGTTGGGAGGGAAACTTTCCCTTTTCCTGTTGAAGGACCCCCACGACTGCGGTCAACTTGGAGACTTGATTTTGGATCTCCCTCAAAGAATGTGCATTTTGCTCATTAACAACCGATTGACCTTGAATAAACATTTGGAGGGTATCCTCCAATGAGCGCTTATGAGGCGGTTGGTAGGTATTCGGACCTTGTGCTTGTTGGTTAGGAGGATACGTACCTGGGTTGCCCTTGGGGTGGTCGAAAACCTTGATTTTGGTTGAGGGAGTTAACTCCCACTTGGTTGGTCCCTTGCAAGGCCTCTTTGAAAGCATCCAAAGCGGGGCACTGCTTCGTGATGTGCCCACTAAGATCGCACAAACTACACACGTCCTCCACTTGGGCCACTGCGGTCAACTCAGCTATCTTGTTCAATTCCAAATTTTCCATTTTTTTAGCAAGCAAGTCGACCCTACGGTGTAGGTCGGTTTGCTCGTCCAATGTGTACTTGCCAGAAGCACTCGGGCCGGGAGTATTCAAACTTTGGGCCGGATGGGACCTCTCAGAAGGTTTCGAGTAGTCCCACGCCCGATTGTTCTCGGCCAATTGGTCCAAATACTCCCAAGCCCCATCGGGATATTTATCAAGAAATTCTCCATTGCACATCGTGTCAATCAATTTTCGGCTCTCTTGAGAAAGCCCGCGATAAAAAGCGATCACTTGATCTTGTTCTTCCAAACCATGATGTGGCACTGATATTAACAGATCTTTAAAACGCTCCCAGCATGCATAGAAGGTCTCGTCATTTTGTTGTTGAAAACCTTGGATTTGTTGCATCATATGACGAGTTCTATGCTCTGGGAAGAATTTCTTGAAAAACTCCCTTTGTAAATCAATCCAAGCCCGCACAGACCCAGGTTTTAAAGCATTGAACCAATCCTTGGACTTGCCTTTCAAAGAAAATGGAAAGAGTTTGAGCCGTGCGGACTCTTTTTGGCCAGGTTGACTTACAATTGTATTCACAATTTCATCAAAGTCCCTCATGTGAGAGTAGGGACTCTCATGCTCATGCCCACAAAAATGAGGCACCAAGTTTATGTGGTGAGTTTTTACGGTGAAAGTGTTTGCGGGCGTAGTGTTGGGGAGGACTATGCACGAAGTATGCGGTGTGCGATCGGGATTCAAGTAATCCCGCATAGTCCTCTGACGTGGTGGTGGTGGTGGATTGTTTTGTGGAACTCCATCGTCGTCAGCCATTGCTTCGACTGGCGGAGTGTCAATGCTAACTAAGCGGCGATTATGAGGGACTCGAAAGTAACCGCGCTGCCCGTGCATACACTACCAACTAGCAGACAGGAGGGGTTATTCAACCACCTCACCACAAACAGTTCCGAGGGGCTATGCCGCCGCCTCGTTAAATCCAACAAGTAAATTAAAAACAAGTAAACTCAACTAAACTAAATTATACTAAAAGAAGGAAATACTTTACAGCGGGCAAGTGAAACTCACGTTCGGTGGACCATTGGGTCCCCGGCAACGGCGCCAAAAATGCTTGACACCTAGCGTTGTTGTAGTTAGCGTCGCCCCAAGCGTAGGGCTAGGTCGTCGGAAGCATAGTAACCCGGCAAGACCGGGGTCGATTTCCACAGGGACCAAATGCAACCGGCATGAGATTGACTTGCGATGAGGTTTTTGGCGTTAAGACGGCCAACTTAAGAGGTGGTTTGTTTGGTGGTTCTCTCTCTACCTCTAAATGACTAGAAAATTAAGGTTTTACAAATTTAAACTAAAGGCAAAGTCAAGGGGTTCAAAACACCCATGACTTGAATTACATTGTTCCTCTCAAGATTACACGGTTAAATCACGTAGTCAAACGTGCTTAACCGGAAGATTTAACATTTTAGCACATTTGGATTCTAGAAAAATGGGTTTGATCAAGAGTAGGGTTCATTGAGGCATTTTTACAAACACTTAGAATGCCATAGCTCTAAGCATCATATGTGGCAAGTAGTCAAGCCCTTGCCTACACAAGATCAAAGAGATTAACAAGACTAAATTTTGATACATAAAATTGATCCCTAACTCTTAAACAAACAACTCTTAATGCTCATTTTGAGGGAAGAACAAAAATAACCCAAGTCATGGGGTGCTAATCACCCCATGACCTAGCCTTGCTACACTACTCACACATAATCATGGAAGAAATGAACATACTAAGTAAAAATGACAAGGAAACGTGAAACATAATGAAAATGAAAATAAACTACGGATTTATAAAGATTAGAGAAGTGCTTACAACATTAATGAAGGCCGTAGCCTTAGTTCTTGAAGATTGAAGACTAATTTCTAGAGAGAAGGTAGAGAAAATGGGTGGGGAAGAAGAAGGGAGGTAGAGAGAGAAGGTGAAAATGTAAGATACCCTAATAATCTGAGGTTGGGAAGCTTTTATAGCTCCCAAAAGTCGTGCTTGATATTACAAAAATGCCCCCTCAATTTGGTCTTGATCGGGCTCCAAATATCCAGAAATTTGATGCCAGAACCTGTACTAAGGAAATGCTTGAACCGGTTCTGGCATGGTTTTTGACGTTCTGTTCAGGTAGAACCTGTACAAGCGTTTTGCTAGAACAGGTTCTAGTGTGGTTTTTGACATTTTGTTCATCCAGAACCTGTACAAGGGTTTTGCTAGAACAGGTTCTAGTGTTTTGGCTCGCCTTTCTCACTTCACTTTGACTTCTTGATGCCTTGCCTTTCCGGCTTCCCGAGTCGTGTTCAATGCTTCATTCCTTGACTCTCGGGACTCGGTGGCAGAGTGTCATGCGGCTTTGGGTGCTCGGGCACCCCTTGGTTCAACCATGGCGTCAAAACATGCCTTATTCTTTAGTTTACCTGCGTCTAACAAAAACACCACCTCGCGCGAAATCAATCATATAAAGCCACAAAATGCACGTGTGTGTGATCAAAATGAGCGAGATAAGCCCCATTATTTACACTATTGAGGGCTTATCAGAAGGACTTGGACCTGATGCCGAAAGGGATGGAGGACAACATGGACGAAATGCATCAACGTCTGGTGCAGGTAAGATCCTTATGTCCTTCGATGTTTTTTCAACTGCCATTTTTATGTAAGTGATATAGTCCAGTTTTGATTGCTTTGCAGGCCGATCGGTAATCCCTCCTGCTTCACCTGAAAGCTTATGGATTTCGGAAAAAATGTTGCTGATAGAATAGGAATTGTTGTGGATAGAATAAGAAATCCCAGCTGGTGTCATGTATAGGTGCATCAGAAATAACACGTCTCGGGCAAAGAATGCACCAGTTTTTCTGCTGCGAAAAATAGACATTTTGGTCCTTCCAAAGGATGATTAACCGCCCTCATAGAACCAAATAGAACCCGACAATGTTGAAAACCACCAGATGTTCAATCTTGTAACCATTCTAAGGTAGGACTGACTTTGATCCTCAACATTGGAGTTATCTAGTTCTGCATCAAAGAAAATAGAAACTAAGTTCGCAAGTGCAGTCCGATAGTTGATTAGCCTTAGAAGGATGCACGTTTTTGTCTTTGCTACCAAAGTAGATAGCTCCAATGTGGAGGACCGCAAACAGTCTTGTCTAGTAGGCTTATACCGGCAATAAAATTGTACTCCTCGTGGCGTTCAACATTTTCGGGTTCTGTTTAGGCTCAATGAGTGCTGTAACAATCGTTCGGAAAGACAAAAATGGCTATTTCTCAAAAGAGATTGTGGCTAGAGGCACAAAGAGTTTTAAAGGAGAGGGTTCAGGACATTGCGGACATGAAGGGCATAAAAGTTAGGTTTTGCACCCTAAGGAGTGTGAGAATCACGTTCACACACTTGCTTTCGGCTAGTTAAAGAATTCCTTTTGGATGGAGGAAAGAGTATGTTTCTTTAGTCCTATTAAGTTCTTCCCTTTCCATTTTTGCTGCTGTTTGTTTTTGGTCCAAAAAGTACTCATAAGAAACTAGTGTTTCAGTGAGATGAAGACACATGAATATGACTTCAATTTTAGTGCCTGATTCGTATCTATAACCTTTCACTCTCGGTTCCGTAGTTGCTTAAGCCATACAATGATACAAAGCCATATCTGATCTCCTCACAATGCTCGATGTACGCCGTTGGTGTAGTAGTCCTCCGACTGATGTTGGAGTACCGTTGCTACGGCGATGGTCTTGTTTATCACTTCCGCTCCACTGTTTTGCCCATCTCAATAGGTTCACAAATGTGAGGGCAAGAGACTGTTCTTGCGGCGTCACGGAGTAGAAACCACAGTTGTAGCGGCTGCTGATGTAATCGACCTTGAAGGTGTTATGGATTATCGCGAACACCTGTTCAATCCTACAACGCCCCTACGGATCTTGGGAACAATGAATCACAAAAAAGACAAGCAAATAAGTGCGTAATGAAAACTGGAAAGAAAAACGAGACACAAGATATACGTGGAAAACCTCAACGTGAGGAAAAACCACGGGAGCCACACCAGTCCACTATGAAATCGAATCAAAGAGTACAAGTCTTCTCACAATCTCTCTGGTAGCGCTCCAGAACGCTCTGTTCAGACATTAGGTCCTAGGTAGCGCTACATTGCTGCTGAAGGTTGTTCTGCACCCCAACAATCTCCCACTTGAAGATAACCTGAAGCATCCGCAAACAAACAACTGCAAACCCAAATGATCTCAATCAAAACGTGGACGTAGTCATCTGACCCCTCTTGGTGTGACTCCAGGCCCATCATCTCTTCAAGCATGAAGGCCAACTGAAGTTTAACACAACTTCAATTTCTTAACAGTAACAGAGTTGGTCAACATATCTGCCAGATTTCGATCCCCCAAAATCTTCTCTAGCAACAAATCCCCATCCTCCAAAAGCAAACGAATGAAATGGTACCTCAAATCAATATGCTTCGTCCTGGCATGGAACACTGAATTTTTTGCAAGGTGTATAGAACTCTGGCTATCACTGAAAAGAACGCAGTTCTCTTGCTTCAAACCCAACTCCTCCAAGAAGCCCTTCAACCAAATCATCTCCTTTGCAGCCTCAGTCACGGCCACATACTCAGCTTCTGTCATGGATAGTGTCACTAATTTCTGTAGACGTGAGACCCAGCTCACCGCTGTTGAACCCATAGTATAGATATAACCTGTGGTGCTTCGCCGCGTATCCTGATCACCGGCAAAGTCTGCATCCACATATCCCTGCACTGTCAATTTCCCTTTCCCAAAATAAAGTGGCAAATCAGTGGTACCTCTCAAATATCGCATGATCCACTTTACTGTTTCCCAATGTTGTTTCCCTGGATTGCTAGCAAACTTGCTCACAACTCCCACTGCATGGGCAATGTCTGGTCTTGTGTTCACCATCGCATACATCAGGCTACCCACGGCCGAGGTATACGGAACCTTGGCCATGTACTCTCTCTCTCTGCATCTGTCTTGGGTGATTGCCCCTGAGAAAGTTTGAAATGACTTCCCAAGGGTGTGCCAACTACCTTAGCACTCTGCATATTGAACCTCTCCAGAACACGTTCAATATACTCAGCCTGACTCAACCGCAAGGTCCCCTGAGCCTTATCTCTGCTGATCCTCATCCCAAGTATCTGCTTAGCTGCACCCAGATCTTTCATAGCAAACTCCGTTGCCAACTGTTGCTTCAACCTGTTGATCTCTCTAACACAGGAACCTGCTACAAGCATATCATCTACGTAGAGCAATAAAATGATGTAGCTAGACTCAAACCTCTTGAAGTAACAACAGTGATCTCCATTGCACCTAGTGTAGCCACTGCGCTGCATGAAACCATCAAACTTTCTGTACCACTGTCTGGGAGCCTGTTTCAAGCCATACAGACTCTTCTTGAGCCTGCACATCACCTTTCACAATGAAGCTAACAGGCTGCTTCATGTAGATTTCTTCATCCAAGTCCCCGTGAAGAAAAGCAGTTTTAACATCTAACTGCTCAAGGTAGAGATTTTCAACAGCAACCAAACTCAACACCACTCTGATATTGGCCATCTTCACAACCGGCGAAAATATCTCTGTATAATCGATCCCCTCCTTCTGTTGGAACCCTTTTACAACCAATCTTGCTTTGTACCTTTTCTTGCCATCACTCTCCTGCTTAAGTCAAAAAACCCATTTGTTCTGCAAGGCTTTCTTTCCTGCGGGAAGCTGAGCTAACTGCCAAGTATCGTTGGAATGAAGAGAATCCATCTTTTCCTGCATCGCAGTCTTCCACTTAGCTGACTCGGAAACCTGCATAGCCTCATCATAGCACTCTGGTTCTCCACTGTCCGTCAAAAGCAAGTAATCAAGCGAAGAAATATATTTCGGATTCGGCTTGTGCACTCTGGTTGTCCTCCTCAACACTCTGACCACTGAACTAGTCCCTGTCTCTGGAGCTACCTCATCTGAAATTGTCCCCTCTGAAACTGTCTCATCTAAAGCTCTCTCCTCTGCCTGACCAGACCTCTGTTCAACCCCACTATCATCTGGAAGATCCTCCAACCCAAAGTACTCGGACGTATCTCCATCCGAAGTGGTACTCCCACTTCTCTGTTTGCTGTCCCTGTCTTTGTACATCACCTTTTCATCAAACACAACGTCTCTCCTTCTGATTATCTTCTGGTTCTTGTCATCCCAAAAACGATAACCAAACTCATCTCCGCCGTACCCAATAAAGGTGCACTTCTGTGACTTAGCATCAAGTTTATCCCTGTCCTTGTCGCTAATATGCACATAGGAAACACAACCGAAAA
Organism: Vaccinium vitis-idaea; assembly: GCA_963854785.1. Lineage (NCBI taxonomy): Eukaryota > Viridiplantae > Streptophyta > Magnoliopsida > Ericales > Ericaceae > Vaccinium > Vaccinium vitis-idaea. Next base: position 38,853,277 of record OY978219.1, read on the forward strand.
CACGTAAGTGTGAGAGATTTACCTCCTTACCACTCCAAACCTCCTCTGGTATGCCAAAATTCAACGGAACTGATGGCCCAAGATTGATCAAATATGCTGTTGTGCTGACTGCATCTGCCCAAAACATCTTGGGCAACCCTGCGTGTATCTGCATGCTCCTAGCACGCTCAGTCAAGGTCCTGTTCATCCTCTCTGCAATGCCATTATGCTGCGGAGTCCCTGGAGGTGTCCTCTCTAAACGAATCCCGAATAGAGCGCAGGCTTTCTTGAACTCCCCCAACTCATACTCTCCACCGTTGTCGGACCTCAACCTTTTCACCTTCAAATCATGGCCTTCCACTTCTTGAAGACTTCAAAGACCTCTGACTTGTGCTTCATGAAGTATACCCATACCTTCCTCGAGTGATCGTCGACAAAGGTAACATAGTAATAAGAACCGCCAAGAGAAGACACTGTAGCTGGACCCCACACATCTGTATGGATAAGCTCTAGCTTCTGAGCCCTGGGAGGCCTGCCGCCTTTCTGAAAGCTAACCCATTTCTGTTTCCCGAAGATGCAATCCTCACACATGTCAATATCCACTGACTCTAAACCCGGTAGCTTCCCATTCGACTGCATAACCTTCATTCCCCTCTCACTCATATGCCCCAGTCTATAGGGCCACAGATTTGAACTCTCCTTGCTGTCTACAACTGCAAGTGTGTCGCTACCATGTGAAGTCAAGTAAAGTGTACCAACTTTCTTGCCTTTAGCCGTCACCATGGTACCGTTGGAGACTTTCCACGTGTCCCCTGTGAATGTTGATGTATAACCTGCTGCTGCAAGCTGTCCAACCAAAACAAGATTCCTCTTCAACTTCGGAACATGCCTGACAGCTTTCAGACACCATTTGAACCCATGCGTTGCAATCTGAACATCCCCTCTTCCCACTATACTGCAAGGCTCGTCGTCCCCCAAGTATACCTTCCCAAAGTCCCCTGCTACATAGTTCTGCAGAACCTCCCTGTAAGCAGTGGCGTGGAATGAGGCACCCGAATCAATCACCCACGATTCGGCGTCGCTGTTCATGGCAAGAATAAGTGCATCGTGCACAACATGAGCCTCTTGCCCACTGTTATTCTTCTTCGGTGCTTTACAAGTTTGTGACATATGGCCTGTCAGACCACAATTCCAACATTCACCTTTAATAGGCCGAACCTGAGATTTAGCCTTATTTCCCTTACCCTTGGATTTCGACCTGTTCCTGTTCTGATTCTGACCACCCCTAGTCTGGCTTCTGCCCCTCTGCTCAACACTTAGAGCTAAACCTGAACCATCGATCGAACCCCTTCTGACCTCCTCAGTCAAAATAAACTGACAACCTCACTCAGTTTCAACTTTTCTTTCCCTGCCGAATTACTAACTGCAGTAACGGTACCTTGCCAGCTCTCTGGCAACTGAGACAGAATTAACAAGGCTTGAACCTCATCATCAAACTTGATATCGACAGACGTAAGTTGATCAACTATCATATTGAACTCACTAAGATGTGACATAAAACCCCTTCTGCCATAGATAGGTTGAAAAGTTTTTTCATAAGATGTACCTTATTCGCAGCAGACGGTTACTCATACATCTTCTTCAGTGCTTCCATAAGCTCCTTCGTCGTTTTCTCCTTCAATATGTTGTGGGTGACTGACTTTGAAAGGGACAGGCGAATAACCCCTAACGCCTTCCTGTCCAGAACGTCCCAATCCTCGTTGCTCTCTTCAGCTTTCTTTCCCTTTTCTTTACCCTCCAACGGCCGGTAAAGATCCTTCTAATACAGATAGTCCTCTATTTGCGTTTTCCAGTACGCGAAGTCTGACCCATCAAACTTGTCGATCCTCTGTTTGCCTTCTTCAAAACCCATAGCTCCCACTGAAACCCTAGCCTGCCCGAACGAGATTAAACCATAACCTGTCGAACAAAACCTACTGCAACCGCGGCTCTGATACCAGTTGTTATGGATTATCGCGAACACCTGTTCAATCCTACAACGCCCCTACGGATCTTGGGAACAATGAATCACAGAAAAGACAAGCAAATAAGTGCGTAATGAAAACCGGAAAGAAAAACGAGACACAAGATATACGTGGAAAACCTCAACGTGAGGAAAAACCACGTGAGCCACACCAGTCCACTATGAAATCGAATCAAAGAGTACAAGTCTTCTCACAATCTCCTTGAGATTGGTTTTCTCTTGCCTCTCACTAATTTTCACTCTGAAAATCTGATACACGACCTAATAACACGCAGCCGGCCAAAAAACCCTAAAAGAGGCAAAGGCATATAAGGCTCTCGGTAGCGCTACAGGGAAACACCTGTAGCGCTCCAGAACGCTCTGTTCAGACATTAGGTCCTAGGTAGCGCTACACCAAAAGCATGGTAGCGCTACACTGCTGTTGAAGGTTGTTCTGCACCCCAACAGAAGGCGCGTTCTTGGAAGCTTCGTTGTCTTCCTCTGGTGTGAAGCAACCAACTCACTGTTTCAGCGCTGCACAGAGTACTCTGACAGGTACGGAAGTAAACTTTTCCCTCCCTTAATTTGAGGGACGAAACGTACGCATATGTACCCTTCTCTAGATTTCCTCTTCAAAATTGTTCGGCGAAGTGTTCTTTTGCCTTGTTCTCTCTCTTTAGTTCGATTTTTTTCCTGATTTCAGTTGGTTTGGGTTTTATTGTGGGTTTGTAATTTTATGTGCAGAGAGGGGAGAGAGGGTCTGTATAGCCCTGTATATATGGCCGATTTGTGCACTTGCTGCACAGCAGCAACCCTTTATCTGGGATTTGTATCGCGGGAGTCAAAGTAAGTTGTTTCGACCATCTCCATTCTTTTTGGTGCAGACTGTAGAAGAGCGGACTGAGATAGACCGAGCCAAAGAGGTACATCGGGAGAGTTACGCCAACAAAACCTTCAGTACCTGTGATGAGGCGGTGAATTCGTCTTAAGGGCAGTGCGTGGTACATAGGCCTTGGTTTGCATTTCTTATTGTATCATCATTGTTGTTTCTGTTCTTGATTCCGATTAATAAAAATTGGTTTTTTCAAATTTTCCATTACTGTTTGGTCCTACAGTACTAACACCACAACCCTTGCAGTGCTAGGGAACCTAATTAGCAAACCCCAACCACCGGCGCGAAATGCCAAACCTCTCCTCTCTTTATCAATCACAACTCAATACAAAATGAAATGCAGATTTTCTTCCTATCTTTTTATGGAAGTACATTTTACTTTGTTGAGTTCATCGACTTAATTATTAGAAGATGCACTACTAGGGACAAGAACTGATAAGCGTCAAAGTACTTGATACAACTAATTTCTAGCTAAAATTTTGAAGTCAAACAAGCATTGAATGGTAAACCGAAAAAATCAAAATCAGAGCCTAGAAAAGCCTCATCCAAAACCCTCCATATACATTACTTGAGTGCGAAGAGTTTGCAAATTAAGCCTAATCCGTGTCAACCTAATAATCGCACGAAAATTCGATGTGTACGCATGTCAGGCGTACGCATCATACACGGACGGTGCATCTTGACCGTCTGTGCGTGTTTTCGACGGTCCGAATTTTAAATAAATTCTTACATGTAAGAATTTATTTAAAATCCGGACTGTCGATTTCTGAAATGGACGGTGTAGATCTGTTTGTGCGTGTACGTACACGTAGCAGGACTCATAATCGCATATGCACAATCTTTTCTCACCTCTAAAGCCATCTCATAATAAATTTCAATCTTCTTATCAAGATACCTCTCATGACGTAGATGAACCTATTTTCAAGTAATAATAGTCACATATTAACTATTTTAGATGGAAAACTGAAAACTCAAACCAAAAGAGGTTTATATGATTTAGGAATCGCATCTGAATATCTCCATTTCCCTCTCATGATACTGATATGGAATAGGAAAAATTGATGTGGAACAGGGCAACCTAATTAAACATGTCAACCATTTACCTTTCACCTTTGATTATTTATCATCTCTAAGGGACTATCTTATAGCTCTGACCGCACATCGTTTAAAAATTAGTCAAGAGCATTGCTAGAGGCGGAGGGATGCTAGGATCAGTGTGGCCCTGTGCCCACACTCAAACTCTCTCTTTTTCTATTTTTTTTTTTTTTTACCTTTTTGTTATAAATTGTCTTTCATGAATTATTCTCTTTCCAATTAGTCTCATATATTTCGTATATTATCTCATTCTAACTTTTAATTTCAAAACTAGAATAATTCCGCTATATTTGCAAAATAAGATGTCTAATGCAAAAGTTAGCCAACACTTACGATTTGAAACTTTCTAATGCATAATGTCCAAAATCTCAAAATTAAGGGGCTAAACCACAGGGTGTAAGCTTTCTAGTACTTTAGCAATTATTTACGATTATTAGGATAGTCTTGTTTCCTTATCTCTCTCGATAGAACCCACAATATAATTCAAATTTTGCGATTTTGTAATAACAATTGAAAAAAAAAAATTTCTTTCTAATTGGAGTAAGATGGCTAAATATTGCATTTTTAGTTTTTAGTGTACTGACTTGCTCTTAAACTTCATTCCCTGAGACAATTCAAGCAATTAATTATGTATTGATAATTTATGTACGTAAGTTTCTCAATGTATATGTTAGGGTTTTTTTTTTGCTTTTTTTTTTCTATTGTATGGATTCCTGGCTACGCCACTGAGAAGCAAATCGCATAGGCAAGCATCCAATACGTGTTGCATTTTTTCAAATCAAAGACGAACGTATATACTCAAACGTGCAACTGACTTCTTTATGGGATATTCAATAGTGCAATGTACTCATACATCTCAGTGAAGCGATGTTGTCTAACATTCACGGAGAAATTTAATTTCAATCGGAAGGAGTAGTTAAGTAATATTCAATCTTGGTTGAAGCAATTCAATTTCATTTTTCATTTCCATGTATACGAAAAGAAAACTGAGGTGTGTTGGGCAAAATAAAAACACTACGCTCATTCACGAGTCTTAATGACTAATGAGCCAACGCATAACATATATGTACTCGCATTGGCCTAATACATCAACAAAAAAAAAAAAAAGTTACGATTGTGAAGGATATATATATCTTTTATTTCCCTATAATCTACAAGAATATAGCCTCGACTTAAAATAACAATAACATGAAATATGTTTTTATAAAGATTGTGCATCAATGTATCAAAATGCTAATGCCAATTGTGGTAATCAACGTAAAAAGTCTATACTTGGCTTGCAAGCCAATTTGAACCGAGCCTCTACCGGCTTGTGCTCGGCTTGATAATGAAACGAGCTAAGAATTTGGGCTTGAGCTTGTTTATTTATGTATCAAGTTGAGTACGAATGAGCTTTTAGCGAGCCGAGTCTTGTGCTGCTTACAAACGTCTCTATTCGTTTACATCTATAGATGAAGCTTCCTTGAAAGAGTTTATTTTTCCTGTTTACTACGTACATAGGTTGTAAACGTGCCGAATTGAGCTGAGCTTTGGAATTTTCAAATTCTTTCATTAAGTTTTTAATCGAACTCGAGCCGAACTTGAACTCAATGAAAATTTGACGAGCCGAGCTCGAGCCGAGCTTCCTTAGGTTTGAGTCGAACTGGAACTTGCTCACGAGTCTTAACGAGCCAAATATATGAGATATTTATGTTCTCATAGAAGTCTAGAACTTCAAAAAAAAAAAAAATAATTCGTACATAGATAAGTTCATACATATATAAAATTATAATAACATATTAAAATTGAAGTATACAACACTTTTATTAGTTTATACAAGCACAAGTTATAAAATTTTCATTATATATATGTGAAAGTTTAAACATATCCAAGGTTGTATAGGAAATTCTTATGAGATATACATATATTCCAAGTTTGCGAGCCGAATATTGTCAAGTTTAGGTTCGGCTTGTTTATTAAACGAGCCTAAAATTGAGGTTTAAGTTCTGTTCATTTAGTATCCGAATTGAACTCGAACGAGCCTTTACCGAGTCAAGACTCGAATAGTTCATGAACGGCTTAGTTCATTTACAGCCCTTTATTTCTTATCTGGAACAAAATTGAACATGGGAAGATGTTTCAATATCCTAAATTGATATTGCAAAAATGATACACACACATCACTTTTTACACATCACCTACACACCCCTCTCACATAGGGGTGTGTAGGTGATGTGTGTGCAGCATTGTTCGAATGATAGTTTGGTACAGGTGGTGTAGTGGAAGCGCATGTTTTTTAGATCAAGTTCTACAAGAACTTTTGGAGCGCAAGTTTTGTTTGATTTTTTCCAAGTTATTGCATATATTACTATTGGCTTATTAGAGCATCACCAGCGAGATACTCAAATGTTGTTACATCACCTTTTGAGTATTTATTTAAGGGACATTTACCATCAGGTCACCTTAATTTGGATCCCATAATTACCATCAGGTCACCTTTGGATCCCATAATTACCATCAGGTCAAGCCCAACGCTACAAAGTTCCCATCAACTCCCCAACCTGTATAAAAATTCCTAAATCATAGGGTACCCTATGAAAGTGCCTAAAATCCTAGGATATTCTATGAAAGTGCCTAAACCACTAAACCCTATAATAGGAAAGTGCACCATAAACCTAAACTCTAGGGTACCCTACAACTAGGGTACCCTTATGACTAGGGTACCCTACGACTAGGGTACCCTATGAAAGTGCGTAAAATCCTAGGGTACCCTACGATTAGGGTATCCTATGAAAGTGCCTAAAATCCTGGGGTATCCTACGACTAGGGTACCCCATGAAAATGCCTAAAATCCTAGGGTACTCTATGAAAGTGCATAAACCACTAAAACTCTATAATAGGAAAGTGCACCCTAACCTAAACTCTAGGGTACCCCTATGACTAGGGTACCCTACGATTAGAGTACCTTATGAAAGTGCCTAAAATCTTAGGGTACTCTATGAAAGTGTCTAAACCACTAAAACTCTATAATAGGAAAGTGCACCTAAACCTAAACTCGAAAAAAGAGTAACTTACCTGGCCTAGTTTTCCAAAAGATTTTACCACCCAGGTGCTAAAATCATGATTTTTCAAATCAAAAAATGAAGTGGTTCCGTATATCGTTTTTCGAATTTTTTTGCACCAAACTAAAGCACACGAGGAGTACATTAATTTTAAAAAATGACTTACATTATTGGTAATTAGACATCTCTTTTCTAGACACAGAGGTAATAATCCCTTTATTTAATGGGTTTCTAAAGTTAGCAATGTGAAGCTCTATAATGGTTCATTTTTGTCTATAATCAAAAGAAGGGAAAATGTTGGTAGTTTTGAATATCCAAATGCCAAAATTTGAGTATTTATAAAAAATGTTGCTAGCTTTGAGCATTTATCCAAATGCCATTGTGAGCCTTTTTTTAGTATCAAAATGCCCCAATTTAAGTATTTTCTTTTTACGTATGCCATTGGAGAAAGAAGAGTTTTTGAAAATCCGCATCATATCTAAGGCATTCCTTGGTTTAGGCCAGCACCACCATAGGTACACGAAAAAGTACTTCCCAATTGACAATTATTTCTCTCCTTCTTGGATGAAAAAAAATCGCGACATGAATATTGATGAGTACGCGGCACCGTACTAAGCACGGGGCCTATACACTAATTTACATAAAGATGCGTAAAAATTGATTAAAAATTACGTGAAATTGACATCCTCGGAATCTCAAAACCTTGTCCCGAATCCCAACCTTGCCCCGAATCCCGATCGGGTAATTTGTCGGTGCTCCTGTTCCCGCCCAAATGGGAATTGGGATTACTCTCCCCGCCCGCTCTGTAAAAAAAAAAAAAAAAATGTTTAAACTAGAAGCAGAATAGAACGAAATATTTATATATAAGGTGTTCTTTACTATAATGTACAAATATAAGGTATTTATTTTAGTATAATGGTACAAATATAAGTATAAATTATAAATATATAGATTGTTAGAATAATGAGAAAAATAGTAGGATACAAATTTCATTCTTTTGGTATGACAATAAAAATATTATGGTAAAACTATAATATTTGATGTACTCTAAGGCTAAGTTCTCCTATAGATTTTAGGTGCATTTTATGCAAATCTCATAAAATGAACGTTTTATGGAGTGGAGATAAAATGGAGTTGTTTTCCCAAATGATAAAATGCAATGGTTTTCCTATAGATTTTAGGAGGATTTTATGAAAATCTCATAAAATCACTTTTACATTTTGTGTTGAGATTGGAATGTCATAAAATGTGAGATTTTATGAAACAAAAATCTGTTAAAGAACGAAGCCTAAAAATATTTCGGGGCAGTAAATTGGGGTATCAACCTGAGCTCTACTATCAGTTCAAAAAAAAACTTGAGCTCTACCCGATTCTGGTCAGGGTTTTCAAAATTTCTCCCAAACCCACTCTGGTACCCAAAACTTTGATAAAAATCTGTCCCTTTCAAGTCAGGTGGGTCGAATTCGGGGCGGGGTGTAGTCAATTTTTTTTTTTACAAAAACGAAATTCATTACAAAGATCTTGGACAAAGCCAAACTAATCATCTTAATAGAGAACAAGAAACGCACAAGGCAATCGATGTGTTTCACCTTAACCCAGACATGGCCTGACGCAAACAGCGGCACTTACAAGATTCATACCTGGAATCAGCATCTCTGAAGAGACTTAGTGCTAGTTAAAGATAAAAGACAGAGAATACCCAGACGATCGGATGGACTCCAACCAAACATGCTCGCACCAATGAACTACCAAAACTACAGATCTTCAAAGCCACCACGAGTTGCCCTGCCAGCGATATCATGTCGGGTAAGAACACTGTTGGAACAGATACCATTGTAAAACAACCACGCCTGAAAGTACCCGATCTGTAGACGAAAATTTGTCCAAAGACGAAACTAACAACTCTCACAAAGCGAGAGACATAACCCTCTCAGATCAGACGACAAGTCGTTGATCTGGAGAGACAAAAGAAAAAGAAAGAACGAACAAAGAAAATAAATAGTACCATGACCCTCCCCTCCCACCACCATGGGTATTGAAACCCTAGGGGGGAGGGGAAGGAGGAAGAGTAATATTAGTGGTGGCTAGGGTTTTCGGAGAAGAGAGAGAGAGAGAGAGAGAGAGGTCCCCCCGGGGTGTAGTCAATTGCCAGACTCAATTTCCGGCTTTGTTTGGAAGTTAAGGAAAGAAGGAGAAAAGAATTAAGAAGGAAATTAGAGAGAAAATTGAAGAGAAAATGGGAGGAAAGTTAGATAGGAATTTGATTATTTTCCTCTCTCTTCTTTAAGAACCAAACAAAGGAAGAGAATTTTTTTTAATTTTCCCTTCCTTTCTATTTCTTTCCCAACAACCAAACAGAGCCTCCGATCCTCCACCGGAATCCTACAAGAATCCAATTAACATTCAAGAAAAACAATGTTCTGATCAATTCTTGATACTAGAGGCCGGGGCACACGCCATGCGTGTGCACGTGAAACTTTGACAAAAATATGCAATAATTCTTCGCCTTTTTGTTTGATTTTGTGTGCATCGCGTTATCTTTTACATGGCCGTTTACAAATCTTCTATATCTTACAATAAACTGAAAAACATAGACAATTTTTTGAGAAATCCCAAATAGCATAAGAAGACAAATAAATTGGGACGGGGACTTACTAATTTCTCTAATTTCAACTTCGCAAAAAGCTCTATCATGCATCAGAATTGAAACTTACCTGATTTCATGTGAAATTATGGATTCTTTTCATGCCTCCAGACCGATACCGATGCTATTGATTTTCATACACGGCGTATTAAACGAATACAGAACTGATGAGGACCATGAGGTTTGAGGCTGGAGATGGGAAGTCATCAATAAGAGTTAACAAAGATCCTTCAGTAGACCTCCTACAATTGCTTTTCTTCGGCCTCCATTTTGAACAAATATGGATTTCGTCATAGAGAGAAATACGGATGAATCACTCTTGAGAAATACCGATGAATCAGTATTGACGTGGGGAAGAAAAAAGTTTCGACGTGGGCGGTTATTTTTTCTCCTCCGAATATGCAGTTATTTTTTTCTCCTCGTAATAAGCGGGTTTTTTTTCCCCTTTTACTCCATTACCCCTACAATTGTGAACTGAAGATTATAAAGATTGTAAAAACTTATTTTGCGAGGGGTAATAATGGAAAACACTTTTGTGACAGGGCTTCAAAAAGGGGAGACACCAAACTGGTGCTCTCCCTTTCTATATTAGAATAGATGATTTTAACGAGTTTCTGAAATATTCTTATTTCTCTCATTTTAAATATGGAATCCCTGTTTCTTGATCAATTCTCGTATCTGTGTCACAGCTGCTGTGTGTGATACCATGGCAAGTAAAAAGTCTCAAGGCGATGACCGAGAGGAGAAAGCAGAAAATTTCCAAGAGAAGGCTCCAAGTATCAGAGTTCTTGACTGGGAGCGTTTTGAAAAATGGAAATCTGACACAAAATGTACTGAACCAAGTGGTGGCACTTATGCATCTTCCTCTATCAGTAATTCCTCACTTAAGGCAGGCGAGCCCATTGCATTCTCTGGGACACTTCGGAGTATTACTGCTCCTTGCAGGAAGAAACCCTCATCACACTGTGCTAATCTTAATTTTCCCCATGAAGGTGGTTTTTCTGAATTTGAGAGGGGCAAGAGAAAAGATACAGATGACAAGGTAACATCCGAAAAGGGAACTTCGTTTCCAGAATCAAGAAAACATAGATTTTCTCCTACTTCTAAGGTCCTAAGCGCTTCCCATCCCAATGAAAAAATGCAGAGTAAAATATCCCGAGCACATGCTATTGGGGCTTTCGAGCAGTTGGATCACGAAGCGCATCCCTCGCCTAATCGTCGGTTTATCTTTGACCTTGGTAGTTCGAGGAGAAGCTTGAGTATTAAGGAAGGTTCAGAATCTAGTCAATCAACTCTTTTCGAGCCAACTAGGCTATCAATGCCTACCTTCTTGATCAACAATGGTATTATGATCATAGTTATCCAACGCACACTTCTAATATATTTTATTTTCACTATCTTTGTGGTTTAGTTTATAATGACAAAAGTTTTCTTGATATGCAGACGTTGATCCCAGAATTACTCTTTCAAATAATACTTGTCTCTTGAGCAGAATCTTCATGTTGATGCCCGTCAAAGCACGGGTTCGAATGCAAACTGTTTCTAAACACTTCTGCACGGTCATCGAAGAAACAATGCCCTGACTTTACGGGGGCCGCAAATACTCCTCGGTTGCAGCCATTGAGGCCAAGGTTCACACCCGAAGGTCACAGAAGATGAAAGAGGCAAAAGAGTGGGAGGAGAACAAAGAGCAAGCTTTGCTCCTTGTGTCTTCCATCCTTCATGAATCCGAGAAAGTATATATTCTTGTCAAATGAAATTTACTTTCAAAAGTTATGCTAGAGATTAAAAATTACATTTTTTTTAACAGTATAATGATGCAAAGGAGCGGTTAGAACATTGCTACAGTCCAAGGCAGAAGCAGGTGACTGAAATCAAAATAAAACTTCAAAATTTGGGTTTGTGGGGTACGTCCTCTGTTAGGTCAATTAAAAATGATGCTATTTTTCCTATCAAATATATATTTACATTGTATTTTGTTACCGTTTGATGATGACTTACCATGCAATACTATCATAACACCCACTGACCCACTTATGCATCCACTTCCAAAGGACAGAAGGAGTTCATTGTTCCTTCTGCTTGGGCCATGGATGACTTGCCGGCAAATGCGAACGTTGTGGATATCTGGGGTTGGAGGAAAATAGGGGTAACAAAATAAAATTTTTGGTCTCAAGACCAAAACAAACAAGTGTTTGAGTCTAGCTCATCTCCTCTTGGTAAAGAAGACTTGTGCTACAAATTTTAGGGGAAAGCCCATCTGGGGTTGCAACCCATTCTTTAAGCCCACCAAACCACTCTGGGTCTTTTTTTCCTCTAGAGAGGGAATTAGGGCACGTTCGAAAGTAAATTTTGTTGGGGCAAGTAGGAGATCCAGATGAAGAAGAAGAAGAACACCATCATCACAGTGGTGCGGCCTAGGGTTTCGGAATGACCTCCCCTCAGGAACCAATCTACTTGATCAAGAAGCAGTGGGGCCAATAACTTTGAGTAGCAAGCCACTGCTACGAAGGAGCAGTGTTTTCCAATCGGGATATATAGCGTGTACCGTATTTTTATTGTATAAATCGTATCGGGATACGTATCGCGAATCTTAAGATACGTCTGTTTGGAAAAGTGGAGTTTCTAATGTTTAGCTGGATAGGATTTTGGAAGAGAGAGAAAGACTTAAAGACAAGAGTGGGGAAGGAGAGTAGTATTACACTTGAACTCAAAAATCTTTTTTAAGATTGACACAAAATGGCTAGAACCCATTCATATTTATACTACTCTATGGAAGGCTCTAGTCCAAAGATATTTTCATATAAGACAAATTTTGAGGTAGATTCTAGAATTACACATGTGACTAATTATCACAAAATATCAAGATATTCTACAAATATATTCTAGAACTTCTAGAAAATAGATAAACTTCATTCACTTTAATGCCCCATTTGGTTACAAGCTCACATTACTTAGCTCGGCGAAAATAGATAAACTAGAGCTTCTAAAAACCAGATATTTATATCTCATTCAATATCTTTCATCCTTGGGCTTTGTCAATTAGGCTTATTGGACTTTACTTTTTGTGTCAAAATGCTAAATCTAGTTTATGCTTCAATAACAATAATCATAATTAATATACAATTAAAAATTAGTCATACCGAATGACACCAACAAACTGTGCATACATTTAAAAAAAAAAATTAAGATGCAAAATTTCAAGTCTCTCAACTGGCACTACAAGAAATCTGACATTTAGCGAGGAAGTCTATTTCCTCGCCAAAAGTTGGCATTGGCGAGGAATTTTTTCTTTCCTCGCTAAAGGGTCAAAATTCTAATTTTGTAAAATTGATTGATAATTTCCTCGCTAATACTTGTCGCCAAAGGTTATTAGCGAGAAATTGATAAATTGCTTGCTAAATACTTGTCACTAAAGATTATTCGTGAGGAATTAATAAATTGCTTGCTAAATGTTATCCCAAAATTCCAAGCTTGATAAATGGGGTCTATCACATTAAGGTTGAATTTCTATCAAATTTTAGATAAAACACAATTGAAGCATGGTTTTTCTTTTATTCGAGCCCAATATCAAGTTTGAATTTCTATCAAATTGTTTGAAAGGCTCCATCCTAACTTTCGAATTCTTGCTAAGCCTCTTTCTGACTACTAGTGGCATTTCTTTAAGAGTGCATTTCTCCTTACTCCCACATTAGTTAATTATAACCTCCAAAGCTATTATATGAGCTTGGGCAACCTCTCCACTCATTGCTAAATGGCTTTGAGTTGAATGCTTTAACATGGTATCAGAGCTTGGCTTTCAAAGGCCATTGGACAACACTCTATGTTGTTAATAGTTGGTTCCCTTGTCGTCGTTGATGGTTGATAATTGTCGTTTGTGTGAATATTTGTTTATCTCTCCACTCATTCTCAATTGGTTTTGAGTTGGATGCTTTAGCAAGATCAAATGGCTTATATTAATGTGTTTCGAATTCCACTTCTTAAAATTAGGTCCAACATTTTCTCAATAAGTAATCTTAAGATACGTACCGAATCAAGATACGCGATCATATCATAAGATTTTTGTACAAAAAGGATACAGAGTGCATACGTATTATTTCGAAGGACAGATATGAAGTTCAGATTGTTGTGGATGGTGCGTGGAATCCGGGAGGACTCAATGGGGGTGCAGCGTGGGCGATAAAAATGTAAATCTCTTGATGTTGTCTATATCTGTAAGGTTAATAGGGCTATTGTGAAAGAAGCCCATGTACTTGCACAGGCATAGCTAGAGATTGACAATTAATTTTTTCCAGGTGGGCCAAGAAGCTAATAATGCAAACAAAAAAAGTACAAATCGGCGTACTTATTTAATTCGGCTTATTGATTGAACAAACTGCCAATAAATAGCAAATTAATTAACTGGGCCAATGTATTGTTAAAAAATGTGGGATAATTCTAACCTACTGAGATCGACTTAGTCGCGTTGTATTACTCCATATAACATTACAATGTTAAATTAGTGTACAAGAAGTCGATAATCTAAAAAGAGAACGAATCAAGGGTATTTGGAAGCTTCATATTTAAGGCTTTTAAATGGTTAGTTTTTACATTTTTGGGACTTTTAGATTATAGCCAAAATGTGTTATAAATCTATAGAAGTGTTTGATTTATATGTGTAAAATACATTTTATAACATGAGTAATCTTTGAAAAGTTATATGCAAAATGCATTATGTGCAGGTTTGTTTGAAACCAAAATGTGAAAAGTGAAAAACGATAAGTCAAAAAGCTTCTCTACTTTTGGCTTTTCGCGTCTATCATCAAAATTGGTTAATGCATTTTGTGGGTGGGGAGCCAACCACTTAAACCCACAAATGAGAAATAGAAAATGCAAAAAGGAAGGATTCAAACACGCTCTCAGTGTACTTATTTAGTTTGGCTAGTTGGCCGAATAAACAGCCAATAACTCGGCTTATATTTTTAGCAAACCAGGTCAAAGTAATGTTAGAAAACGTGGGATAATTGTAACCTTGTGAGATCGACTAAAGTCGCGTTGTATTACTCCATAATTTTAGAATCTTAAATCCCTAACAAACTAATGTGGAACTATAATTCCTCTATATAAACAAACCTATTACCTGTTGCTAAACCTATTCCCTGTCGATACAGAGTAAAACACAAGAGCTTTGTTATTCCTCTCGTACTTTGTTTTCACAACATACCAATTCCTTATCTTTCGTAACAAAATGTCTTTCGTTTGCTTTTTGGGTTGATGAATTGTAAGAGAATAATCCGTCTCGTAAAAATTTAATACGAAAGACAGTTTGTGTTTTCTTGATTAACTGCCTCAAATTCTAAGCGGTTTTGATCATTACAGTTTCCTTTTGAGGAACAGCACTGCATATAATGTTGAGTACACTACGCGACCCGAAAATGGTGAACACTCTTGTTAAAAAATTTAATGCACTAGACGTTGCCGTCTTCATCGTAACCATGACCGATACCTCAGCCGTGCTTTCTCTGTATATTAGTCTACACATGGCTGCTTATCATGACTGATACCTCAGCCGTGCTGTGTATGTGTACTGAGGCTCGCAAGCAGCAACGGTAGTCGTCGTGTTCGGGGACGCGCGTAGTATGACTGTCAATATTCATTGCTCTTTGGTAATTCATCTCTTGCCGCATATACATTCATATCTTGTTTTAGTACATTTGTTTTTTCCATGTCGTCATTCCTGTTTCATTTTGTTTACCTGTACAAGCGGAAGATAAGAGGCCTCGAATTTGTCTTCAGTTCGGTGATGATGGCCGTTCTGGCGGTTATCCTAATCAATGTTTTAAAACTTGACCAGTGAGCGAATATAATTTAAAAAGGGACCGGGTGGACGGGTCACTAGTTCAACCACGGTTGAACCGTTGTCGAACCGTAACGTCATAATTACATCACTACAGCCTGACCTTGAAAGGACTGCAGGTGGCTCTTGTTGTCGCTTATGTAATCAGCACGGGAGTGAAGCCCCAGATAAGGAAGTCCGAGGTCAAGCTTTTGCTCCAAGTATGTCATGAAAATTGAAGATGTTTACCAGAGCAAATGGAGCTGTTCAACATGAACTCGGCATCAAACCGAATTTATCTGTATTTTACGTCTGTGTCGGTGCACAATAATCCACTTTTTTTTTATTCATAACCAGGTGTCCAGGCCAATTTTCGTGTACCTTATAATACAAAAGCATTCCCACAACTCCTCGCTCTTTGTTGTATTACCATTTTGCCAAACTTTGTTTCTGGATTAATTTTTGTTTCATATATCTGGAAGACCTGGCAGTACTAGTGCTATTTGATTTTAAAAAAATTAAGGAGTACTATTCTGGAAACAAAAATGATACAGACACACCTCCTCTACCACACTCTACCGCACCCCCTCTCACATGTGGGGTGGGTCCCCCTACATGTGAGAGGGGGTGTGGCAGAGTGTGGTAGAAAGGGTGTGTATGTATCATTGTTCTTCTGGAATGGGTGATAATGACCTCATTATCTCATGTCGTCGAGCGTAATTACCACATCAATTATTAGTGTTTTTTTTTTTTTGTTCCTTTCGAAAATACCACATTTTATAGAAGAGACTCTAGCTAATTCTGTAAGTACGTAACTATGTTGTTAATTTTTTTAAATTTTGGATGAACAAAAAAATCATCCAAAATATGTTACGTAATCAGTACAAAAGCATTAAAACATAGTAGTAAAATTGAGATATAAGTGATCCTGAGCCCATCTCTGTTTTTCCAAGCCCTAAGATGAGAATCATTCTCAAATTCCGTTTGAAAGAATAATTTACTCAAAAAAAATTAATACAGTAAATAACAGTTAACGCCAATTTTTCAAACTTTTCTTTGAAAAACTGTTTTAACAAGTGACCTGACACACCCAAACTCAATGTTAGTGTCGCCATGACAGTTTCAAATTGAGTAATAACTTGAGTCACAGCTGCAAAATTTAATATCCACAATCGTCGCATACGGAGTGTTAAATTCTATCCACATGTGGTGAAAATTGTTGGGTTTTTGCCACGGCCATTGTGGTCTCATTGTGTGTTTGTTGTATTAAATTCTATCCACATGTGGTGAAAATTGTTGGGTTTTTGCCACGGCCATTGTGGTCTCATTGTGTGTTTGTTGTAGTAATCTGAACTTTTCATCTTGTAGCCAAGGTCCCCAGATTAGTATATTCGGGGGAAAAAAATGAGCTTGATTGGTCTATTGAAGTAAATGTAACCAAGTGAGATTAACTTAGTCTCCGCGTATTTCTGCGTAATATAAGGATATCTTTATGTGTAATCCATAACAAAAACCAATGTAACCAAGTGAGATCGACTTTCTCCTTGTATTTCTCCATAGTAGTAGGATCTTTATCTCTTAACCCTAACAAAACTAGCCTTCCTAGAAGTCCTCTATATAAATGTTAAACTATGCGGGCTGCTGAAACAGAGAAAAACAAGAAAAGGTCCTTTCCCTTCCCACAAGTCCGAAACACTAGAGAGCTTTGTTATTCCCCTTCTTCATTGTTTTCAAAACATACAAAGTGCTTCATTTGTCTTCCTAATTCGCCCCCTCAATTGCTGATCGGTTTTCAATTAAGAGGGACTTGAGAGTTGTTGGGTTTAGGAGGAGAGAGAGACGCACACATGAACATTTATACACATATATCTTTTCTAACTAGCTACTAGCAGTAGGGCACGTGCATGTGAGGAACTGGTGAAGGGATTTCCCTAGGAAAATTGCCTAAATATATAATGCACACAATTCATTATTAACGTTGGACTGGATAATGGATTTTCTTGTGTATTGGCTTTGAAAAGTGTAGGTGATGGTTCTTGCTTACGTGATGAGCTGGAGAGGTATGGATAGTCAACAGTAAAGACACGGTGAAAGAAGACAATGAGGTGGTCTAGAGAAAGGGTGAAGAACGGAGCAGGTGTGCACAGAAGGGACTAAGGCAGTGGATTGCTCTGAGTCTAATCCGTGATACCCTTGGTGACCTAGGAGATGGGACAAGTATCCACTAGAGAGAATGTTCTTCTCTCACTCAGTGTTTGCCCTTTTCTCTCTCTAGAATGGCGTGTGTCTCTGCCAAGATCTCACCAACCTCTGGGCATGAAAGGGAATGTCCCATATTTATAGGCACCCTGGACCAATCATGAGGTGCCAGGCTGTCGTCCTATAATATGATAACACGTGTCCTTTCCGTATAACCTGACCGCACGGGTGACGTCATCACCGCGCGGCTGACCCGCGCGGTGACGAGCCATTCGCCCGCGCAGCGATCCTCCTGTTCCAAGCCACCAAGCCACTAGATCTCCCTTATTCCCGCTAGGGCAAGGTCGTGACCTGTTCGGTCTCGCCTATACCGCAGCCAAGCCTCAGGGGGCCCCCGGGGTCCTGCCTTTAGACCGCAGCAGGTATCATTACCTGGGCTAGTTTGGACTGGCCTCTCGCGTTTTCGCCCGTGTTTTGGGCCGCGCCAGTCATTTGGGCCAAGAGCTTTTCTCCTTGTCTGGATGGCTCATGGTCGTTCAAGCACCGCCCTTATGGGGCCTGGGGTGCGCGCCGTTGGGGCGTCTTGCGCAAGGGGATCCCGCTTCAGTGGCCCCCTTACACGGAGACCTGGGCCCGCTCTAGTGGACCCCCGCACGCGGAGGCTTCCGCGGAGAGCGCCACGTGTCAAGCGGGCATTGTGCCACCTGGGCGACATTTGTCATGATTTTATTGGCGGGTCAACGTTGACTCTGGTCAACCGGGGGTTCTACGCTGACCTCCCCTACAATGGCCCCCACGCGCGTGTGGAACACGCAGGCGCGTGGCGTGATATTTACGCGCTTTCCCACGCGCGCGTGATGTCAGCGAGTTATCCGTTTTCTGACAACTTTTCGGCTGATTGATGCGACGGTTTGGGGGCGTCTTTTCAGCCATCCGAGGTCATTATTATTGCCGACGTTTTGTTTCGGACATGATGGTTGATTGCGACCGTTTGAGGGGTTCTTTCTTTCTTATAAATAGCACAAGAACTCTCTCTCCTTCACTCCTTCTTCTTCTGAAAACCGAAGCTCTCAACTTTCTTCGTTTTTCTTTCTGCAACTCTTCTTCACCTCCAAACCCCTTCCTTTGCAACTCTTACTCTCTCTTTTCTTTCATCGTCTCTAAACTCCTTCTTCATATTCCAAAAAATGACTCGTGGCGAGCAAGTTGCAGGGGGGAGGCCCACTGTTCAAGGAGGTCCGGTGCCCCCGTCGGATCAATGGCGCAGGGCTCCTTATTTTCATGGCAAGAGTGACCCATTCTGGAAGAAGGTGGAGTCTTACAGCCCAGTGGGCAGCGAGCCGGACGATGTCTTGTGCATTCGCCCAGAGGCATCGCTTGAGGATGGGGATATGGTGCCTCCCTCTTCTGTCCTTCGCCTTCGACTAGAGAGGGGGGACTTCCCTCTCTCCTCAGTACAGTATTCTTCCCTTTCCGCCCCTCCTGCTGGCTGGAGCGAGTGGGTGGACGACGTAATTGGGGATGCTACTCTCAAGAAGGTCTTGGAGCGTTCTCATATACTGGAGCCTGTCAAGATTTCCCAGGTTCTGACTTTGAACAGGAGGAATGAGAATGTCGACTTCTTGGTGTCGCGGTGGAGCACGGATACTCACACCTTTGTATTCCCGTGGGGGGAGTTTGGCCCCACTCTTCAGGACACTAGCGCGCTCTTTCACCTTTCCCTCCGCGGCAGACAGGAATTTGAACCTACCAAGTCTGGGCGTGTTGATCAGGAGTCAGTGGCTAGGCTGAAATTGGCCTATAAGCTTGCGGGCCACAGGGGGTCCCAATGGGACAGGAGCGGTCATAGGAGGCCCATGACAGACCCAAAGAAGACTTCATGGGGTTCATGGATAAGGTATTTCTTCAAGGATCTCCAGCCCGCGCCACCTGCAGGACGTCAGACTATCGACGGTCCGGAGTACAAAGGTGATCTGTACCTTCCTGCCTTCATCGCCTTCTTTCTTTCGTTCTTTGTATTCCCAGATTTCCCCATTGATGCGCCCAGCGAGTTCGTCTTCTATCTTGAGGTGAGGATCGCACAAGGGGACAGATTCCCGCTGGGCCCCCTGTTTCTGGGGCATTTATACCAGCAGTTGGACCGCCTGTCCGCAGATTTCGAGCGGTCTGTGGGTCGCTTTGATATCACTTCCATGGTGCATACTCAGTTCTTAACTGCACTGGTGTACGAGCATTTCCCTGTTGTTGCTCCCAAGGCTAGGAAATTCCCCGCGCAGGTGTCCACGCCAGTCCTGGACAGCAGAGGTCGTCCAATCAGGGAGGACGACGGCCGCCAGAGGTACATTGTTGAAGGCCCTTTATGGCCCATCATTCTCCGCTGGAACAGCACGGCCACAACAAAGCTATGGGAGGAGTATTTGGATGAGGAGTCCCACTTCTATCCGCGCCCATATACTCAGACTTTGGCCGGTGTTTGCAACTATACCCCAAGTATCCCAGGGGAAGTCGACTTCTCCAACGCTAGCCTGCCGAAGCGCAACCTCCTCGTTGGTGTATACTGCATGAGTCGCCCGGCTTACTTGCCCGCGATTGGAGTTGAGAACTGGCAGACGATGGTGTATAGACCAGACAGGATGGCGCGTCAGCTAGGGTATGACTTGGTGGTACCTGCGGCGGGGCCTGAGCCCCTGGAGTTTCAAGCCGCGTTTAATCAGTTCCTTGTCTCTTATACAGACGTTTTTATGGACGGGGTCAGCCATTGGCGTTTTCCGCAGTCTCTCGGTCCTCCCCTTGTATCTACTCAGTTCCGTCTGCACTGGCGCAGAAATTTAGACTCTTTCTTCGCCTTTGTACAAGGTGAGGCCATCAGGGCCCCTCCGCGCGTTGTGTACAAACCAGATTTCACACTCCATACGCCTAAGCCTCAATCTGAAGAGTGGCGCGGCGTGCGAAGCCGCTGGGCCTTGAAAGAGGGTACTACTGTGGACGCTTTGGAGCCCAGGGTTGTGGCGCCGCTATCTGCCGTGCGCGTCACCCGATCCCGGGCGCGGGTCCAGACTTCTGCGGATGAGGAAGAGGCTGCGCGGCCACCCACGCGTCGTAGGCTTCATAGGGTATGTGTTTCACTTGTGCTCAATTTATCCACCACGTTTATTGTATTGTTGTCATTTACTCATCTCTTCATTTTCCCTATTTTCAGGCAGCGACTGGCGAGCGTGTCAGAACCTCGCCAGAACGTGCAGCGTCTCCACAGCCTGGCGGATCAGACCAGGATTCTGGAACAGTTTTGGCTCAGGCTCATACCGCAGGTCCCTCTGCCCCAGCACAGCCGCGGGAAGGGGACAGTGACAGTAATGGGGACGATCTTCCCATCAGTACCGCCCTTGGCAGAAGGCGGGGAAGTGCTGTAGCTGGTGGGCAAGAGCCTGGTCAGCCCGCGCAGGCTGCTCGTGCGCCCTCTCCACCCTCTCAGCCCGCGGAGTTTAATGAGGAATCCCTCCCGCATCCGCAGTCGGTAGCGAGACACGGGTTCTTGGAGATGCTACGTTCAGGGGAGCGGGTCAGCCCTCCGATCACTGATTTATTTGAATCGCGCGGCGCGAGTGGTTCCGGAGAAAAGGAAGTAAGAGAGGTTCATTCCGGGGGACGCCGCGAGCCCGAGCCACAGGGGGAAGACAGTTCAGAAACCAGCTCCGAAGGTTTCGGCAGGGGTTTTGAGCGAGGCTTCATGCACTCTTATGTTGACAGCGACGAGGATCAGAGCCCCCGCGTTGCTGCTGAAACGGGTCAACCCTCAGCTCGCTCCCCACAGCGCGCGTCGTCTATTGAGAAAGGTAACCACCCTGATTCTTCCAGCACTTTCCGGAACATAGTGGACGACCTTAATGTGGGGCCAAGCTCTAGGCCACGCACTACCCATAGTATAGGAGAGTTTGTGCCAACTTCAATTGATCCCATTATTCATGAACTGTTCAAAGATGATTTTTCAGAGTTGGAAGCTGCTGTGGACCCCCGGGGAAGCATACGGGGGATGCAAGATGCCCTTCATCGAGAGCCTCCGCCGGAGCAACAGGAGCCGGTCCCTGAACAGCAAGGGCCTCTGGCCGGGCCACAGGGGGAAGCTCAGCAGGGACATTTGGCTGGCATTTCTGAGGGAGGAGCGCCCGATAGAGAGGGTGAAAATGAAGCGGAGTCAAGTGCTCCGCAACAGCGTACCAGGCAGTTAGTTATTTACGAAAAGAGGGACACAGATGCTGATGATAGCCCAGAAGCTTCAGGAGAAGCAGGGTCCAGTGCGCCGCAACAGCCTGCTGTGCCACAGGGACCTGACGCGCAGCAGAGGTCCCCTTCCCAGTACAGCGATTCGCAGTGCCAGGAGCAGGTCCCTCCTGCCATTCCCTCATCCGCGAAGATGTTCCTGTCATTCCACGTCGCGGGTACTAGCCTCTCCGCCCTTCAGGCTGTTCTCCGGACACACCCTGAGACTTTTGCCAACTTCCGGGCACAGAGCGCCCTAGGAGGTGGTATGTTCCTGGATAGCTTGGCCACAATCATTGATTCCCTGCACAACATTCCTTTGAGGAAGTTCGGTGATGCGTCGCTGCAAGATGCAAAGGGGGCTCTCGAGGACCTTCAAGATTTGGGGGGTTTGGAGATTAAATGGCTCATAGCCCACATGGAGCGTATGCATGGCTCGCGCCGGGCTTTCAAGCTCTCGTCTCGGGTGGAGGCGAAACAGAGAGAGGTTCAGCGGGCGCAGGAGAGGGTGGACCTTACTCGCGCCGCTCTTGTACAAAGGGAAACGGAATTGAAAGATAAACTGGCCGAGCTGGAGGCCGCTCTGCGTGAGAAGAATGAATACGAAGCCGCTGGCGGGGAAATACCCGGGAAAGACGACCCGATTACCAAGGGGTTGTTCCCTCCGCCTTGACCATACACATTTTTTTTGTTTTTGTAATGGAATTGCAACATCGTGAATAATAGAGAGTATTTTGTTTACGTTTTGCCTTTCCTGGTTGTTTTTTTTTTTTTTGTACTCATAGTGATTTACCTCAAACTGAATATTTCATTAACTTGGCAGTAACACTAGAGAAGGAATTACAAAGAAGAAGAAAAATGGATAAAGGGCCCCAAATAAAACACCTTTTCGTTCAAGGATAAAATTTCTTCATAAACTTAATATTGACAGGCCCTGTCAGAAATCCATCGGAGACTCTGGAAAGCCTATAGTGACCGCTTGTTCCCGCGTTGATGACTTGGTACGGTCCTTCCCATCTCAGGGTGAATTTGGGGAGCTTGACATTCCTCATCACATCTGTGGTTGACTTCCAGACCAAATCTCCAACTTTAAACTCTCGCGGGACCACGCTTTTGTTGTAGAATCTCGACACTGACTCCCAATACTTGGCTTGATGCTCTGCGGCGAGCTCTCGCCTTTCCTCCAAAGCTTCTAAGTCCGCACGCCGCTCCGCGGCGGTGACCTCTGTCGACAGAGTCAATCGCGCGGAGGGAACGCTTAACTCGACGGGGAGTATTGTCTCTGCGCCATAGACTAAGTTGAAAGGGCTGGTGCGCGTGGCTTTTCTCTTAGCTGTGCGATAGGCCCAGAGTGCGGTAATCAAGTGATCTGACCACGTTCCTCCTTTCTCATCCAGTAACTTGCTTAGGATTCGTACCAACGACTTGTTTGTGGCCTCAGCCTGGCCGTTCCCTTGGGGGTAGTACGGAGTTGAAGTCTGGTGTTCAATAGAGTATGATTGGAGTAGCTCGCCCACATCCCTGTTGATGAACGGGGTTCCGTTATCTGACAGGACAACCTTTGGTATGCCGAATCTGCATATAATATTTTCTTTAGTGAACTGGGCCACCGCGGCGCCGGTCGCGTTCCTCAATGGTACTGCTTCCACCCACTTAGTACCGACCTCCGTTGCTGCTAAAATCCATTGGTGCTTGCGCGAGTGGGGCGAGATGGGCCCGACCAGATCCATTGCCCAGGTATGGAAGGGGTATGGCGCGCGGATCGCATGAAGCTCCACCGCGGGCGCATGGACCAGGTTTCCAAACTTTTGGCACGCGTGGCACCGACGCACATGCGCTTTGGCATCAGACTCCATCCGTGGCCAGTAGTATCCCAAGTGGATGATGTGCTCATATAATTTTCGTCCGCCTTGATGCTCTAGTTCGTGAGCCTTGTATAGTACTTCCTCAGCCTCTTCATTGGACAAACACCGTAAAGGGATGCTGTCCAATGCTCTTCTGTATAGGCTTTCGTCCTTGATGAAGAACCGTCCAGCTGACATCTTGATCTGCCTCCTGTATTCCCTCTCCACGGGTAGCGCGCCTTCCTGTAGGAAATCAATATACTTTTGCCTCCAGTCCTGCTCCACCGAGAAACAGCATTCTTGCGCTGGGATGGCTAGGGCACATCTTTCGCAATTCCTCAGTACCTCTGCGGCGTCAGTTTTCATGCTAGGCCAATAATAGCCTTGCCTCTGAACCCTCCGGTAGAGAGAGATGTCGTTTTCTCCACAAGTTGCATCATGGATCTGACGCAACCTGGCCTTGGCCTCCTGAAGCCCGATGCACCGTGCGAGCCACCCCTGAGCGCCGCGGAAGTATAACTTCTTCCCAATCACGGTGAACTGCGCCAATTCTGCTAAGGGGACATCCCCCTGCCCGGTTGCCAACTGCTTCATCAACTTTTCTTGCCATTCTTCTAAAACTTGTTCCTGGCTCACTTCGTCAGTGATTGATGGCTCTGTCCTCTTGACAATTTCTATGGCTATCTTTTCTTCATTAAATTCGACCTTCGCTCCTAGTGTGGCAAGTGCGTCAGGGAATCTGTTATCCGATCTGGGCTTGTGAATAATTTCCACCTTATCGAAACGCTGCATCAGCTTCTGTACCGTGGCCCTATATGGAGCGAGAGTAGGTTCTTTGAGTGCGTAGACACCTTCAGTCTGAAGGATGACAAGTTTTGAATCCCCCACAATTTTGAGGATCTTAATATCCTTTGTGATTGCTGCTAGGAGTCCCAGGATTAAAGCCTCGTATTCTGCTTCATTGTTTGAGCATTGGAAAGATAATTTGTATGCGAGGTATTCGCGCTGGCCATCCGTGCTTGTAAGGACTATTCCGGCACCGCCCGCACCACCTCCTGCGGCCCCATCGAAGCTTAACGTCCAAGTGACAGATGCGGCCGCTAATGCTTCGAAACCATCGCCTGGCAACTCCTCTTGAACTGGCTCGCAATGTCCGCTAGGGAATTGTGCAAGTAAATCTGCGAGTGCCTGACATTTAATCGCCTTGGGAGTGACACATGATATTTCGAACTCGGCCAAAGCCAAAAGCCAGCGGGCCACTCTTCCCGTGAGGGCTGGCCGCGATAACAAGTAGCGTACTGGATCGCTTTTCGTGACAAGGTGGATTTTGAAAGACAAGAAGTAGTGGCGTAGCTTTTGCGCGGTAAAAACCAACGCTAGACAATGTCGTTCCACCGGCGTGTACCGCTCTTCTGCTCCCTGCACTTTCCTACTGATATAGTACACCGGTCTCTCCGTGCCATCGACTTCCTGCACAAGTAGGGCCCCAATGGATCTCGGGGTGGACGTCAAGTATAGAATCAAAGGTTTGCCTTTCTGCGGTGCGATCATCGTCTGCGGTGAGGTCAGGACAATCTTAATCCTTTCAAATGCATGCTGGTGCTCCGCGCACCATTCAAACTTCGCCCCTCCCTTGAGCAGGTCGCCAAAGGGTGCTGAGATTTCCGCGAGAGCGGGGATAAATCTGCGCAGATACGAAACCCGACCTAGGAATTTCTTGAGTGTCCGTTGAGAATGCGGAGGGGGCATTTCTATTATGGATTTTATTTTTGCGTCGTCTGCCTCGATCCCATGTCTATGGACCAGGAATCCTAAGAACTTCCCAGACGCGACGCCAAATGCGCACTTTAGTGGGTTCATCCTCATACTGAACTTCCGACACCTTTTAAACACCATTTCCAAATGATCCAAGTGGTCAAACTTCTCTTTCGATTTCACAACCAGGTCGTCGACGTAGTCTTCTACGATGTGATGCAGCATATCGTGAAAGATTGCCGTCATCGCGCGCTGGTATGTCGCGCCAGCATTTTTGAGACCAAAGGGCATAACAGTGTAGTAAAAGTTACCCAACGGTGTTCTGAAAGCAGTCTTCTCCGCGTCCTCAGCTCCCATTTTGATCTGGTTATAACCGCTGAAGCCGTCCATAAAGGAGAACATCTGGTGACCCGAAGTGGAATCAACCAGTGTGTCAATGTGCGGCAAGGGGAATTCATCCTTAGGGCAGGCTTTGTTGAGGTCGCGGAAATCGACGCACACGCGTATCTGACCGTTCTTCTTTTTCACGGGCACAATATTGGCGAGCCAGAGCGGGTATTGTATAGGCTGAATGAATCCAGCCTTTCTCAATTTTTCAATTTCTTCTTTGATTTTCTCCTCTAGCTCCGGTTGGTACTTGCGCGCACCCTGCTTGACCAGCTTGGAATTTGGAAATATGTTTAGATGGTGCGCCACCAACTCTGTATCTAGCCCTGGCATTTCTTCGTAGTGCCAAGCGAACACATCGCTGTATCGCCGCAACAACTGGATAAGCCTTTCTTTCATGCCGCTTTCGAGTGCCGCGCTTATAAAGACAGGCCGTGGAGTGCCCTCTCCTTCCCTGAGGTTGACCTCTTGCAACACTTCCGGCTGCGGCTTAGGGCCATCTTGCATACATTCCGGGGCCGGTTCTGGTTTGACTATCTCATCTTCCTCTGCTCCTTCTGCCTCTAGGCACCGCGGGTCAGAAGCCTCCATGGAGTATCTGGCCCGCCACCCCGTCATAAGCAGTACACAGTCTTCCCTCCTTCTTTGAGTTTGGTAATTTTTCTCGGACCTGAAACACTTTCCGTAGTTGGTTCCCGCTTGCTCGCGGAAGCTTCTCCCTCATCTTTGATATCTTCCCATTTAGGCAATTTTACTCCGGACGGCTTTGCGACCGTCGCGCTCAGCGTTTCCTCCATCTCGGTGAAGTATACCGAGTCAGACAGGTGGGCTTCGTTCACTTCGAATGGCCTCTCGGATGCCGCGACAGTGACTTTCTTTCCAGCCCAAATTGCCTTTAAACACTGATGATAACTGGAGGGGATAACCGCGAAGCGATGCATCCAGCTGCGGCCCAATATTATGTGGTAATTCGTCTGAGCGTCGATGATGTGGAATTTGGTAGCAGTGTGGATGGGTCCGACTGCCAGATCAACAATGACATATCCCAGGGACTCCTTCTTGTCTCCTTGGAACCCAGTGATTCCTATCAAAGA
Organism: Vaccinium vitis-idaea; assembly: GCA_963854785.1. NCBI lineage: Eukaryota > Viridiplantae > Streptophyta > Magnoliopsida > Ericales > Ericaceae > Vaccinium > Vaccinium vitis-idaea. The sequence continues at coordinate 38,880,281 of OY978219.1, forward strand.
CTTCACGATTCGCTCTTCCGGGATTCCCACTTTTTGCAGCGTAGACATTGGCATGATATTGATGGAGGCTCCCCCATCCATGAACGCTCGCTTTAGTTCCACGCCGTTGACGCGCGCAGTGACGTATAAGGGTCTGTTGTGTGGGTGCGGAACCCTTCTATCAGCGTCGGAGAATGAGATAGCATTTGACTCGTCTTTAATGGTTCTAGGAAGGGACCCTCCTTGCGCAATGCATGCCTCGTGGCTTTCTTGCGCGATGGCCATGATAGCCTTCGTCATTAAAAATCTTGCATTGGGTGTGAACCCCATTCCGTCGTAGAACTGTTTGAACTTTGTGCTATTCTGCAGGATTTTGACTCCACTCTCTGGATCTGGAGGGGCCACCGTCGGGGTACCATACCCTGCGATGTCATCAAGCTCATCATAAAAAGACGTCATGTATACTTCCTCATAGTCATAGTCGTAGTCGTAATCATAATCATAATCACAGCCGTAATCCTCCTCCTCGGTTTCGCGTACAAACTCAAAACATTCGGCCATGTTGGCCGTCCCATGCTCCGGGTAGGGATGCGTGCGCACGTCCTGAGCTTTGGTGGTGATCCTCAGCTCATTGTTATCCAACTTTCTCTTGAAAATCCTTTTTAGGGTCCAGCAGTCACTAGTAGGGTGCTTGGTGTGTCTGTGGAACATGCAATAGTTTGGGCTTTCTCGGTCTGCGCGCGAAGGCGCGACTTCAATATCTGGTAGCGTGAGACCACCATCTGCTATCCACTCCTTGACCAATGCTTTTACCTCCTCGATGCTGCAGGGATAATCTGGAGCCCCTGTACTTTCTTTATATACCTTCTGTTTCTTCCAATCGCCGCGTCCATTATTGTTTCCGCTCCATCCACCACGTCCGCCGCCATTTCCGACGCTGCCTCTTCCCCCCTGCGACTTGCGCGAAGAGGGAGTGGAAGTTGCAGCTGCGGCGACGGAGTGAGATTTTCTAGACTTCCAACCGTCCCGCGCGGGTGGTTGTACATTATGGCGTAACTTGTATGCTGCTTCCAATAAGGCGGCGAATGTCTGAATCTTGACATTAACCAAGAATGGCTGATATTCGCGCAAGAGTCCAGATGTGCAGATTTCCACCAAGTACTCTTCCCCAACAGGCTCGAGGCAATCGACCGCGCGGTCCTGGAATCGCCTGATGTAGTCGATGATGTCTTCACTGGGGCCCTGGGACTCCTTCACGAGGGACAGGCTCGTTATCTTCTCGCGTGTTTGGAAGAATTTCGCGTAGAAGCGGCTAACCATGTCTTCCCATGATGACACGGAATAAGGAGTGAGGTTGACATACCAGGTATACGCCCTATTGGTCAGAGATTTGGAAAACTCTCTTAATCTGAGATTTGTGTCTCCAGAAAAGGCCCCAAGTGTTTCGATAAACCGCACCACGTGTTCCTGTGCGTTGCCTTCTTTGCCATCGAACTTAGTGAACTTTGGTGGAGTGTACCCCTCTGGATATGGCATTTGAAGGACAGCCATGGGGTATGGTGGTTGAATGTCTGGGCTAGGGAGGGAGGGGAAAGTTGTTTTCGTTTTTTCTCTTTGCAAGAGAGCCTGTACCTCTGCCAGGGTTACCGCCTGTGGCCCGGCATGCTCTCCCAGCGCGCCTCTCTGGTGTACAGAACCAGTTCCTGTGGTTTGCAGGCCAGGGTTTTCTGGCAAGGCAGGGTGAATAGGAACCACTGGCTGTATGATGGCTTGAGCGCCAAGGCCACCAGCTAAGGGTGCCACCCCTTGAGTCCCATGGGCCTGTTCAGCCCGTGGAAGCACAGGTGGCTGGACTCCCCCCCCCCAGCATGGATCTGCTGGGTCACCATCGCTGGTTGGGCCCTTGGTAGGGCGGCCGTGATGACCTCCGTGAGGCCAGCTATGGCGGCGAGCAGCTGCGTCTGAGTGGTTTGCATCTGGGTGATGCCAGCCTGCATGGCGTGGATTATCTCCATGGGTGGAGCACTCTGGTTTCCTTCTTCATTCCCTCCATGGCTGGAAGTAGCATCCTCTATCAGCGGTAGACCATCGAGGACAAGGTTGTTGGGATTCGTTGGCGCTGCCATGCCTGAAGTTTGTAGACCACTTCTCGTGTTTACCATCAACTAAGCAACCTCCCCAGCAGAGTCGCCTGAATGTAGGTGATGGTTCTTGCTTACGTGATGAGCTGGAGAGGTATGGATAGTCAACAGTAAAGACACGGTGAAAGAAGACAATGAGGTGGTCTAGAGAAAGGGTGAAGAACGGAGCAGGTGTGCACAGAAGGGACTAAGGCAGTGGATTGCTCTGAGTCTAATCCGTGATACCCTTGGTGACCTAGGAGATGGGACAAGTATCCACTAGAGAGAATGTTCTTCTCTCACTCAGTGTTTGCCCTTTTCTCTCTCTAGAATGGCGCGTGTCTCTGCCAAGATCTCACCAACCTCTGGGCATGAAAGGGAATGTCCCATATTTATAGGCACCATGGACCAATCATGAGGTGCCAGGCTGTCGTCCTATAATATGATAACACGTGTCCTTTCCGTACAACCTGACCGCACGGGTGACGTCATCACCGCGCGGCTGACCCGCGCGGTGACGAGCCATTCGCCCGCGCAGCGATCCTCCTGTTCCAAGCCACCAAGCCACTAGATCTCCCTTATTCCCGCTAGGGCAAGGTCGTGACCTGTTCGGTCTCGCCTATACCGCAGCCAAGCCTCAGGGGGCCCCCGGGGTCCTGCCTTTAGACCGCAGCAGGTATCATTACCTGGGCTAGTTTGGACTGGCCTCTCGCGTTTTCGCCCGTGTTTTGGGCTGCGCCAGTCATTTGGGCCAAGAGCTTTTCTCCTTGTCTGGATGGCTCATGGTCGTTCAAGCACCGCCCTTATGGGGCCTAGGGTGCGCGCCGTTGGGGCGTCTTGCGCAAGGGGATCCCGCTTCAGTGGCCCCCTTACACGGAGACCTGGGCCCGCTCTAGTGGACCCCCGCACGCGGAGGCTTCCGCGGAGAGCGCCACGTGTCAAGCGGGCATTGTGCCACCTGGGCGACATTTGTCATGATTTTATTGGCGGGTCAACGTTGACTCTGGTCAACCGGGGGTTCTACGCTGACCTCCCCTACAAAAAGGATGAAGTTTTCTAACTACGACTTGAAAATGAGGCAGATAACTCTTATCTTTCTCACACAGTTGAGCTGACATGTTATGCGGAATATTCCTCTGCGAATATGTAAGGCTACAAGCCCCAATTAGTTCTTCAAGATATGAGAAGTTATCCATGGGAGTAATTTCCAAGTAGAACATCTTTACACACTTAATCTTGACATCAGATCAAATAGTTTCACATAATCACAGTCAAGCCTCTCAAATTTTATGTAGTAGGTCATGGTGGCATAGCACATTACTCTTCCACAAACCACAATCCATATATAAACAAAACTCAAATGTGCATTAGAATAAAATCTTCCCACAAAGGGTACATTAGCCAGACAAGAAAGAGGGAATAATATACATAGGTCATAGACGACATACGAGGAATCAAGCACACTTTCTCAAGTGAAATTCCGTATGCACTTCATTCTTTGTGCGCGCACACACTCTACAATTGAAACCTAGAACAAATAAGAGAGAACACAAATTGGGCCCTACCGGCCCAATGGGATAAACTGGGCCCACTAAGGGATGGACCCAAAAAACCCAACATATCCAATCCTCGATCCAACCCCAAATTTCAAGCCAGCTCATGATCTTCAGAAAATCCAGGTATTTGCTAATCTCCACTAGTTCTTGTATTTTTTTCTTATTGTTTTTGTCAACACACTTTCCTCTCCACCATTTATATTTGCATGTAGAGTAGTGTCTTAGTTGCATTCTAAAACAGAAGAATACAAATGGCAACCATTCATTTTAAATTTGACCAAGGTAAGTCCGCTTCTTTAGCTATTAGTCTATTAGACCCATCCGAAGGATGTGCTGCTTTTTTTCGTTATCCAAGACCGGCATTTTATTTGAATTAGAATTAGATTTTTTGAAAATCTGTTACTTCCAAAATTTTGTCCCACATTGCTTGGGTATGAAATGTGCGATCGCCTTAATAAGGGACCTCTCCACTCATTGTCAATTGATTTTGAATTGGATATAAAGTTTTCATATGATATCATAGCGGGGCCCATTCCACCCCACACTTTATAAAAAAAAAAGTCACAATCCACACTCCACGATAACAGACAAGCAAAAAGGCTGTACGATGATAGACCTAAAAAGAGGTTATAAGCGACCGACCACAAATGCAGCTGCACGTGGGGGGGATGTTAAGAAATATTGTCCCACATTGCTTGGGCATGGAATGGGTGATTACTTAATAACATAAGAAACTTCTCCACTCATTGTCAATTGGTTTTGAGTTGGAAATAAAGTTTCCACAGTAGTAACCCATGTTTGGTCCCATGATTAGTTTCACTGAAGACGAAACGAGGGGTTACGATTGTTACTTCGTTAGTGACAGCTCTTTGGATAAGATCTCTTGCGGATTCACATTTAGACAAAAGAACATACAATATTAATTGTCAAATAATAATGGGTGTTTGTTGCAGTTGTTAAGGTGTAATTTATAATGCATTTACGTAATATTGATTTAGAGCCGATTGTAGCATTGATCCTTGGTTGTTTGGTTTCCTTCCATTCGACATGGTACAATGTGAATAAGCCCGAAAATCCTTACTTTCAACGGGATTTACCCATAGCAAACAACAATACTAATTGCCTTATGCTCGATATGTTTTATAATAGATTTAACATGCGAGGCATCTTAGGTTCGAGGTGTATCCTTTTAGATGGTAATTATGGTACATCGCTCCTGTCTGTAGTCATTGTTTCTCTAGCCGCCTAGGTCGTGTTGTCTTTACTCACACGTATATAGAAGTCTCTTTATGAAATCAAGCTCCCAATTGTTCTTGCAGCATCGATCAACTGAAATTTTGATTTCCGGTATGGCAAATATGAACACATGGTTGATTGTAGGTTTAGCTTTTCAATAATTGCTTACACGCATGTTAGTGTTTGGACGCCAAAATGGCCATACTTGTTGGCCATAACCTTGTCAGGAGGGACAACTTTCTGCTGATGCTGCAAGGACAATCGAGATGTTGATTGCATATGGGGATCAACTTCATCTACACGCAAGTAAAGACGATACTTCTTGGCCAACTATAGCAACAATGACTACAGACATGCACATACCGTAGTTACTATCTGAAATGATTCGCCTCAAATCTAAGATGCACCACATGTTCTATTGCAAAATAGAGAGAGCATATGTCAAATAGTATTGTTCCTTCCTATGAGTAATTCCTGTTGGACACAAGGATTTTCAGACTTATTCACTTGGTACCATGTCTCATGAATGGAAACCGAACAACTAATGACTGATGCTACAACCTGCTCCAAATTATTATGACATAAAATGCATTATGACTGACCAAACGGGAAAAGTGCGAGAGATCTAATCCATAGTGCTGACACTAACAAGGTAACAATCCTAACCCTGTTTTTCATATTCCGTGATACTAATCATGGAGTAGCATGTTTTTTTTTATAAAAAAATCTAATTTAAATTCAAGTTAAGATCCAATCTTGGATAAAGCAAAAAAGCAGAACATCCTTCGGATGTCTAATTGTAGAAGTGGACTTACGATTTTACGTGGTCAATCCTCAGCGATATAGTTGTACACATATTCTTATTGCCTTTTGGGTTAAGAAAACAATCCCAAGCTAGCTTGTGCATTTTCAACCTGCTTCCAAGTACAAAAATTCAAGTACCAACCTCAGATAACGTGCACATTTACAAGCTTTGTAGGTAGGAGAGCCTACAAAGAAATATGACCCTGTAATCTTTTACTAATAGATAAGATAAGATTGAGAACACCTTCAAATTCTGCATTGTTACTTGACTTCACAGTGTGCAGAGAGAATTCGAAAGGCAACTTAAAGTTCTTGTTAAACGAGAACATAATACATTCAACTTGATCCATCACAATATTATATGTTGGTTGTTTGAACCAATAAACTATTGGTCTTTTACTCCTACCCTCAAAAATTTATTTGTCATATCACATAATCTAATACTTGTTTATATATTAATATATTAATACTTCACAAGTAGGAGTCTCCTCCTATTGAAATCAGTAAATGGTAAGAAATTGTATGGGTTGAAGGTTGCCCCACAAGGGTAATGTACGCACGTACAAAAGAAAGGAAGGCGGGTCCCTTCTGTACTATCGAGATTTCACCTCAGCACCTTTGTATCTGAACCGTGCTGTGAACACGCTGCATAGCATCATCCCCTCTTCCCATAAGATAAGTGGACAAAGTCCTTAATCCCGTTAAAGGAGTTGCATTGATAAATCGATCACACTACGGGGTGTTTTGACAAAATAATTCGTTTGTATTTTTTGTGTGTGTGTCTTTATTCTATTGTTTTGTGCATTTGTTAGTTTTGCATCAATTTTTGTCTGTATTAAAAAAAAACTAATAATTGTGAGCATAATTTTTACTTTTTAGATTCCTCTCATCGAGACTAATTAAAAACCCACAAAAAAGTTGACATAAAACTAACAAATGCGGAAAAAAAAATTGAATAAGAAAAAAAAAATTTGGATCAGTTATTTTGGAGAAAGCCCCTAGATGTACATAAAGCTATGCAATCATACAAGTTGGATGGAAATTAACCCACCCATAAGGGTGCTTTGAATTGAAGGCAGGTGGTTCGGTCCAAGGTAATGTGGCTACAACAGGAGGAAGACAGTGAAGGTAGATGGGTTCAAGCTTTTTCCAAAGATTAATTGGTAGATCCAACTTCTCTTTACCTAGGCTTCATGAAATTAAGAATTCAAAAAATACAGTTTGGTCATATATATATGAACAGGCACATGAACATATTATAACCTTTTTTTTATGTAAAATGAATGATGAATACCATTTTAAACTTAAACCTCATAATTTACCAAAAAAATAATACTCCCTCCGTCCCTTTTTAAGTGATCCATACGGGAATACATGCAATTTCAAACTCCTAAAAAACATATTTCTCTATATAACTTTTTAATTTGTTTTATACCCAGGGCCGGCCCTGGGCTATGGCCCAATAGGCCTGCATCTTAGGCCCCCCCAAAAATGAAAAAACAGGGCCCCCTAATAATTTTTAGCACCAAGTATGTAGGCACAATTTTTTTCTGTATAGAAGCCCATTTTAAAACCCAAACAACTATTCACTCATTTAATGGCCAAGGGGCCCAAAGGCCCAATCCGAGATTGTTATCAGCTTTGGTGATCCAAAACAAACAAACAGCAAAGAAAAAAAGAGAAAGAAAAAGATAAAAAAAAAAAAAACAAAGATCTGGTGCAGACCCCGATCAGATTCACGGAGCCCAGAGGCACCCTTAGGCTTGTAAAGGTAAAATCACAGCTTGTAAGGGTGAAATCATCTCTCTCTCATATTCTTATTTGTTTGAAAATGAAGGGTAATGTTTAAGTGATGGATGGTGGACGTCGTTTTTTATTCTTATAGTATAATGTATTTTTTAGGATTTTTTTCATGTTAAATACATGCATGTAGTTTTGAAATGGTGTTTATCGACTTTATATTTAGTTTCGCTAGCATTTTTAAGGGCCTCCATTTTCAAACTTCGTCTTAAGCCTCTGAAATGTCAGGGCCGGCCCTTTTTATACCAAATTAAAGTGCTCATTGAGTACTTTAATTTGGTGCAAAAAATATTTAAAAATAATATGCGAAAGTACATTTTTAAACGTTTGCAAAAATACATATTTCTCAAATGGATCGCTTAAAAAAGGACATAGAGGGAGTACTTATTTGAAGACATTCAACCAAATTGATTTGTCGTAGAGATATTTTCAGTTTTGTGTAATGAGGTCAACAATAAGCGTGTCGGCACAAAATATCTATAAATGAGAAAATGAAGGCATAGGAGGAACAATATGGAGTGGAACTCGTGTTGGTCCCAAAGGTCCCTCTAGTGCTGTAATGCACTATGGGCATGTTTGATTGGGTTGGGACTACGGGGTGAAAGATGCGTTGCAAATGATTGTTGCATTGACAATTTTTCCACCGTGTGAGCTTAATATCAGGGGGAGGGAGTGGTACATTCGTTAGGCATCCTTATCAACCTCACAAACATAAACACCAAATTTAACTTCAAAAACACCTTTTAAGTATAAGTTAGAAAGTCATTTTTTCAAAAATTCACAAAATCAGACTCTGTATTCTATCTCCACTATATTAAACTATTCTCATTTTCTACTCTTACTCACCAAAAAAAAAAAAAAAAACATACTCAAACCAAGAGAGAAGTCAAGAGAGAGTGATGGAAAAGTAATTTGATATGTGAACAGTGCCTACTCAATTTTGAGTAGGCATTGTAGCAAAGTTAGAGTTTTGCAAATTTGTAGCAAAGTCAGGTTAGTTTGACTTAACAAATTAGCCATCAGGGGGTTTGATGCCCCTGATGCTGATACTGATGCTCTTAGCCCTTCTCCGGATTGTCTCCCTCTGCATCAAACGGTTAAAAATAATTTACATTATCTTTATCTCACTCTGGCCAAACACAATACAACTCTATCCCCATTCTTAATCACGCCTTATCCAACTCTTCCAAAAAATAATCTAACAATCAAACGTGCTCTATATAAGTATATTGTGTGTGTCGGTGAAGTCTACACAGATCTTATCATTGTGATTTAAATCGTTCAAGTTGTAGAGTTTGCAAATTAGTCGGATAACATTATTTCTTTATTCAAACAACTTTTGATGTATAAAGATGGATCGTCAGTAAATTTCAAAAGTAAATTGTGAGACAAATCTATCTTGATTATGTAGTTCTTAATGTCCGACTACCTTATTCTTTTATTAGAAAATTGAATAGACATAAAAACTTTTTTTCATTGATGTAAATAAAACATAATCCTAACACGCTTTTATACATTCTACAAGACTTTGTGACTAAGAACAACATTGATACATGTACAACAAAAGTTGAAACCTGACCAAACAGGAAAACATAGACTGACTGAGAAACGTGAATAATATGACCTAGACTAAATTAGAAACACAATATTAAATCTTTAAAACATGGTAACATAATATTTTTAAATACTCCCTTCGTTCATTTTTAAGTGTGTAACTTCGTAATTCCAGATTATCAAGAAAACAACATCATTACACCTTTCACATTAACTTTTACATTCACTTTCCACTATTGTCGTTGATGGAGACATCATCATTAAACTTGACCCACTAACTTTTCAAAAAGAAATCTATTTTTAAGGGCAAAATAGGAAATATACTAATTTTTACATACTAACTTTTTAACATCACACTTATTTAGGAACAGCCCAAAATAGAATACACTGCTCTTTTTTAGGAACGGAGGGACTACTATGCTAACAATTCAAAGCAGTGTTCAATAAAAACTCTACCAGTTAACAATTTAGATCATCATAATGAATTAATAATGAAACGCATCGAAGCATACTAGACCTTGTTAGTTCGTTAATCTATTAATAGCTCGTTTGATAGACGGATAAGATTTTGTGGGATAAGGAATGCAGATGGATAAGTGGTGGTCGTGATGGATATAAGAGAAGGGAGAATCAACAAAGAAATAAGTTTATTTGGTATTTGATGTGAGTGAATAAGAGTCAGTGGAAAAAAAATCAAGTGAGATAGTATTACTTAATTGGCCGTACAGAATTTTTATAACTTTTATAACGAGAATATGAAAAAGGATTAGATGGGATTTTAGAGAGTGTACTAATAATTCACCACATTCGGATGAACTTACAACAGGGTGAACCAAACACAAAATAAGAAATAGCTTTTCAAGTTATCCCTGCTCCAGCCGGAGATCCTCTGTTCAGTAAAATTCTTTGTGCCTCTATACTGAGGGATTTTCAGCCGTTGGATCACTTGAAAAAAAAAAAAAAAAAACTAAAACTAAAACACATAATCTAACTGCCCAAACCTCTTTGGCACAGAGGCACACAGAGTTCAAGCACATAGGATCTCGCACCCCTTGCTCCACCCTTGTCACTCCCCTTCCTCCTCAACCAACAAGCCATAAAGGACATTTGTCCGGAACTAGATCCTTTGATCCCAATTTCCCTTGTGCCTCTATTGCAAAGGGTTTTGGGCCACTAGAGAACCCAAAAAAAATTAAAACATAAAAACAAAACTCATAAAAAAAAATTTAAAACATAAAAACCAAACTCACACAAAAAAATTTAAAACATAAAAATGAAACTCACAATCTAATAGCTCAAAACCCGTTGCAACATAGGCAAAGGGAAATTGGGAACAGAGGATCTCACACTCATTTGTAAGATCACGTGTACGCGTCTTGGGCACTCTCTCCCAAAAATAATGATACAGACACACCCTTTCAGCCACACTCTACCACACCCTCACTCACATGTGTCCGTTACAACATAGGCAAGGGGGAATTGGGAACAGAGGATCTCACACACATTTGTAAGATCACGTGTACGCGTGTCTTGGGCACTCTCTCCCAAAAATAACGATACAGACACATCCTTTCAGCGACACTCTACCACACCCTCATTCATTTTTGCTCTCGCAACAATTTTGTACTCCACCCTTCTATAGAATCGTCACAGTAGCAAGTGCAGCAACCCCTCAAAAGACAAAAATAGTAAAGGCAAGAAACACAAGGGGAGCAGAAAATCAACGAGAGGGTGACAGGCAGACGGGACTCAAGAACAGAATTCAGGTAGCAATGAACTTCAAGCTGCCTCCATTTGGATTTTTGAATGATCTTTTGTCTTTCATATTCTAAAGATTTTGCAGGGAAATCTAAATCAACATTTTGCAGTCCAAGTGTTTGTGGGTTTTCCTAGCAGAAGTGATTACCAAACTTGAGTGTCCTGTTTGATAGCTAGTATGGAAGGTGGGAAAGGTGTGGAACAACAGAAGGCAGGTAGTAGCGATGAAGTTGTAGTCTCCATTTCGGGTATTGAAGAATCTAGAGCAGTTGGGTCTCCCAGTACCGGTTCAACTGAGCTTCAGAATCTCAAAACCAGAACCCAAATCTCTGAACCCAAAAGCTCTTCTTCTTCTCCAGAGAGAACCCACTTTAGTACAACCCCAAACAGGCCTCCAAAGATCCCAGATGAAGCTGTTACTCGAAGAAGGTCACTTGCTCGATCTGCTTACTCAAAGCCAAAATCAAGGTTTGCGGAGCCCCCTTCTTATTCTGATGATTCACATTTAGAGGAAGAGAGCAGTCATTTGGCGCATTCAAGCTCACCTTACCGGAGCTCGCCTCACATGGCATCACCCAATAGCAAAAATAATGTTACTCCTAAAGGAAATTTAAGGACGGCCCCAGTTACTCCGAAAACGCCGTTGATGGCTTCACCGGGAGGAGATGAGGATGAAGAGGATGAAGATGTCTATAAGTCTGAAAATGTCAGTGTCGGTAAGAAATCGGGTCGCAAATTGAAGGTTACGGCTTTACTTGAGTGGATTGTGTTTGTGTCTATTATGGGTGTTTTAATTGCTAGCTTAACTGTTGAGACATTGCAGAACTATACAATTAAGGGTTTGGAAATTTGGAAATGGTGTGTGCTGGTGTTGGTTATATTTTGTGGTGGGTTGTTTACTGAATGGTTTATGAATGTCATTGTTTTCTTGATTGAGAGGAACTTTCTGCTTAAGAAGAAGGTTCTGTACTTTGTTCACGGTTTGAAAAAATCCGTTCGGGTTTTCATTTGGTTGTGTTTGATTCTTATGGCCTGGGGTCTGCTGATAAGCCGGGGTGTTAGGCGACCAAGGAAGACCACCAGGATCTTGAATTACATTACAAGGGCTCTTGCGTCCTTTCTCATTGGAGCAGGAATGTGGATGGCAAAAACTCTATTTGTGAAGATATTAGCTTCTTCCTTTCATGTCAATAGATTCTTCGACAGGATTCAAGAGTCTATATTTCATCAGTATGTTCTTCAGACCCTTTCCGGGCCTCCAATTGCATCAATGGATTATGCAGCAAGGGTTGGCAGTGGTATGAATAGTGGTCAATTAAGTTTCAAGAATCTGAAGAAAGGAAAACAAGTGGAGAAAGAAGAGGTGATTGACGTAGAGAAGCTGCATAAGATGAAACAAGAGAAGATTTCTGCTTGGACCATGAGAGGGTTGATTAATGTGATTCAGGGTTCAGGGCTGCATACTATTTCCAATGCACTTGATGAGAGTGTTGATGATGGGGATATTGGGCAGAAAAATAAGGAGATTACCAATGAGTGGGAAGCAAAGGCTGCTGCTTATCGAATATTCAAAAATGTAGCACGGCATGGTCACAAGTGCGAATATCTCCTCATGAAATTTTACATGTGTTTATTAGCTTTGTTTTTCCTGAATTTTCTTATTTTTTCATTGCTATACCCTCTAGGTATATTGAAGAGGAGGACCTGTTGCGCTTCATGAACAAGGAGGACGTAGATAATGTATTCCCAATGTTTGAAGGCGCGATGGAAACTGGAAAAATTAAGAAATCATCTTTAAGGAAGTGGGTGGTAAGATATTTTTGTTTTGTCTGGTTCTATTTATTTCATGTAAAGGTTCCACAAAAGTTCTTTTCACTGTTTCCACTTTTCCCATAGTCCCGTCAGTGAACTTCTGTTTTCCAGTACAGTAAGTAAATTTATCTTCCATCCCATCAATTATCTTAGTATCCTCAATAGAACTGGTGTTTGGACTTGTTTTACCCACTGCATGATTCACAAGAATTATCACAAGCATTATTACAAAGTTGTGGAAGGCTAGAAAATTGCCATGAAATACAATTCAAAATAGTGGTCTGAGTGTTTTAGGAGGGTATTTTACGTGTTTAAAAGTTTAGTCATACAACCTATGCTTCACAAAGAGTTTGGGTTTTGCAACAATCTATGAAGCACGGATACTCTATTTTGACTTCCGTATCGCGTATCCGATACGTATCGGATATGGATACGTTCGGATACGCTCTCGATACGTATCGGATACGTTTTTTAGAGTATCCGTAATTTAAATTAAATTTTTATTATTCGGATACGTTTTGGATACGCTCCGATACGTTACCGATACGCTCGGATACGCTCCCGATACGTATCGGCTGCTGCTTTTAGGGCTAGCGAAGAAGAAGAAGAAGAAGGGGAGAGAGAGAGAGAGAGAGAGAGAGAGAGAGGGAGAGATCTAACCTGAGACAGGATCGCGCTCCTTGGAGAGATGGCAGATTCTGGTTCGAATATGAAGAAGAAAGAGGAGGAAGACGATGGGTATATTTTTTCTGGTTTGAGAAAAAGACATAAAAGTGAAAATACTTGGACCACAGCTGTCCAACACTCCACGATGGGTTTACTTTTTCGAGGCATATTGTAATAATAGAGAAAATGGAGCTGTTGAGGGTTTACTTTTTCAAGGTATATTATAATAGAGAAAATGGATGGAGCTGTGGACCACAGCTGTCCAACACTCCAACCTGGGAGACCCATGTGGGAACAGCAGCCCCAGTGTTGACTGGCTCTCTCATTTGGTCTTGGAATACATTATTATAATGATGCATGTTATAAAACATACAGCTGTACCGTACTTTGCATTATTAAAATGGAAAAATATCCCCCGACGTATATTTAATTATAATATATTTAATTATATATTTTTATATTCAACGTATCCCCAACGTATCGTATCCGACTTTTTGGAAAAATCGCGTATCCGCGTATCCGTATCGTATCGTATCCGTATCTCGTATCCGTATCCGTGCTTCATAGGCAACAATGATAGCAAGGGGTAAAATGCTGCTTTTTGCCCAATAAATATTGATTTTTGTGCATCCATTTGATATTAATGTGTAAAAGACAGTGGAAGGCAGGGGTTTTATTTGCTTGTTAATACTGAACCAGTATTTGTCTGCAGGTGAATGTGTACAATGAACGCAAATCACTGGCCCATTCTCTAAATGACACTAAAACAGCCATCGAGGAGCTAAACAGAATTTTATCTGGAATTGTACTTGTCGTGAGTATTATTGTGTGTTATATTATGATGGGATTTGCAACAACCCAAGTTCTCGTCTTCATTTCATCTCAGCTTTTACTTGTGGTGTTTATATTTGGAAACACCTGTAAGACTGCGTTTGAAGCCCTCGTCTTTGTATTTGTAATGCACCCCTTTGATGTGGGCGATCGTTGTGTCATTGATGGGGTACAGGTAACTCACTCAGCCTAGTATACTCTGCAGTTTTAGAGTAGTTAATGTTATGTTTGTTTCATTTAACGTAACATACTGACATTTGACAGATGGTTGTTGAAGAGATGAACATTTTGACGACAATCTTCTTGAGATATGACAATGAGAAGATATTCTATCCAAATTCAGTTTTGGCTACCAAACCAATCAGCAATTTTTATAGAAGCCCGGAGATGAGTGATTCAGTGCAGTTTGCTATTGGTTTGTCAACTTCAGCTGAGAGTATTGTAGCTCTTAAAGCTAAAATAAAAGCGTATGTTAACTCATTCGTTTGCTCTCGTATGTATTCTATTGCAACCATGACAAACTAAACGTAACAGTTAAATGGATGAGTATTATCGTTTTAGCTCTTTTAGCTCTAGAAGTATGCTATTATGAGGCATTAGTTCAGTGGCAGGTAGAACTTAGCGGTAGAAAGCTAGACTTTCTACTTCCTCTGGTTATTGGGCCATGTAATATTTGATGTCTGTTGTCTGGCTGTGTATGCAGACGTCCAGATATATCCTGTTAGCTGACCACTTCTCTTAATGGTTTTTATATAATATAGTACTCATGATTGCAAAGCTCATCTTCCTGTCATTCTAAACATTTAATCCTGGAGTTCCTGATATGCAGTTGCTAGGTCTGTCATCTCCTTGTTTTATTATCATATTATGTCAAGAGTGATTTTTTCGTTATTTACAACAAGTTACAATAAAGATTGGAGTCTTGTTTATAGACGTCAATGTTGTTACACTTTTACTTTAATCTGCTCGGCTCCTAATTTTCAAATATTCACTGTACGTTGAGGAAAAGCAATTAAATTTTGCATAGTGTTGTCGGGATGGTTAATGTTTTCCGTTTTCCTTTTCTTCTTTGTTATTGTTTTTTCAAGTAGAAGGTGTTGAATAAATGGGTTTTTGGCTACTTTCAGATACTTAGAGAGCAAGCCTCAACATTGGCGCCCCAACCACAGTGTGCAAGTTAAGGACATTGAGGAGGTGAACAAGATGAATATGGCCCTCTATGTTAATCATACCATAAACTTTCAAAATTATGCGGAGAGGAACAACAGGAGATCTGAGTTAATGTTGGAGCTAAAGAAAATATTTGAGGAGCTTGGTATCAAATATAATCTTCTCCCTCAAGAAGTTCACCTCAGCTATACTGGGAATGCTTTGCGATGATGATCAATTTTCTAGCATGACAAAGTCCAACTTCTGACAAGTATGTGCCTTAATAATTCATATGTGCTTGTTTGGTTACCTGTATGACGAATTAAATTTTTGAAATACTTATTGTCACATTGATCTCTGCCTCTCTCTGCCGTTCAAAAAGATATGTCTCTCTCTCTCTCTCTCTCCCTTGTGTAATGTGCAGAAGTATGACCAGTTATGTCTTCCTACTAATTTGTGTCAAACCTTTCGAGATATTGAATATATGTCTCTGTCTCTCGGTTGGTCTGGTTGCTAATGGACAATGCAGTAGCTGTAGCTATTGTTTCAGCTTCTCTTTCTGACTAGTTTGTGTGAGTTAAACCAATATTCACAATTTAACTCCTAGAGCATGATTGGATTTTGAAAAATCAAATACTAGAGAAATTTGCTTTTGAGGGAGAGAAGACACTGGATGCTTGTTGGTCGAGGCGTTGTCTAGCGATTTGGCATTTTCAGATTAGCTCGGGCTCCATTTCATGTTAGGGTATTCTCTTTCATTAGATCAAATCCATTGACGTTCACTGCAGTCTGTCATATTCTGTTCTTGAGTATGTGTTTGTTATGGACAAGATCGAAACACACACACACAAACAAACTAAGCAATCACAAAAAGACGAAAAAAATACGTGATTCCCCAAAGTTTAGAATTAAATTATTAAAATCAACTCACATACATTATAAATCTGTGTCTCACACTCTCCGTATTACACCACTCTACAACAAGAGGAATACACCACAATATGTAGGCATCATAGGAGCGAATTTGCAGCGTAGAATCTGTGATAAGGCACCCAGAACTAGGCTCTTCAATGCTTTGATCTCTGTTCTGAATTGCTGTGGTTGATCTCAGTTTCCATATGACCCAAATGCTATCAAAAAGATTTTAAGCCAAAACACCAGAGTTTCCATTTCCACCAAAAAAAAATCTTCTCGCACTTCATTAAAAAAAAAAATCTAGATTTGGGGGTCAAGGGAATCCAATCTCTAGGTCAGGTATCTTTGTTGTATTCGCTAGCTATTCTCTCCAAGCTGTCTTGCTTTTGAAAGTGGAACATGTGATGAAGCCAGAGAATGTTTGCCTTCCTTTTCCAAGCTGTCTTTCATTGTTTTTTTTTTTCTTCTTCTTTTTTCATCGTATTAGGAGAGTGTTGAGCAGCTGCCACTTCAGCATCAAATATTATCTTAGAGTACTATTATGTTTGTCCGACAGCAGGCTCAATGTCTGGATATTAGCAAAAGCCATGTTGGTGTGATTAACTGATAGTTTAACATCTGCAACCAAACCTTGCTCTTTAATCTGTTATGCAACTGTATTGGGCCGACGGAGTATGCTGTAAAACTTTAGTATTGTTCCGGTTTCTTCACAACGATGTTCTTTTTGTTCGAATAATACTAGATTCTAGATTTGGGTGGTGAACTCGTTTGATTGATTTTATGGGTTTTTTTTTATATTGGTGTTATTTCTTATAAAATTTTGGCGATCGCAAGATTTCAAGAGCAAAAAAGCATGAATGAGCCTCACGTTGATGTGTATTGTATGTTTGATTCGACAAGAAGCATATTTGAAAAATATTCATATACTTAACATGAATGTTACTGGTGAACGTGGGAGACTGGCAGTGGTGATATGGGTTGCGGGGAGGGTGATTTCATGTGCTCCGAGTAGGGTTTACGGAGTATTATATCTGTACAAAAAAACAGTTTGAGCAGATATCATTAGATATATCAAAAATTAAAAATCGGTTTATGAGATGGACGGTCTGATTCTGTCAATAATTCTAAAGTTAAATTGTCCATGACTTATTTTATAAATTAAAATTTAATTTTTGATATAGCTATTGATGTTTAATCAAGCTAATGTTTTTGCACGGATTTAGTGGATATACTACTCTAAAGACTCAACTAGATGAACAGTTCAAATAACAACAATGAATACACGGTAGGACCCATAATGGGTGGCGAAAACCGGGGGTACCCGAGGTGAAGAATTTTCTCACTTGGGAAAGGTTTTCTAACATTATATATTGAGGACTGAGTACTAATTTTTTTCCAAATGGAATCAACTGGTATCAGTTGCCTTCGGGATTCACTCGTCTCATCTAAAAATAGTAGTCTTTTCTTTATCACACCCTAATCAAGATATACTCCTTTCATCTCATTTTGATAGTTCAATATTTTTTTTTGAAACATCCCAAAAATATAGAAGCGGACGCAGGATTTATCACCAGTGGAATCAAGAATCTACCGCATATATTTCTTGTCTCATTATTATGGTCCCCTATGAAAGTATGTGCAATTTCGGATAAAAAATTAAAATATTTCCACACCTTGACCTTCTTTTGTAGATAGAATCTTCAATGAGTGGAAACAAGCAGGGGCTGGTTTTCTAACCAGTCTAGATGAGCTCTTTATGGTGCAAAAAAAAAAAAAAAATTAATAATGAATAGAACAAATTTGTTTTTTTATCTGAAAATTGCACATCTTTTTGTAGAGAATTATTGAAATGGGATAGAGGGAGGACTTTATAATAGTACTAAACCAAAAAAGATATATTCAATATATAAAAGCAAAAAATGGTATTTCATATTACTTGGGGCATAGCCTACAGGGAGAGAAGGGGGGATAAAAATTAGTGAGACCACAAAGAAGAAAATTATATGATGTGACTGTGCTCTGCTTTTTCGCATGATAGAGAGTGCCAAAAAATGATGGGGCCACAAAAAAAGAAAAAGATCAAGGGAGATTCGCTGAACCATTTTGGGCAAGGTTATGAATAATTCATGTGACTTGGGGCAAGATCTCGAGTAGAGTAAGGTTTTGGGAAAATTTATCAAAATGTCCAAAAATATATGTAATTATCTATAGAGTAAGGTCAGTTAATCCCCGTTGCATCTATCTATGTCCTATATACTTTCCAAAATACCTATATACTTTCCAAAATTAACCATAAAATTTGGTAAAAATTCATTAGTACTCTTACGTTTAAATTGAAGTACTACCTACTTTCAATTAAATTTGAAAAATTAAGGGCATAATTGGAAAGTTAATTACTTTTTGATGTAATCATTATGTTCCTTTAAGATGTTGAAATTCCTAAAAAAGACTAATAAAATAGAATGGAGAGAATATTTGAGTGTTTCATACAATTGTCTATTTATTTATCCCAGCCTAACCAAATAAAGATATATTTAATTCGAGTGTTCATATCATTTATACACTATCTATTAACTTACACGACCCATTTATTCTATCCTTAGGCTTTGTTTGGAACTTAGATAAACAAATAAAATGAAAATGAAAAAAAAAATGTATCAAGGGGAAAAAGAGAACAAAAAATTGTAGGTTTTGTTATTTTTTTCTCTATTCCCTGACTAAGAACTTCACACCTTTTTACCTTTCTTTTCTCCCTCATTATTTTAAGTCTTATCTTACCCAATGTTTCGAAAATTAGTTAAAATTTAAGTTCGAAACTTCTTAGGTGTTGTCAACTCCATTAGTGTCAATGCATACAAATTTTTGCTCCAATTTTAATTGGGCTCACCACAAGTGGACAGAGAAATTAAACCCCTAAAAATAGTCGAGATGCTCGAAAACTGACCCGACATGTGAGTGATCAAAATTAGTCCTAAATTCATAAGTTACCCTTACAAAGCACTTTCAATTTTCCAAAATAGATTCAAAAAGTGATAATAGCATTGGGATAACCTTATCCACCACAGCCAATAGCCAAGTGGAGAAACTGCCACGTAGGCCAAATACAGACGATCAACAATCCCCTATCCCAAATTTCCACCTCTCATCACAGCCTCACCCTTCTTCCCTCTCTATCCAAATCCCCTCTTCCCATATCAACTTCCTCACATTGAGCACAACCCAAAATTCCCACAAAAGCATCTTCTCTGGTGAAGAAAGAGAAAAACAACAAAAAAAATGGCCTGTACTTCAGCAGTTATGGCAGCAACGCCATTAACTTCAGCCACCCAAAAGAGGTTTCTGACCACCAGTGCCGCCTTCAACCCATTGTCAGTCAGGCCTTCCAAGGCGGTGGTGGCATCAAAAACCACCGGGAAGTTTGTAGTCAAGGCCTCACTAAGAGAGAAAGCGGTAACGGGATTGACGGCGGCGGCGTTGACGGTGTCCATGATGGTCCCCGAGGTGGCTGAGGCGGCGGGATCCGGTATCACACCTTCCCTCAAGAACTTCTTGCTCAGCATCGGAGCCGGCGGCATTGTGGTGGTCGTGATCGTTGGTGCTGTGGTAGGAGTTTCCAACTTCGACCCTGTTAAGAGAACTTGAGGGACTGCTCTGGCATACTTTTGATGTATCTCTCTTTTATGTGTGATGTAATGATCTGTACTAAGATTTACGAGTATGTAATGGACGACTCCATTGGCTTTTGATTCTGCCAAAACCAGGCAAATCTCATAATCTAAAACTTCTACTTTCGTTTGTTCTATTTTTTTCCGATAACTGGATGCTCAGGCTAGCTTACGCGTACCTCGACTAATTCCGGGCACGGAGGATTTAGAGATTCCATGTTTTTTTTTTACCAATATAGCTGATATAAATCTCTCCCTTTCTTATTCATTTCTCAGATATGTGAAGCTATGTTTTTTTTTCTATTGTGTTCTGTATTTGCTGATGGGTATTACCCGATAAACCCAATCCGAACCCGCCTAAACCCAAGTAAACCGATAGGTTCGGTTTCTAAAGCTATTTCAGTCAGATTGGGTTTGGCCTCAAACTGCAGTCCAACCCGACCCGTGCGCACTTCTACCTGGAGGTAATGACCGGGCATAACTCTCATGTCTTCAAGCGTTTGTTGGCAAGGGGAATCGAGCCCGAGACCTTAGGTAGAAGCAAATCCCAAAGTCCAAGCCAAGACCACTTTGCCAAGGCCTGGGTTGTTTGTTCTTACTATTTTTTTTGCTAGGAGAATACGCATGTTCATTAGTTTACAAAATTTATGGGATTCGCTGAAAACCAACTCTAATCAAATTTGCAAGAACTAAGATATGTTTCTACTATAAAGACAAATTTCTCAATACATCGATATCGCATAACTACAACAGGTATAACGAATTGAAATGGAAAACTTGAATGCAGAGCTAACATCTAAGTAACCAGACCTTGTTCTTGGCAAGCACAAATATAGGTTGCCAACATTTGTTCATAATATCACTCACTACAAATTGAATGCTTGTTCTCGTACCCAGGACCGTGTCAATCATGTTCAGAACACTAAAATACTAACCTTTTGATTCGGATGACAATTTTTTAGTGATGATGAACCTTCGTCATCAAATCAAGTATGTGTTTGCTTTCCGATGAGAAGTTCACCTTCTCAGCCTTAACCACCGTAATCTTCACCCTCTGTTCATCACCATACAATTCCTCTTTGATTTTCAGCTTAAAAATAAATTCTGTGAAGAGGCTTCCACGGATGATTTCTCCGAACCTAACATCATCATCCTCTTCATATTTCAAGAAATACAAATCCTTAGCAGGACAACCCAAAATCTCTTCACCAGATTCCTGAAAAGCAGTTACCCACGTCAACCCAGTGTGGTCCTGAACTTGAGCCTGAAGAAGGTACCTGTAATCACACTCCTCGATTTCCTGATTACACCGATCGCATTGCCATCTTGAATTTCCTGACTTAGTCACTTTCTTATTACACTGCCTATCTCCGATCATCAAGGGGCAAGCAGTGTAGCAAAATGTATCCGTTTTGATGAAGGATATCGTCGCTTTCACAGTAATCCAGTCTGGTTTATCTGATCTTCCCAAACCTTCGTCCTTGATTTGGGACACAGTTTTGCGTATCTCATTCTTTGGGCCTCCTGGAATGTCTCTAGAGATGGATTGTGATGTGGTGTTCTTCCCGCCTCGATCAAACCAAATTCTCAAGCTGTGGGCCTCTGGGTAATCTGGGTTTATGAAGAGCTGGGTTGACGAAATTGTCCCAATAGATTTCCCACTGAAGTCATTAACTTTCCCTGCTTTCACTGCTAAAACTGGGAAAATTCCAGAGTCGATAATTTCTTGCAGATTTTGACCTTCCCTATTGCAGAAATCACCCCATAGAGTTAATTCCACACTCCGCCCAGATTGATCCTGCAGATTGAGAATTCTTCTCTGAGTTTCCATACCATTTTTTCGCATGATAGGGACTGAAGGGTTAACAGCTGTTATGATACCAATAACATCCAGAATGGAATTATTTTCGGCAATCTCAATTTCACTGATGGGTCGGAAAGAGAATTGTTGGCTTGGTATTGAACCATCTTCATTCGGGCACAAATCGACTGTTGAAGTTGCTTCCAAAAATATCTCCCATTCATTTTTCAGATGGTTGAAGTTCCTCTGCGCAGGTTTCAAGCTACCCTTCGATATCAAATAAACTTTTCCCACCTCAATTATTTCATAAAAGCGGTCAAGAACAGCATTGAAACAGGTGGCTCGAATTTCACCTCCATCAGAGTCAAGAAGGTCAAAGGAGAACACCTTACCATCTCCACGGGCGTTGTTGTACCTGCGGATGTCTCCTTTGGCAGTTACTCTTGCCTTGATCGCCCACCGACCTTGATAAGGATTCAAAGCAGAAATTGGGATTATGCGTGCTGGTGCCTCATTCTTCATGATTGCCCCATGGATTTTGTAATTTGGAGGAGGTTGGTATGGGGGTTGAACAGTTGGTGGAAAACTCTGCATATTGTTTCCTGCATTTCGGGCATTCATATTCTTGTTATAGGTACTGTTATTATTACTGACAGCCACAGGGGGGCGTGGAAAACTGTTATCAGGCACTTGGTTTTGAGCTCCTGAATCAGATTCCGCAAACATTGTTGGATTCCCAATTATTTCACAATCTGGTATAATAGTTTCCATGTTTAGAACAACGATAATCCTGCAATAAGAAATCACACATATAAATTCCACATTGAAGTTCAAAACCAGAAACATAATCCAGTTTCATCTCAGAAGGCAGCACTCCTACTTTAATTGCATGATTCAAAGGTAAATAATGTGTTTGGGTAGTTTACTTTCACTCCAGAAATTTAGGTAGTTTGTTCACTCTGACTCTCTGCGGCTTCAATGTCTGAAAAATTAGTGTCACTACCTGTTAAATGCTTAAAATTAAGTAAATATATCATTTCGAGTAATTATCTTCAAGAATGACCTACTATTTTGGTTTAACAAATCAAAACTGGAAAATTCCCTGATGACAAGTTATAGGCTTACTATTCTCATATACCAAAAGTGAACTACGTGATACCTTTGATAACATTGTTAGGTTTATCATGTGTTAAAATAAGTCGTCATGACCAGGTTAGACTTTCAATTCATCTGTTCAACTTCAAATTATGGGGCATTACTGGGGGCTCCATAGCCGAAACCACCACCAATGCAAAACGCACAACCATATCACCATATAATTCCAATTAAGTGTACATGTATGAAAATACACACCATATGTGTATCCATACGATTCAGATACCATAAACTGCAGTTGTTAGGTCAGTTTAAACGAAAGGCAGCCTTCTCAACCGACATTTCCACTTATTAGAACTTTGCCAAGACAAGCAAGTCACTTAGATGCAAACACAAGCAATCTACATCTGTTTTTGTATGCATTGTGTATTCTATCGGCAAACCATGAACACTGAGTTAGTAAGAACCTGTATAAGTAACTGTACTCAGAATCAGTTTTCCAGGAAAGTCCTAAATATATTCGAGGTTTTCATGAGGTTTTCAATTGCTGAGCAAATAGTTTTCTGGATCCGAAAGATATTTTCAGTGCTTTCTCAAAAAGAAGTCCGAACAAATTTCTACAAAATGCTCCAGAAAAAAAATTGATTCGAAAAACAGCAACCAAGCCTTCTTAGTCGTTGCCAAACAGTAGTATAATCCCTAGATTCTTCCAATGCCATTCCACAGAAAGTCACATAGTGAATGCAAGTGCAAGTGCGTGGACGGGAGCTCGACAACGTATTTCAGACACATCTCAAACTACTAAAATTCGCGATTGTAGAGGCATTATGTGGCTAGGATTCTACCATCTAACCCAGACATTAAAAAAAACTGCACAATTCTGAATACACAGACATTTCCCTACACATTAATACGCACATCTACGTAATCGAGTAACAAACTAGACATAAGAAGAGAGGCTTTTACTTGCGATTCTGAAGGGTGCTACACATATATTCGATCAGCTGAATGACGGAGCCCTTGCGAACTCGCCCCGTCTTGAATCGGTCGTTGAGCTGAGTAGCAGGCATCGCGTGCTGACTCGACACGCCATCGGAGAGCAGGAAACGGTACCGTTCCTGAGAGTTACTGATGAGCTTGATGTCCAGTACCTGAACAAGCGGCTTCGAGTTCAGGTCTCCGGCGTTTATCGCCGGAATCGCGTTATGCGTCAGATTGACCGGCATTTCCAAAGCCCTAGAGAGAGAGAAATTGAGGAGGGAGGAAATGAATTGGAAAAATGATGGATGAATTGTTTGAATGGGAAAATGAATCTGAATTTGAATCTGAGTTATATATTGATGAAGGGATTTGAGTGAGGGGGGTGATGAGAATTTCGTGTAATTGGGAGGGCAAAAACAGAAGAAAGAATTAAAGCTAGGGTTTGGGGGGAAATGGCTTATATATGAGATGGCGGGGGCGCCAACGGAGGAAAAAAACCGACCGACTCTGTTGGATTGTGACACGTCAAATCTAAGATCATTGGACCCACCATTGAAGATTTGGGATCCGGGGGCCGTAGTAAATAAGTGAGCTTCCTCTGCCGTTCGATTGGTGATTAACGGTTCGGATCATCTTGCACTTTAAAAAATACTTTAACATTTACTTTAACTCCAATATATCTGAACCGTTGATCGTTGATCGGAGGCCGAGAGAGCTCACTACACCCCTGTAGTGAGCTCACTCACTACAGGGCCCCAGTTCCGAAAATTTGTTATACTTGGGCCCCTCTTGAGTTTTTTCATCTTTTTCTCTCTTTTTTTTTTGGGAAGTTGTCAGAAACAAAAATGTTAGCATACATGAAAAGGCATCTCCAAAATATCTAGAAAAATAGAATGAATGGCTCAGATTCACTCCCTCAGTCCCATTTTGATAATCTCTTACGAAAAGACATACTAGAATTTTTATTTCAAAACAAAGTACTTTCGTTTATAATTTTTAAAATTCTTTCGCACCGCATTAAAGCAAAAAGACAAATGATATACTAGTAGACATTGATAAGACGAGACCATGTTAGAGATGCACATATACAGGCATATAAAGATATTACTAGCAACAAGTTTTTCCACGAAACCGAATACCTCTAGGCCTCAAATCACCACCCCTATATCTTTGAAGTTCACCGATTTTAATTAGTCCGAAGTAAAAGGCCATTTTCACAACAGTGTTCATTTCAAACGGGTGTTAATCGGCATCCGAAAATTTTACGATTTTTGAAACGATTAGTGTTATTGAAACGATTAGTTGAGAAGTTGAAAGCAAAAGACAACTTGCAATCAGGTCTTGGTAGAATTGAAAGCAAAAGACAACTCCACGTACAATTGGGTTTTTCATTTTGCACTACCTCAGAGCGTAGCTACAAAAAAAGATTGGTCTCAGAACTAAATTTCACAACTCAATCGACCATCCTATGCGTACCCAAAGAAACCAAAAAATGGAACACAAAAATCAACAGAAATAGATTAAGCAAATCTTGTCACATAAACAAAGCAAAACTTCAGGTAAGCCAAAACTTAGGCAAGGGTCTATTCTGTAATATCCAACACTGCCGACGCAAAAGACTAATACAACTCAAATTTTCAGAAAAATAGTAGCATTTGAACCCAATTTGAACGAAACTAAGGACGCTGAGGCTGATGCCTTAAACCATGATTGGAGGCTCCACCTCGGTTGGCATCGGCTGCATTGCTGGCCTAGGGATGTAATCCTCTTCTTCTTTAGGAGTATGGATGGTGACAACATCAGGGAGGGGTGTTGTTGGACCCTGCTTCCCCTTGGGATCCCAATCCAGCATGATCTTCACCTTGATACCAAGTACTCCCTGAGGAACATACAGAGGTCACATTGTAATTTGGAGGGAAATAAAAGTTGCCGAAATCAGAATATATAGTCAGCCTCGGAAACATGCAGCATAATATAGCAAACAAACAGCGGTACATGATCTCCTCTCAAAGTAAAACGCAACACAGTCGTGTACCCTTAACATTCTGGACAGAAGTTTTGGCATATTAGGTGCATGAGCCGAACTAAGAACTAATCTATGATGAATGAATGCCCCAAGGGTCCAAGACAACTCCTAAACACTCGTTATTTGGTTATAGATTCCAAGATTCCAGAATCAATTTTCCCCAGAGAGCATTTGAGTCATTGTTTCTTAATACCAACACTCATAAGTTTTTGTACTCTACATTCATGTGGTCCAGGAAATACTTTCCAAAAATTGGAAAATCTCATTAATGACCACTCAAAATGGGTTGTTTTGCAAATTACTCCATAGAGGAAAGCCTCAAAAGCCATCACCAAAAAGATTCGAATTCTTTCCAGAACTGATAATGATAACTGTAAAACCAGGTACTATTCTTCGGAGTAAATGAAGGAAACATTCTTAGAAACATAAGTATTTTGGCATGTCACTGTGTCCTTAAGACCAAAATTAGAGGACACTTACTCAACATAGTTACTAACCAGTATCCTCGTAACAGTTCAAGCAAATTAGAAACAAACCTGTCTTAAAAGAACATGTCTAACGGCTGAATCAATATACTCGTTGACTGGCTGACCAGAAGAGATCATGTATCCATCCTTAAACTTCATTGACTTCGCACGTTGTGCCCTCAGCTTTCCACTAACAATCACCTGCCAAGAAACCCTATTAGATTCACATTTTAAAGTGCAAAGGCGAAAGCAAAAGGCTTTTTCGCGAGCATACCTCGCATCCCTTTGCACCACTCTCCATAACGAATCGCAATACACCATAGCATGCCCTGAATTAGGAAAGAACTGTTTGATCATTACCGAAGCATTTTTAAAATAAGGATACGATTTCAAAGTTTGAAGTCAAGTACTCTTAAATTGAAATAGTGAGAGTTGTCGAAAGAATGCAACTCCATAGATATTATATGAGGAGCCGAAATCAATGAATGACTCATATTATAGCAACAATCTTTAATAAACCAAATGATGCACCATGAGAAGATGCTTGTCACCTTGAAGAATCTTCATTAAGGCATAACGTCATTTATAATTTTTCCACAAATAGTACAATTAGGAACCAAGGAAGACCATAACCAAAGCTTCGAAAAAGGCTTATAATCAAATACACACAAGCATTTGTGAAATTTTTCCAAGTATGTTGCGAATCCAAGCCTACGCAAATGTAATAAGTTACATTGTGTAGAGAAATGGCATAGAGAGGCATGCTAAATGTGGTCATCTTCCGACACAAACAAGGTACATGAATAACCTATTTGCTTTATAGACGACAGAGAAAATGTTAACAAACAGACCAAATACCTAATAAGACAGAAGAGGATGCGAAATTTTTTCAAATATGTTGCGAATCCAAGCCTACACAAATGTAATAAGTTACATTGTGTAGAAAAATGGCATAGAGAGGCATGCTAGATGTGGTCATCTTCCGACACAAACAAGGTACATGAATAACCTATTTGCTTTATAGATGACAGAGAAGATGTTAACAAACTGACCAAAAAAACCTAATAAGACAGAAAAGGTGCACCGATAGAAAGAAGAGCAGAAATCAATGGAGAAAAGTACTTAAACAAAAAAGGATCAACATACATGAGATAGTTTAGTGTACTTAACGAAAAAAGGTCAACATACATGAGATAGTTCAGCGTGCAAACCATTGAAACCAGAAAATGGTGCAAGGGTTGTTTTTCTGTGGCATGTACCCCCTTTACGGTTACAGCATGAAAACCAGTAGGTTTCATGAGAATGATGGCACAGAGGAACTTAATCAATGTTGTCATACTCAGACACAAAATTGGCACCCAAAACAAACCAATCTGCTGTGTAGATGACAGAGATGTAGAATTTTAAATCCCTCGCAATAGCAAGGGACTCCCACAGTCCCGCCAAACAAATTACAACCAGAAAACTATAAAATTTTCTCCATTTCACTCCAATATGCAGACGAGGCATCCAAATCAAGAAAAAAACATTACCACCTAGAGCTACATAAACTAGCAAAACATTGGTACCAGACATCTTGCTCTTGTACTACAGCATACAATTGGAAATCAATGCCATAAACTTAATAATACTGAAAGAACATCTCTGACTTCTACAAATCTAGGCTCAAGCCTCAATTTGAGTCTTGAAATCACCGAATCACTATCCACTCATTTACTCAAACTCTTATCAAAACGAGGATTAATCATTTTATCACCACAGTGCCTTCTTCAACTCAACATTTCCAAAGCTTTTACGGGCTTTCGAAATTGATATTCTTCCCTTAGTTCAATCTTTACTCAAATTTATGATTAGATCTAAGCTTACCCAACGGAGCGGGTTCAAGTCAAATGAAGTTTTTACTCAACAACTTCCTCAGTAATAATACAATTTGAGTAAAGGGCCAGTGATGGTCTAATTGAGCAAGACATGCACAAATATTCACAACACCATTTTATCAGTCATTGCAAATCACAAAGAACATCTAGCTCCACTTGACTGATCAATCTAAATTGAATATATCAACAAATCGCGTACCATTTTCAAAAGTGCCATTAACATCATGCAACAAAACAAAATCATACATTTCATTACTTATTAATCAAATGAAGTCAATCCAAGTGTACCTTCTAACGGCTAGCCCACCAAGAAGCTTGTAACGGAGAGACTCAGCCTGAGCAATGGCACATAGTCCCCTATTGTTCACCTTCTCGGCGTACAACTCCACGTTGCCTTCTGGAAACTTAAATCGCTTCTGTACAACAGAAGTCAGCTCTCTGATCCTCCTCCCCTTCTCACCTAATTACCCAAAACACCAAACAAATTCAAACCCAAAAACACACAAATTCAAAATAATCCTGTGTATAGATCAGTCTGGGGATCACCTAGGACATTTTGGGTACGAGTGGCTCTAATGATGATCTCGGTCCGCATCGGAGTTACCCTGACCTCGACTCCAGAGTATCCGTCCTCTGCTAGCTCTCTCGTCAACACCTCGTTCAGCTCAGCAAAGAACACTCCATCTGCAACGAACTGTAAACAAACAAAAAAACACAGTACATCTCAGCAACAAGTAAATGAAATTTACTACACGAAAATGGATCGAACGTGATGTGTGAGTGTAGAAATGACCTTTCGCTTTTTGCTCATCTGAGTCGCCATGTTGAAGGAAGTGATGAAGCGGCGGAGGTCGGAGCAGCGGAGGGCGGAGACGACTGTGGCTCTGGTTTGGTTTGAGATCTGCAAACCCTAATTTGATTAGGGTTTCTGGTAGGGGGCAAGAGTTTATATGCGAAGAGAAGTGATCGGACAGTGGAAGTGAAGTTGAGGTGTTGGACGGTGGAGATTAGGGTTTGATGTTATTGGGTGGGGTTGGCGATTGGCCCAATTTTTAGAAGGCCAAAATGATGGACTGGTCCTTCGAAGGCCTTATGCATGGGCGTATAGAAGCCTGGCAACTCAAAAACAGATCAAGAAAACTTGGAACCAACCCAAATCAGTGCTACTTGTCCATAAATCCGTGTACTTATGAGAGATTATTCACTGCCCCGATGTAACGACCCGCCCCCGCCAAGTATATTATTGTCCGCTTTTGCCCGTCATGTGCGACACACACGGTCCCATACCCGTACGTCCACGTAGCCAACTTTGAGAAGATAGAAATGAGGGACTGCTCTACTCCTTCGAAGGCTTTCTACGCAAGTGTACAGCAATGCCACGGTGACCGTGATTGAGTATCACATCTTGGATACTGGCCTGATTTGGCTAATTTGAAAAAATTGGTTTTTTGATTTATTTTTTTTCGTTTTGTCCTTATTCAAAAATAAATTGCATTTGTTAGTTTTCGGTCGATTTTTTGTGGTTTGTTGGCTTGTCTTGACGAGAGGAATCTAAAAAGTATAAAATTGTTAGCCAAACTTAAAGTTTTGTTGATAAAGACAAAAAATAATCCAAAAAACTGGTTTATTTTAGTTTATTTTCGGCTTTATTAAAAAAATTATTACTTTTGACCATAATTTTATACTCTTTGGATTCGTCTCGACGAGATAAATCCAAAAATCACAAAATCTTGACGCAAAACTAACAAATGCAAAAAAAAAAATTTGAATAAGGACAAAATGAAAAAAATTAAAAAATTAATTTTTTCAATTTAGCCAAATCAGGCTACCGTGTGAGGTGTTACTATTGTATTGATAGAATGTACTTTCAGTTTAAGCAGATCAAGAAGATTTAGGAACCAACCAAATAATACAAGCCTTTAAATTCATTTAATGGGCAGAGATTATATGGTGTCATGGGTGGGGCCCACGCTCCTCCACCCTACGTTGGATGGAGCCTATCCACTTTGTCTTCGGCCACGCATTAATGTGTGATGGAAAAGGACCTCAGAAAATACCAGTCAGTGCCCCTGGGGTGTTACCCCGATCACCTTTACCATCCCACGTTGGTGGCCCCTACCCACTTTGTCTTGTGTCAAATTGATATGTAATGTAAAAAGAGATCTGGAAAACTGGGTGGTGATGTCTAGGAGGATAATATTCTCTGTACCGAGGCACTTGACTATGTTGGTGAGACAACTCAGGCAAACCATGTTGAGCAACTCAACTTCCAGTGATTAATTAGTTGTTTTAAGGTATGATCACGTCGGGTCCTAAATTTATTGAAAAAGCTATAATCTTGGGTATGGGCCCTCAATTCAATTGCGTGGTTATTAGGGGGATTGGATAACGCGTGCAAATGACCATGTCTCATAACGAACCAAATTTGTTCCTCACGGAATTTGAAATATAGTATATGAAATAGAACATAAATCAAGGTCAAATAAAACTTGTCGGAAATTATTGAAATCGGGTTCATTAAGTGAGTAAAACATTTTCCGTACTATTTTTTTAGTTGATATTAAGCACGTATGCATTAGACTTCATAAAAATGATACGGTACTCCAACTCACTTCATAGTCCACTGAAGTTCACCAAAGAGTTAACTCTACATCCAACAATCTATCTCTTTAAATTATTGATAATTAAGTGTTCGGACCAATTTTTATGCGAATCATAATTTCTTCAGACTTGGGAGGAACACTTTCTCATTTGGGATAGGGACCTCAGAGAGATTTCTTGATTTGGTTTGAGTCCGCCATACTATTCATGATTCAAACCTCTCAAGAATATTGCTGTTTGCCAAAGCCAAAATGACAAAAAGGCACAAAGAATGGTTCCCTCATCATTTATCCAAGTTTTGTACCCAACCCTCATAAATCACACCATGGACAAGTTAGGGAACATGCCAAAAACATATATTTTGCACATACACGATAATGCGTCCGTTGTCGTTTTTTGGTGAGAGTTACAAGAAATATGTTAATAACAGTAAGGTTACAATTCACCGTGTGCTGCTGTTACCACAATAATAATAAGGATTTATCGCGCACAAGAGGGAGTACAAACATAAAAACACCGACAAAACAACAATATAAAAAGGTAACACTGCGATTAAACAAAAGATGCACGAAGGATCTTTGATTGGAGCTGCGCATGTAAAATATAGATGAACTTGTAACAATTTTTCCACTAGTGACAAACTTTTACACAGAGATTGGCTCGATAACGAGCCAAAATATCACAGTCAAAGTTATTCCGTACTCGTTTCCGAGTTACTTTTCAGTTGGATATGGTTTTCTTTCTTTCCCAACATAGCTGCATTACACCTAATTTTTTTTGACATTCTATCTTTCTCAAACTCATTTAATTGCTTTATGCTTTCGTGGGTAATGCTCTTCAAACAAAGCCTTTCTATATTGTAATTTCCATTTCAGACAAAACACCCACCATTCTGTCCAACAATTTCCAAATTATCTCCTCTGTTAAATTATTTTAAATTACCTTTGTTGTATGGAAAGTTTATTTGTACAGTTTATTTGTACAGCATACATACAATGTGCACTACACCTATTTCGTGAGCATCCTATGATGGTCAAACTTATTTCGTGAGCATCCTATGATGGTCAAACTCATAGCCTAACATGACTCAGTGTTGTACTATTATCTGAAAATGAGTAATGCTATGCACATAACTTTTTAGTGCAACTTCAGAAGAAAAAAAAAAAAAAACTTTCTTACCAGATAAAAAAAAACTCTAAAACACAATTCCGGACACAACTATATATGTCCAAAACCGTCTGATGTAAGCTGTGTCTGGATTGTGTTTTAAAGTTGTGTGCATATGCTTTTCGGTTGCAGAGCTGGCTCTGGGCTAAAGCCTATAAAACCACCATTTTAAGTGATCATGTCGTGCCGAGTCAAAAATAAATACTTAATAACTAGGAATTAACTTTTATTCCGGAGAATAGCGGTTAAGTTCGAGTGTCAATTCTCTGGGACAAATTGGATGAGTTGCGTTAATTCCAATTAACCTCTAATTTAATTTGGTAAAAAGAGATTTGTTTGTAAAATTATTAAACTAAAGAGTGCAATAATTTAAAAGGTGAAACTGTTTGGGAAGAAGATCTAGGGTTTAGAATTCACTCCTACCGCATAACCAAGCGTTGCATAGACATGTTCAATATTTGAATCGCAAAGGATTATTGCTAGGGCTTGCAAACGCTAATGATAATCGTCAAGAAAATATAGATATTGTTATAAGGCATTGACTATTTCATAGCACGGACCGTCTCACTATCGCGGCACGATCCGTCTTACGAGCATAATTCATCTCAGAACTCCAATCGCACCAGTGAAAACAATTATATGTTTACGGTATTTGAACACGTGTATACAAATACCAAACCGATTAAAAGAACTAAGAACGATTCCATTGATCAGATGAAACAGAGTTCTGAACATATAATCCGATCCAAATATTAACCATAATCTATACAGAAAACACGATGTTACTTGGTGTAGAGCTTCATCCTCCCCCTAGAAAAAAGGGTTTAGCCGGACATGGTGATGATTGACATGTTTTGATTTGAAGATTGGGCGAAGAACATCAAGAACCCTAGCTTTCTCTCTCAAAGTAGCCTCTCAAAATAGTTCAGACCCTTAAAACAATGTTAGGAAGTTCTTTTTATACTTAGAGCCCTAAAAATTACATAAAAATACGTAAAAACGCTGATTCCCGTCGCCATGGTCCAGACGGGGGCAATGGTGGTCCAGACCACCAAGGCAGATTGTTCATTGAAGCTCGTGGAGTCGCTGGTCCGGACAGGGAAAATAGTGGTCTAGACCACCAAGTCAGAAAGTTGACTCTTGGTTCCTCTTCGCATCCTCGACACTTCTAGACCACTCAAAAGCACGCTTTCCAAGTCCTTGAGCATTCGGAGCCTGTAACACCAATAACCAACAATCACTAATCAAATAACAGCCTAATTGGCCTAACAAAGTGCAAATTAGAGAGGTTAAATGGGTGCTTTTCAACACCTATCATTAAGCTCCCAAATTTTGACTAATTTTGGGGGGCCCAATTATATAGGTCCATATGGTGGTTAGGCCTACATAAAAATTAAAGTTAATGTGTTTAATAATTGTAGACACTAAAACTTTGACGCGATTTAATCGCCGTCCAAATTAATTGAGACAAATGAAATTGTCTGGATTAATTCAAGTCAAAGCTGGTCAAAACCTTCAAATAAATTTGGGCCTGCCAAAATTATGGGCTCAATCCATTTGAGATACGGTAAAGACTAAAGTAAGGTGGGTTAACTTATTTAGCCAAATGTGCTTATGAAAGTATGGGCTCAATCATAGGCAAGACCAAAAGAAAATGGACCGGCTTAGCGTACGAAATGGGTCATAGATTTGGGTCAACCCAAAGATACGGGCCCAATCAAATTTTCCTTGGGTCAAAAGAATAATTCTAATATATATATTTATATATATTATGATTTATTTAATATTGACCTAAGATTAATTCTTATTTGGAAAGAAAATCAATCAAGAAAGATTTTCCAAATTAAGATCTCTCTCATTGAGCCTATAAATAGAGGCTCTTGTGATGAAGAAAATGACCATTTGCTTGGCATTCAACTAGAGCTCTCAAGCAATTCGTCAACAACCTGCGCAGAATCATCAAGCACAAAGAACAACGTGCCGATTTCTTCATAAGTTCATCACCCAGCAACTCAAATCCTTCAACAAATTAAAGCCATCTTCAAACACAAGAACACAAACAACAACAATTTACAAAGAATCATCAAACACCAAAAACGTGCCACACAATTAATTGGAATGATAGTATATTGGAATAATAGTATTTGCTACTAAAAGCGCAAGAAGGGTCATCTTTAAATCAAAGTAAATGATAGTATATTGGAATGGTTATCGATTCTAGGCCTTTATACTCTCAAATAATTGTAACGACTTTCGTATGAAAGTTTTTTTCTCAAGTGCTTTTTACTATGCAAAGTAGATCGATGGCTCATTTAAAAAAGTTCACTTTAAATCTCACAAAACTCAAAGCCGGCCCTTTTAGGTTGAAAACACTTTCTCTTCAGAACGAATGGAACTTGAGCATCAATATAGAAAGGGAGAGCAACACTTTGTTATGGCTTGGTTTTTGAGGCTGACTCACAACTTTGAATTCCCAAATTACCCTTTAACTGCCACACAATTACCCCTTGCTATCCTTTAGACAGTCCCCAGAATTTATTGTATCCTTTTGACAGTCCCCAGAATTTATTGTATCCTTTTGACAGTCCCCAGAATTTACTATTAACCTTCGACGCGCACACATTTTCGTGTGCCCAGAGCCCTAGTAACTATGACGGGAATACTATTGTCCAAACAATGATGTGGCTACCTCAGAAACCAATAATTGTACATATAGAGAGTGGTGAGGCTCAATGTAGACCTTGACTTCAATTACAAACCTATTTGCTGCAACTGCAACGTACAAAAAAGGAAAAGAAAGATTCTCACTTCACATGTTATTTATTTATTTTTATAGCATGCTTTTAGTGAATTTGGCTTGGCCATGCTTGGGGACCAACTGTTCTGATCTTCTCTTCCCTCATGATTACCTTAAGCATGGCTCAAGATTAAACTCAATTATACTAATCTTAAGCAAGTTGTTTGATCCTGTGCATTTCAACCTTACCATCTTTGCTGGAACAGCGGATGGCATATTATCAGATATTCAAATTCATCTGTCACAAGGAGTAATAACAATAATAACCATATTTACCATCGAAACAAGCCATTTTACTGATTTTTGCAATGGTTTTTCAGACTAGCGTTCTGGTTTCGCTTGAGTAATTTCTGGGCACATATATGAACTAGGTAATCACCGAGATTGAGACAATATAACCGAGCTCATGACTTGAGATTGCCTCAACAGGAGCAAGAAACTCATCCTTTTAACTATCGATTTACCTTTTGAGATTTGTACCTATAGTGTATAATATCGACGTCGTAAGTTCTGGACAACTAATGGTGAGTGTTACGTCCAAGGAGGTTGCTGTATAAGTCCTTTTTTTCTTTGTTTCTTGCCCATCATTAGTATATAGATTTTCATTGGTTAGAACAAACACTAACATAATTAAAAAGGTCAAAATGCCCATCATCTGTAACATGGGATTCTGTTTCCTTTGGTGGTGTGTGATTGGGAACCAAAAAGATGACCTAAAGCTGCTTTCTCCCCAACTGTATCAGAGCATCTTTCAGAAATGTATGCATGTTTTCCCTGTTCTCCACATACACAAAATGTGAAACAGGAATATCCAAATTCCAATGAAAATGTGAGAAAAAGAAGGGTTTGGACCTTAGTCACAGAATGCTTCATAGAGCCATCTATCCGCTCATGCTCTTAATCGTCGCTCTACGTTCACGCTTTCAATTCCTGCTCATGCGAATTTTAGTAGTTTGGAATGTTTTTGAAAAGCGTCTTTACACTCGTGCTTTTGCACGCGCATTACGTGACTTGGGTTTAGACATCAATAATTCATGGTAGAGAAATGCAAACAGTATCTGCAAATCTCTAGAAGAAAATGGATTGTGGGTAAGGTTGAAAAAGGTACAAAGAGAGTTTCAACTAAAGTAGATGAAGAAATTCCATGAGAAAAATGGTTGTTTGGAGAAATCCATAAAGACCCAAAGCAGATTACATCCTTTTGACAATCTGGAAAAAGTGAAACGAATTTTTCCAAAAGAGAAAAAAGGTGCAATCAAGATAACAACTGAAAAATCACTTTGCAAAAAATAAAAAATAAAGAAATTCTGGTAGTGCTAACATATATGTGTTGAGGGATTTACTGAGGATAAACAAGAGAGAAGCAAATAATGAATAAAGAAGCTAAATTATTTTTTTTAGGTTTCCCTGTCTGTTTTTCTTCACCCTGAAATCTACGATCCAAATACACTTCAAGCAGGGAAACGAACATTGAGTGTTCATATGAAGAACAGAATCGCTCACTAAACTCTTAAAACAGAGTTTGTAATCTATCTTTGAGAGCAAAACCAAAATGAAGAAGATAATATTGCACCGATGTGGTTGATTTCCATAAGATCGACAGCTATACAAGAGTTACAATGTGCAAAAGTTCGAACTTAGAACGACTGTCACTAGAGAAATATGCAGCAAGTAAATCACTAAAGACATTTCAATAATACAACAAAAATACACAACCTACTCACAGGCATGAGATCATCTATCCTGTGTATCCCCACAATGGCACAATGTCTTCAGATTTGTGCATCTTGAAATTCTCACTACATCCTGCAACTGAGATAGAACTGCAAAATGAGGACAGATATTTTTGGAGACGAAGATCGCAACTCCCAGTTATGTCCAAGGGGCAGAAGAATTAGGCCGAAAATTAGTTTGAGCTTTGTATACTTACTTTACACAGGCCTAATTCTCTTGCGGACAGTTTGCCCTTCTGATCTAAGAACACTAGAGTCCCCCTCAGAGGAACTAGCATCCATAGACTTGGTGAATGAAGCTGAAAGATCAGAATAGAGATCAACAACTCTCCTGATGTTATTGTTGAGTTCCCTAATCAGACCCACATTTCTACTGAGGTTGCCCGGGATCTTTGACTCATGGTTCTGGTTTATCTCTTTGATTAACAGTCTGTTTTGATCCAATATGTTCTGAACTTGAATAAAGTTCCTCTGAAATGTCTGTAACACCTTGTTATCAAGCTTTGTGCCATTGCCTAGGCCTGAAAATGTGTCCTCCTCCATTCTTTGGTCAGTGCAAAATCAAAATTCAGAAGTCCTGCACCAAATAAACAAGGGAAAAAAGGATGATGAGTCAATGCCTTTAGTATGATAAAATCTAAAGAAAAGCCATCAGCATATCATCTCATTACGATTTCTTATATTAACCAAAAACCCAGATTCCCGGAAGGAGATGATTAGCCTTTAAATTGTTTAAGCCATTTTTCTACATGGAAGATAAGGTGATGATATACGCTGATTACTGAAAAACAAAAGCAGCAACATCAAAAAATCAGAACCAAAAGCTTCTAAAGAAATCTAATTTTCAGCTTTTTACAGTTGTCTTTGGCCCAAGTAATGACGAACTGATTAACACAGCTTATGAGACCCAAAAAAAAAGCCGTAAACTGTTACACTTTAGACTTAGCAAACATAACCCTTGAGGTTAGCTCAAGTAGTTAATACACCCTTCTTTCACGGGGAGTTTGCGGTTCAATCTCATGGATCAACATTGAACAACGGTGGTAATCTACAACTACTAACCACACAAATGCTACCTCAAGGCATGTTTTTGTTATTCATGGAGCTGTACATTTCACATAGGGATCATGGAACATATAGTAGTGTTATAGTGAGGTATGATGAGAAGTAAAAAGCAGATCCCATTTCCATAAAAAGGAACCTTTTAATATGGATTCATAAACACCCACCTAAAGTTTCAGAGTCTCAGAAGAAGAAGAATCCCAGGACCAAAAAACAGTCAATGATGATGAAGAGAAGATATTACCAACTAGGGACCATTCTAACTCACATGGGGTACGTATATAGGCAATTAACACACATATAATTCAAATCGAATTGATTTTAGCGCTCCCTTTTTAACCCTCCAGACTATTTTTCTCATCTTTACTGGTGTGAATTTACTATATTGTGCCTTCATGTATGAAAAAAGTGAACTCATAAAAGTGTAACAATGTAAATCCACATAAATGGTGTTCCACTAAAAAAAATATTTTTTTTTCCAAAAACAAAGACAAATTATTCTCTCACAATAAATCACGTAAAAAACCTTGAAAAGCCCGTTTATATTCTAAAAACTGTCTTATTGGAACACCCCTAAGTACAATAAAAAAGGAAGGAGTACAAAAATCACTACCCCTAATTCAAAACGACGGTATTTGCGCATA
Source organism: Vaccinium vitis-idaea (assembly GCA_963854785.1). NCBI lineage: Eukaryota > Viridiplantae > Streptophyta > Magnoliopsida > Ericales > Ericaceae > Vaccinium > Vaccinium vitis-idaea. Next base: position 38,918,377 of record OY978219.1, read on the forward strand.
TATTAGCGGAAAAGAGATCAGACTGTTGAAAATAAGTCACGTAAAGAGAAAACCCGTTTGCAGACTGTTGAAAGTAAAATGGGTTTCCCGTGAAAATCTGATGAAGAAGAAACAAAGGAAAAAGTTGGGCAATTCAAATGATGAAATGTACTTTAGAGCTTGCATTTACAGAAGCAAAAAAATTTCCTAAAATGGGAAAACCAATTAACTCCATAAGCTCCAAGAATTATGTCCCGCCGAAGAATTTTTTTGGGTGGGTGAATAAGAAATTTAATAAACATGCAATCAAAATCAAAATCATCAAGCTCATGAAGATCTACCAAAATAATTTATCGTAGTACGCATAGTAATAAATTTCTGGACAGTTAAATTTAATAATTGGAAAATAAAATAAAGAACTTTCAGAAAGAACATGATCAACCGTTTTTTTTTTTTTAGAACTACGTGGTGATAAATACGAGAATATATAAAGAAAATCTCATACCTTGAAAATATTGGAACATTAATGTGAAGAACGAAGACAGAGATTGGGAGAAGAAGGCAGGGATACCTGAGAGTTACAGTACAAAATTTTGGCGATTGAATCGAATTTCCACAGAGAGAGAGAGAGAATGAACATAGATTTGACAGTCAGTCTGTCCCTGGTCCGCCTTCCTGTTGTACATACAATCATTCTAAAATCACAAGCATATAAACCATCCGTTCGGATTTATTTGTCCTTCGTTGTAAAATCTGAGAGTACTGTGCACCCCAGGTGTTTTGTACCGTGCAGTACACTCCTCGGCCGTCCAATCGTGTTTTGAACGGCCAGGATGTCTTTTGATTTTTTACGGGTAAAAATAAATCAAAATTAAATTAAAATTACCGAACGCATCCAAGCCGTCCAAAACATGATCGGACGGGCAAGGGACACCCTCCCCACCCCAAGTCCCTCATTCTATTAAAATCGGATAAAAAATTAGTGATATCTTTAAATTAGCAAATGGTGGTTAGCTCATGCGGTAGCGCTCTTGGATGCTCTGCACTACATCTTGAGATTGAGTCTCATTTCCTCCTCCCTCATATAATAGATTAGGAATAACAAAAGACAAAAGAAAAAATTTATATGTTCAATATCAATCTTGTTAAATAAATCTCGATTAGTTCTATATGACAATATTTCTAAAATTACATAAAAAAAATTATAAAATTATAAGATATAATCATTTCAAAAGTAGCACGAACTTAAAAAATGGACTAACAAATCCGAACGGAAGGAGTACGTTAGACACTGATATGGGTGCAAACCAGCTGTGCAGAGCTTTATAGTGTTGGAGCTTAGCTCGTTTGGTAAACGAGCCAAAAACTTGACCTTGAGCTTTGCTCGTTCGTATACGAGCCTGACTCTTAGTCAGTCGAGGTAGGGTAATTTACTTAACGAGCTTCCTTAAAGCAGCTGAGTTATAGATTGCTCGTTTACTTAATGAGTCTAAAACTCAATTTTGAGCTCAGCTCAATTGCTTAACGAGCTGAGCTAAGTCACAGGCGGAACCGGCCCAAGGGTTTCTGGTGCCCAAGGCCTAATCTAAAAATTGTACCTTTAAGAGTAAACACTTGAACAATTTTTACAGTAACAATCACAAAACGAGAAAGTCAAAACAATATAAAGTTCTACTAATCATTATATAAGTACACAAAATACAAAGTCTCCAAATACATCATCTCAAGAAACGCATGAGTATCACTTAAATATTACTCATTGACGGACAACGGTGGGGACCCAGACAAGACGAAGACGAGACAGAGAGGGTGCCGTGTACCCATTGCGTCTACTCACAGATGAGACAGGCGAAGTAAGTCGAAGTCTAGGAACTGGGGTAAATCGTAATGAATCATACTACTAATTAAATTAGGCATCTCTATTTTAGTTACCTTTTTATTTTATTGTGGATCCTATATTGGACCTTTAAACCTGATGGATCAGTTGTAAAACTTAATTTGTTGTGTGTTTCAGGCCCAATGGACTTTTTTTGTTTAGGTCTTTTTAAATAAGATTGGGTCTTTTTTATTTTTCTTATTGGGCTATAAAGACTCCTACTCAAGCTTGATAGTAAAAAGTATGGGGGTGCCCCTATTTTTTTGGATTTTTTGGATGCCTGAGACCCAGGCCTTTTGGGCCATAGGGTTGGGCCGGCCTTGCAGGCAACTCATGTTTACAACCTCTGAGAAGAGCAAAACCTCTAAAACCACACCTATTTACACATCCAATTAGAGCATCAATATCAACCTTAACTTTAAAGTTAAAGTAGAGAGCAAACTCCTTCAAAACCTCAAAAATCAACCTCACCAATCAAACTCACTAATTTGAAGATTTCTTAATTTTGCTATAGTAACTTAACAAATTTGGTGACCTACTGTTCACTCACCAAAAGAGGAGGGAGGGAAAAGTAAAAGTTTGAACAAAGTTTAATTCTGTGAGTTTTTGATAAAGTGACTTGCTAAAGTTTGAATAGAGAGTCTGATTTTGTGAATTTTTTTGAAAAGTGACTTGCTAAATTATAAAAGGTGTCTTTGAGATTAAATCAGGTGTTTTTTTTTGGTGTGTCAGATAAGGATGCCCTTACATTTGTGCTTGCAGATCTATAATTAGGTTGGTAAATGAGTGTAGTTGTAATTAAGTGGATTGTGATGAGTTTTATTTTGCATCACTGGAGAATTACGGGAAGTGCCTGTTGTGCAGATCTTGCACCACATGGTGCTGCTCACCCAAATCACCCAAAACGGCACCGTTTTGGTGTAGCCTAAGAAATTCGTCAAATGCCGTTTTGTGGGGCCTATTTTCAGGTCCCACCTAAACGATCCAAACCATTAAATAATTTTTAAATAATTATTTAAGCGATCTTGGAGAAAATCAGGCCCAAATATTTTTACGTAATTGATCTAATTCGTTCAATTTTCATTCAAAATTGAGGACCATATAATTTTTAAAAGTATTTGAACATTCAGTTGTTCCTTTATTTGGTATCATTCAGATTAAAGGGATTGAGCTGCATTTTATTAATTTTTCATTTGATGAAATTTAATTTGACAAATTTGACATGTCCTCATACAAATGAGCTAAAATGATTTGCAGTAACAGACCAATGTTGTATTCTTTGATCGTTTTTCTATCGACATAGTTAGAGCATATCTCTAATAAGGGAAGTCAAATCCAATAAGGAGCTTCGATCGTCAAAATTAGCATCACATGTTTGCTACAGACACTAGTATTGTACCAATAATTGCACCAACTTTACCTTCAAATGCAAAGCCAAATTCTTGGATTTGGCGGCGACCAATTTGCTTCAAAATCAATAGTTCGTGTCAAATCCCAAAGTGGCCTATTATTAAAGTTATAAATAATACTCCATCCATTCCATATTATTGGTCCCTTTTTCGGCAGTTGTGCCACATAACAAATTATTTATATTTCACAATCTATAATGTTTTTTATAATTGCAAAAATTTTGTTTTATAAAACAAATCGAGATCTATCAAATAAGATCCATATTGGATATAAAAAGAACTATAGATTGAAAGTTATAGACAATTCTTTGAGATGTGTCAAATAGTGAAAAATGACCAATAACATGGAACGGAGGGAGTAGCTTTTTTAGATTTTTTAGACCATAAGAATGAATTTTATACCTTGACAGGAGAGGAGGGATGGTGTGGGTGTCAAACTAGGAGTTGGGGTTGCTGCTGTGCAGCTCCCGCACAGCAGGTGTTGTTGCCGTCCGTTGCTCAGATGGACGGCTCAGATTTCATCTTGCACACACGATAACGAACGGTTCGGATGCAAAGGTGCTGAGGTGAAATCTGAACCGTCCATCCGAGCAACGGACGGCTCGGATGATGCACAACACCTGCTGTGCGGGGGCTGCACAACAGCAACCCCGTGTCCATCAAATTACTATACCAACATTTGAAAGGAGTTGATATCTCCAAATTTGAAGCAGAAAGAAACAGATGTAAGAAAAAATAAAAAATACTCCACTAGGTTTTATGTCCTTACCGAAATAGTTTGTACATCGTCAATGGATGCATCAAACCTGATTTCAATTAGTACATACTCCATAAGTAAATCTATCGAACCGATAATATAAGCTTAAACAATATCTACGTTTAGCGTTAAAAAGAATTTACATAAGGTTTGTAATAATCAACTAGGCTTCAATTAATTCTCCAAGTCTCAAACATATCGATATAAATGGACGTCCATTTAAGAAGTTGGAATTAGCATCAAGTTCGGGAAATTGGGGTCCTTGTCGCGCCCCCAACCTAATCGTCCAAAAGTTTTTTCAATGGTTCGGATTTTAAAAAAACAAAAAACTGTTTATTTCTGCTTCTAGTAAAAGAGTGTTGGTGAACTGTTTCTCTTACTTTTTTTTTTTGTTTTCAAAATACACGAGCTACTTTTCATTCAGCGACAGAAGAGAAACCTACTTTCAGGAAACACCGGAACACGAAAACAATAAATTCTCAATGTATCCTAATTTATCAGCTGGAAGCTTACTATGTAGACAAAAAACATCCCAACTGAAGCAACAATAGTTTCTGCTCAAATCGTGTAGACTTGAGCTCTCTGCACTCATCATTACTGTGAACCACTACCCTAGCTGTCTCACGGACAAGAACCACCATTATAGTTCAAATTTCAAAATCAAGATAAACCCAGCAAAAGTGATGGATAGAATCATAGAATACCAATATAACCAATTCAAAGATAAAACACCATGTTAACCAGGAAACAACCACCACCAAGCATCATGTCTCGGCGAAAATCAACTTTAAAAAAGTAACCAAATTCATTGCAGGGGCAGGTCTATCAGTCGCAATTTCTGCATTATTACGAAATTTAAACATACTGATTATAGCGAGTATCTTGAGAAGTCAAGACTCAAGAGGGAGCACTAGCATGAGGACTACTCAGACACGGGAGGTTCCTTTGGGGACTGACCAGTCTTCTGCTCCTTGTTCTTGTTCTTCTTCAATTGTTTAGTTGTTGACTCCGATGTGGTAGCACCAATTGAAGGTGGTGGCGTAGCTTGTGGTGTTTGCCCTTCATTACTGGAAGACATGCCCATATACAACTTTACCATATTCCTCCACCTTTCATCAGGCCTGTTAAAGTTTAGAAAAACCTTCAAGGATCTCCAATTTCAAAAAACGATGAAGAACATAGAAACAAGACAAAACACGTAGGAAGGAGAGAACAAGATGTTTACTTGGTTAGTCCTCTACCATGGGAGAAGATCAATAGCACTATTGCACTTTCAAACAGTTACACGAATACCACCACATTTACAGGCCTCAACAGAGATAGCGATAGGATTAAAAACCTCTCCAAAAAAGGTTCATAATAATTTACTCTCCAATAATTCTAGCCAAAGAGTGATGGATCAAGAAAAGGGAAGGACTACAGTTCTCGAACTGATGAGGAGACTTTCAACCAGCAGGTGCTCTTTGACCAACAGGGAAGCCTCTCTCTCAAACTTATTGACAGAAAAGTTTCCCACCTCCCATAATTTTAGCAAAGACTAACAAGGAAAGAGAAGAAACAAAGTCCTTTATTTACAAATATAGCTTTACCGTTTTATTATTACATATAGATACGTTTTATCTTGCAACTATATGCATATCCATGATTTTTTTTTTATTAAAAACTGATCAGTAATCCACGTCCCACCAACAGAAGCACAAGAATATGCCCTACCTAGTTTCCCAAACAAGGAGTAATGTTGTTAACTGGATGTTAAGTAACCAGTAACACTGAAATTTACCTTGACGACGTATTTACTAGCAATGACATAGGATAATAACACGGAAACATAAGTGTGCAATGAGTTATTGACAATAGTATCCTTACACAAGTAAGAAAATGAATACACTAATCCCATTGATCCACTATTTGTAGCTCCAACTCAGAGCTCCGCAAAAATAAAATCCAAACCGTTCAAGTTTCACTCTAATACCATCAATGCAATCAACTGAGAATTGAGATGATTGCATTGATGGTACCTTGCATCTTTGTTCCGGTTCTTATCAATGTATATGTTGGAATTTAAAACAGTATGTAATGATTGAGGCAGTTGAACAATATTTACAAGTTAGAAATCACCTCAGGTAATCCTCAGGAGACAAATGACTCAAGTCCTTATTACATTTAGGACAACATGTAATTCCTTCTGTTTGACTTTTTTGATAAATACAGTCCTTGCAAACTGCAAAACACACCACCAAAATTTAAAGAAGAGAAAAATCAATGAAAAGTGGTATGTAAAGATTCCATGATCAACAGTAAAGGGGTTCGAAGCACCTTTTCCTCTATATTTGAAGAGATTAAAAATATTTGTGAGTTGTATAAAGTTAAATAGAAACAAATGCCAAAATGAGAATTAACGAACTTTGATGTAAACTTACATGTATCCATGCATTCATTGATTGTTGTTGCCTCCTTGAAGATGTCGTTACAAAGAGGACATGTAAGTGAAGGTGTCAACTGAGCCTTAAGTATGCGAACTCGAGATTTAGGAAGACTTGAGTTATCCATAGGGGATCTTCTGATTCAGCTACAACCTCCCTGTGGTGATAGCCATCAGTTAGAGTAACCAAGCTCAGAGTTGAATGAAGTAGAAAAGATCCCAAGAATATCAAATGAATTCAAATAAGATGCAATAATCCAAACTAAATCCAAAATTGTCAAAATACTTTTGAAACAGGAAAATTTCGTCACTTAGATCTTCACTTTCGTCAGAATACGTTAATTGCTCCATATGTTTCATTAAAATTCATACCAAGATTGGAGTGTGAATGGGTAGCAAAATACAAATATAAATTTTGCAGAGAACTACCAAACATAGTTTGTTGCATGGAACAGATTTAAGTTGTACAAAAAATTTTGTGTCAATAAAGTACGTGTACTGATGGCTATATCTTTTCACTACATGCATTAAGGTACTTTTGAGCGAACGCCATCATTACTTTTTCAACAAAGAAAATATAGGTATGCACTCATCACAACTTATGTTCTGCTTAAAAGAGATGACCACGTGCATTACTTTGGCTATCAAAATTAGGATTAGATAAACGAACGCTTGTTCTTTCTTAATAGAGTTGCTTAACGTCGAATATATGTTATGTAAGCTACTATGGATTGCTCTGATTATAATAAACGGCCGCTAGTGCTTTTTCTTAAATAATGTTGCTAAATGCCGAATATTCTCTATTTTAAAACCACATATTGTGTCGACTACACTAAATCGTTGCTAGTGCTTTTCTCACGGTAGGCACTAGACAACATATATATATAGGTTCCACTTCTTATCCGGACTTTTGATTTCCGGACTTTTGATCCAAATTTTTTTTGACGATCCGATCCGTCCAATGTGTTCAGAAGGTGTTTTCAAGGGTCCTAGCGGAAAATCTTCAAAAAAAAATGCCGGGAAGGGCTTGATCCAAGCAGTTTTCGCAAAATATATAAATACAGTTTTTGCGAAAACTGCTTGGATCAAGCCCTTCCCGGTATTTTTTTTGAAGATTTTCCGCGTGGACCCTTGAAAACACCTTCTGAACACATTGGACGGATCGGATTTTCCAAAAATAATTTGCAACACAAAAAAACCCCATTTTTTTCCCTTATTTCCGGGAGTGTGGATAAGAAGTTTGCGTATATATATATATACTTCCACTGTAGGTTAGGGTATTTTTGCTATATAATTTGTAGACTCGTAGCGATTAGACAAAAATGCCTCGATAGGTGTTTTAGCTATGGAATTGTTAGATGTCTATATGATGGTAAGATGTAACACAATAGGTGAACTCTCATAACATAAATAGAGAGGCGTCATTGGTAGGTTATGTTGAGCGTCACTAGAGGTTGAGCGTTGCTAGAGGTTACATAAACAAAGTCTATATGATTAGGGATGTGGTCTCTCATAAAATGTCCATATGGTGAGTGTCGCTACATGTTATGTAAATGATTTCCTCGTAGATATTGCAAAGTCAAGTGTTGCCACTACTTAACATAACAATTCCTGAGGTGGTGCAATACTTGCTTGAGAATAGTGTACGCCAATATTGGAGACATAAATTGTTTCTCCAATTGAAAGAGGTTCAAATAGTGCAAAAGCTATTCTGTCCCTTTATCTTTGAGGAAGAGGATGCACCATTACACTTCTGTCATCTAAAAAGATACCATATCTTGCAAAACAGGATAAACAACTTCAAAGTTGAAATAGGAAAAATGATTCAGCATACCATAATAAGAGATGGAAATGAATCAATAACTCTTGCATTAGGGAATCAACCACATTGATGTTGATTTTCAAATTTTCTTAAGCAAGATGATGATGGTAAATGCTTTGCAATGGCAGTATGCAACACATGCAATTCAAATGCAGTGAGAGTCTTACATGACCTCTCCACCATCTATTCTACAATTTGTATAGTGAAACAAACAATTCACATTCCTAATACGACCCTGAGGCCAAACCACCAGAATATTGTGTTACTCTTATTCAACATGTGAACTTGAGGAAGATATCAAAAGATATTTTGTGCTTTTGATTTCACAATTACCGTGAAATTAGTTCAATTGGCTTTCAAAAATTTCTAAGTAATTGAATTGTTGGAGTATTTTCCTTTCTTCACAAGAATTGGACTGCGAAAACCATATTTAGGAGTGCACAGGTTGTGGGATGGGAGGAAAGATATTAGGCAATTTTATCCATACATCACATGCGTGCAACATATTATTCAATTGAGCTTTGTTTGGGATTCCAACTACAAGAAGTTGACTTAATACTTGATTTACAACAACAAATTTATCTGATACAAATAAATTCAAAGTCAATTCCCACTCCAGTACATAAAGCTATTTAAAAATAGCACTAGAACTGAAGTATCATATTTAAAGCGATGCAAAACAAAGGCAACTCAAGTTTGATCATTATGTGTACCACGTACCAATGCAAATGTCTTTTTTCTTTTTTCTTTTACAAACAATAGACTACATAGAAAGGGCCTTAAGGAAATGCCACCCATTTACAAAAATCTAGGCCTATAACAAAAGGGTTGTATACCCTTTCATGCGTATTGGAGAGATCTGTCATATCATAAATTGATCCAATGAAGGTTGCACTCCATCAATTCTTAACTATAAAAACCACTGACAAGAGAACTTTTTAAGTCTATATAACAAACAATCCAATTCTTGAAGACAGTGACTCTTCCACATCGAACAAGCAGAATCAACCCTAAATTCCAAAAGATTTAGTGTGGCCATAAAAATTTACCAACTCAATTTTGAGATCCATGAGAGACATTTCCTAGCCAAAAAAAAAAACTCAATCACTATACATGCATGACATAAAAGCAAAAAAAATATCATAGTTGTATTCATTTTTTGATCTTTGAAGTGTCAAACTACGGTGAAATAGAGTAAAAGTAAAAATGAAAAAACTACGATAGTCATATGCAATGAGTAATTATTCCATGCTTCTAGAGTAATATGTGATATTTTAGAGTTATATTACCATGCATTTACGTGTAACGAGTGATTATTACGTCTTATTACAACCAAATGAGACATACATGACTTGAAAAGTTATCAAAAATTGACTTGCGTGTGCCCCACCTCTAGCATGTGGAAAACCCTAATACGGGTAAAAACCATGGAAATGAATCAAATCTTCGATTTTTTTGCGAGGAAACATTTATTTCCTCACCAAATCTTAGCTTTTTGGCGAGGAAAGATAATTTTTGTCGTCAAATGGGTGCTCTTTAGCGAGGAAATATTCATTTCCTCGCCAAATCTTAGCTTTTTGACGAGGAAAAATAATTTCGTCACCAATCTTAGCTTTTTGGCGATGAAAGATAAATTTCGTAGCCAAATGGGTGCCCTTTAGCAAGGAAATATTCATTTCGTCGCCAATCTTAGCTTTTTGGCGAGGAAAGATAATTTCATCGCCAAATGGGCGCCCTTTGACGAGGAAAGGTAATTTCGTCGCCAATCTTAGCTTTTTGGCGAGGAAAGTTAATTTCGTCGCCAAATGGGTGCCCTTTAGCGAGGAAATATTCATTTCCTTGCCAAATCTTTGCTTTTTGGCGAGGAAATATTATTTCGTCGACATAGAGTACTCTTTGCCGACGAAATCAATTTCTTCACCATAGAGACCCATTTAGCGAGGAAAATTGAATTTCCTCACCACATTTCGTCGCCATAGGTAAGTTTTCGTGTAGTGACTAGTTATCAAGATCAAATGAATCTCTATATCCCCAATGTTCAATACATGCATTGAACTGTCGAAGTACAAGCCAAGGTAGACCACTTTGAAAAAGTTCAAATCCATGTCGAACAAGTAGGAAATCAATGACTGAAACAAAAAAAAATGATACTCAATCTATTATCTTAGATCTTCTAATCTTGATGATGAAACAAACAAGCCTCTTCTAATCAACATCAAGGCACCAATCACTTAAAAATTTCACTGGTTTATTTCCTTTGTTTACAAAAAGTACCAATCAGTTTCATTACCACTTAGCAATGCCTGTCTCCAAAAAAAACTCAACAAGTTACTAAGGGGGCAATTAAAAAAACTTACACTTTGAATAGGGAAGCAATGATGAACAAAATCTATGCATTTGAAAAAGAAAATGTATGATTTCAGACTCTGTCTCACCTGAGATTAGATGCAATTGAAAAGTAAGAGAGATTGAAGAAACCAACTCTCTTTAGCATGTAAGAAAAGAAAAGAGAAGGGAGGAAAGCATTTTGGTGTTGCTGTTTTCTTTTAAAGGTAACACCAATGGAGATTAGGTCATAAAAGCGCACTAAATTTGTTGTCTTAATTACTCATTTCCAGGTGTAACATATGCAAATGACTAATATTGCATGCATGCCTTGTCAGCCTTGACTAGTATTGATTAATCAAAGTAGCGCTGCATATGCAATCCCTTTCTACCATAAACATAAGCCTTAGAAGTTTTGGTGGTGTGAATGTAATAAATTGGAAAAGATAGGAATACACAAGCGTACAAAGATGGAAAACAATCGTATTGTGAATTGTAATATTAGTAACTCATTTACTCATGAAGAGAATATCTCCATTTGTGATTCTTTCATTTAAGAGCTGAGGCCATGTGGATTGTGGACCAATTTGAAAACACATGCTAATTATTTAATGTCCTAGTTGCCCACTCATTCATTATGACAGATTCATACTCATTAATTACACATATTCGTGTTGCAAACTTTGCATTAAGTATATATAACAAACAATCCAATTCTTCAAGACAGCGACTCTTCCACATCGAACAAGGAGAATCATCCCTAAATTCCCAAAGAATTAGCGTGGCCATAAAAATTTACCAACTCAATTTTGAGATCCATGAGAGACATTTCCTAGCCAAAAATAAACTCAATCACTATATACATGCATGACATAAAAGCTAAAAAGTATCATAGATATATTCATCCATATCTACTAGTCATCAAGATCAAATGATTCTCTATATCACCAATGTTCATTACATCCATCAAAGTACAAGTCGCAGTAGACCACTTTGAAAACATTCAAATCCATGTCGAACAAGCAGGAAATCAATGATTGAAACAAAAAATGATACTGAATCTATTATCTTAGATCTTCTAATCTTGATGATGAAACAAACAAGCTTCTTCTAATCACATCTAGCACCAAACACTTAAAAATTTCACTGGTTTATTTCCTTTGTTTACAAACAGTACCAATCAGTTTCATTACCACTTAGCAAATGCTTCTCTTTCTCAATTTGAAATTTCAATGCCTGCGTCTAAAAAAAACTCAACAAGTTACTAAGGGGGCAATTAAAAAAACTTACACTTCGAATAGGGAAGCAATGATGAAAAAAATCTATGCATTTGAAAAAGAAAATGAATGATTTCAGACTCTCTCTCTCTCTCACCTGAGATTAGATGCAATTGAAGAGTAAGAGAGATTCAAGAAACCAACTCTCTTTAGCATGTAAGAAAAGAAAAGAGAAGGGAGGAAAGCATTTTGGTGTGAACTCTATGAAAAGGAAAACACAAGTATTGATTAGGCAAATCTCTTACCCTTTTTGTCATTTTCCTATGTACAGTTCGGTTAATGTTTTCTTTTGAAGGTAACACCAATGGAGATTAGGTCATAAAAGTGCACTAAATTTTTTGTCTTAATTACTCATTTCCAGGTGTAAATGACTAGTATCCACATAATCGTTGACCTTGAGCCACAAAAGTCAAAGTAGCACTGCATATGCAATCCCTTTCTACCATAAACATAAGCCTTAGAAGTTTTGGTGGTGTGAATGTAATAAATTGGAAAAGATAAGAATACACAAGCGTGCAAAGATGGAAAACAATCGTATTGTGAATTGTAATATTAGCAACTCATTTACTCATGAAGAGAATATCTCCATTTGTGGTTCTTTCATTTAAAAGCTGAGGCCATGTGGATTGTGGACCAATTTGAAAACATTTGCTAATTATTAAATGTCCTAGCTGCCCACTCATTTCATTATGACAGATTCATACTCATTAATTATACATATTCGTGTTGCGAACTTTGCATTAATGTGGGCCTACAATGAACAACACAAAACATCAGGATAAAAGTTTGGAAATGTCTCGTGTTAAATGCCTACTTTTAAAATGAAATGCCGGATTGAAAGAAGTTGACATAAATCCACAACTGGTTTCGTTGATGGAAATTGAATTTCTTTTTTGCTTTCCCAATTGAATTGACCTCTTTATATTGCCAAATGCCCTAAAATTTTGCAGTGTTCTAAAAGAAGGTCTAGAAGGCCGAGTACTTGCCGCCTAGGTGCTAGAAGGACCCTCGCCGACTAGCCCGACTAATCGTCCGACTAGGCGCCGAGTACTCGGCCTTGGAAGCTAGAAGGTGCCCGGCCGCCCTAGGAGCGCCTAGCGACTTTTAGAACCTTGAAATTTTGTAGCCTCAACTTCAAACTTCAAATTATATTCATCAGAATAGCAAGCATTAATCATTCATATATTTTCAATCTTGAAACTGCTAATATTACAAATACACCCTTTCAGCAATACAAAGACAATGGTTTCCAGAATCTGTTAACGAACAAAAATTTTATTTCCAGCAGAGGAAAGTTATTAGAATCACAGACTTTTAGTTCCTCCTATATATTTATTCTGGTGACAAGTTGTCTCAATCAGTTTCATACCACTCCACAAATGCTTGGCCAAATTTCTCAACAGGATTTTCCAGTGCATGACTCAAAATAACATACTAACTGCTACTAGCAGGGAATTTAGCTTGTGAAAATAAAATGCTTTAAAATTGACTCTTTAACAAATACTAGTAAGAAGACTCTTAAGTCTCACTGGATGTTTGATGCAATGAGCTATCAGAGAAAGTGCTTTGTGGAGAACAACAACTCTTTAGGATGCAGAAAGAGAAATGATACGGAAGGGAATACCATACTGTTGTGAGCTAAAGAACAAAGGGGATCCTAGCACTAATTGACGAAGTACTAACCTTATTTGAGTAGTTGGACCTTGTTTCTTTTGAAGGTATCATCAATAAGATTGAGTTCATAAATTGAATAAATTTTCATTCCCAACTGTTAGAAAGCAAATGTCTTTCATCAAGTATGCCTTGTTTTCCCACGCATTCCTCCAAAGTTCCCCGTAATACGAGGCTGTTTCGTGTGTTCATGTTAGGATTGTTGGCTTGTAAGTGGACAACCTTATACGGTTGATTATCGAGTTTGAGTAATTCTAATTCTAATGATTCAAGAAGAATATAAAAATCCCCGAAGTAAGATTTTCTACCTCAGCAAATAAATAACCCACCGCATGACGTCATACATAAAAAAATTCGAAAAAATAACTGGAAAGAGAGGGATTAGGGCTCGCACGGGAACCTTGTTTGTGGCCCAGCGCCATTTTGGACTGTGATGACACTTGAAACACTTGGTTTTGACGATCTTCTCTTCCGACTTGGAGTAGAGGAGAATGCTTCAGAAAACGCCGCCATCGCCGCCGCAGGAGCTGGAGATCGGCGACTGAATGTGGTGGTAGGAGGAGGAGAATGGTGGTATGGACTTACAAAATGACCAAAAAAATTAAATAGTGACAGCGTGTTTGGATAATGCACGTTCTGAAAGCATGTTTGCAAAATGCAACTTCTAAGAGCGTGATTAGCAACCACGCCTTCTAAAGGCGTGTTTACAAGACACGTTTTCAGGTTTTTTGTTAAAAAAAAAAACACAGACGAAATAGAGTTCAAATTCCTTGACATCCTTGTGTTTTCATGTAATCCACCCAAATAAGTATTGTTTTTTTTTTTTTTTTTTCATTCGTTTTCTTTTAATTTTTACTAGATTCAGATTATATTTTTTAGATTAACCATTGGTATCAATTAGAGGAATTAAAAAAGTAAGAAATATATCATAGTTGAATAAATTCACCAAAAACAAAGAAAGTTGAAAAGGACTAAAAAAAATGTCGTTAGTTTTGTTGGAAACTCAGTTTCATATAATCTGGAAATAAACACGAAAACAAAATTATGAATAATCAGAAAACGTACCGGGCCAATTTCAGTACACCAGAAATTGGCGAGAGTCGAGGCGAGTATTAAGATACCCTGTCCTTAAGGCAAATTCGTCCTCCACTATGATGCTGATGGAGAAACTTGGGCGTTTGCCTCCCAGGAATATTACCCGACTTTCCCCGGTCGGAAGCAGCACTGCAATCTGATCGGTAGGCGAACCAGGAAACTACGCAGAACTCTTAGAAGATTATATGCAGTAAGTGCAGAATGAATGCAATGGAAAAACGTGAAATGCATGAGAGGAGGAGGGTCCGAACGGAAAGGTACAAGATGGAGAGATGCGGCTGTTCGGAACGGGATGCAACCCGCCGGAAGTGAACAGTCATGTCCGTGAACAGACGCACTGGAAAGGGAAAAACATTTCGGTTGGACGCACTCTTTCGGCAGGAGAAGAAATAAAATTTAACTGATACGGACCCAGCCCAATCCATATGTATATTTCAGTAAAAAGAGAAGAAGCTCTTTGGGCCAAGCCCATCTTATCTAATGTCCCAACTTGGCCCGATTTGGATAGGCGGGGCGCGCGTGTGTGTTATATGGACCAAAGCCTACTTTGTCCATGCCTTTTCCCCCAACAAAAGTTGTAATGACCCAAAGGGCCAACCCTTATTGTCCAACTTGGGATACATATACCCAATGAAATAGTTGTGCCTCACCAATGTGGGACAAAACATTTTTTCCCCTTCTACCAATGTTCATGTAGACACTTTAAGGGTAATTTCTCATTTACCTTAACTTGTTTTTATCCAACCAAGGGTTCGATCTTAATCTCCTAACTAAGACGAACACAGCGGTATGTGGGTCCGGCCACGTGGACGTGTGGGACCCACTTTAATAATTAATTAAAAATGGATAAAACCAAGTTTTTCCAACAAGTTTTTATTCAACTGTATATTGGACACTAGATCATACTTGAACAAACAAAATTACATGCCGGAATGGAATTTGGGTGGGGTTTGAACAGAAGGACTCTAAAAAATCGACAGTTTAAGCCCGATACGTCGCATTACGGGGCTTTTCCGGCCCATACCTCATGTGCTTTTTTCCTTCGTTAATTAGTATTTTGCTTGCAGTTTTAGGATCGATGTTGGTTATTCTGTTCCTCCCATCTAGTTTTGGGCTATACTACCTATTTAGATACCACCATAGCCGAAGCTATCTGTTCGACCAATGGTGCACAAATGGGTGTTTTAGACCTACTCTGGATTTTACACAAATGGTTCGAACTGTTTATTAGTAATAACCATAAGTATTGATCAATATTATACTATATTATGATTGGTACAAGTACTCTTAAACTTCAAGGACAATTGGACAAAAAGGTTACGAAGTGACAGAATAACAGCCCAAGCAATTTTTGCTGCCTTCAAACGAAGATAGAACCGAGCTCCAACTCAGAGATGAAGATCGAGCAATGGGAATTTTTTTTTTGACTAACGGAAGATCATCCCATACCAATACAAAGTGCACCTTGTTCACCACATTCCTACATACTTAAACAACTTTTACAAACAAAAACTTAGAACACAAGTTGTCAAAATCTACTAACAAAGGTTGGAGCAATGGATGGGCAGATCGTGGATGCCGCACACTCCTAACGAAGTCTAAACAATCTGTATGAATAACAATCTCTAAAGCACCTTGAGTAGAGGCCCATTCCATGGCTTTATTAGTATCACTAGCATTCTACCCGTTTGATGTACGGAGAAAAAAAATTCACATTGGTGTTTTTTCTGACCCCCGTGTATCGAATAAGCACAATGCTAGTTGATAAAAAACCACTTTTACATTTTTTCCATATAAACACAACCTAAAATTGACCCCACTTAAAAAAATTCCCTCCCTTAATTTCATTCCCTCCTTCCCACATCCCCTCGCCCCATCCTGCCCCTCTCTCTCTCTCTCTCTCTCTCTCTCTCAGAAATTAGGATTTAAAAAAGTGAAAATTCTAGGAAATTTGAATTTGGGGTTTGGAGCCTTTTGGGGCTCAGATACATACATTGCTAATAGATAGATAGATAGATAGATATTCAGAAGCCTTTCAAAAATCTAGATTGGGCTTCATCAGCCGAACACCGAATACCATTGCACATGTTAGCCAATCTGTATAATACCACGCATAAAATAATCAAACGGAAAATTAATCAAACTTACAGGTTGCAAAATCCACACAAATAAAGATTTTGAAACGGGAAGAACAAATCTGAAACTCGAAACAACACGTTAGAAGGAAATTGACCGAGGCTTGTGTTTGACTCAATTTCCTTAAGACAAATTTCGCCCTCGCTGCAGTGCTACGAGTTTGACAGCGCCCATCTCCTAGGATGCAACAATCTCGCCTTGTAGAAGCAACACTACAGTCTACAAGTCTGTCAAACAAAATTTGAGTATTGAACTCGCTCGAAGAAAAATGACAGAACAATTTGAGGAATAATGCAACAAGAGTGCAGATAATTTTTCGAAGTACATTCGGAATAATGTATAAGGGGTTATTTAAATAAGCGAAGAGGATTGTCCGAATAGGTGCCGGCCGAAGGAAAGCCACTGTTCAAAATGGCCATGCCGAAAGGATGCATCTATTCACTCTCAAACCAACACGTTGGATAGCATGTGGAAAAGTTGTCACTGACTGGTTCAAAAATTCGATGTGTACGCACGGCACGCGTACGCAATATGCACGGACGGTGCATCTTGACCGTCCGTGCATGTTTTCGACGGTCTGGATTTAAAAAAAAATTCTAACTTGTAAGAGTTAGAGTTTTTTTAAAATCCGGACCGTCGATTCCTGGAATGGACGGCCAGGATGTGTTTGTGCGCGTACATACATGTGTGGGTACACACATAGCTGGGTTGCTGACTGGTTTATGCAAGTGAGAAGTTGCACTAGTTGATTTAAGATTAGTTATCAAGGATAACATTAAATAACTACTCCCTCCGTCCCTTTTTTAGTGTTCAGATTTCCATTTTTGGCTGTTCCTTAATAAGTGAGTATTTTGAAAAGTTAATACAATTATCATTTTGCCCTTTTGAAAAATTAGTGGGTAAAGAGTTGATGGGTAAAAATTGAGGATAGTTTTGGAAAGTTGAGGTAAAGTCGATGTAAAAAGTGTAAAGTACAGGTTAAAATTGACGTGAAAGGTGTCATGATGATGTTTTTTTAGTTAAATTTACGAAGTAACACACTTTAAATAAGGACGGAGGGAGTAATATTTTCCCACACAATTAAACCTCTATGAATCCCATAAAGCCACTGCCACGAACGACCCGGTTTGGTGCAAGGCGCTCATGGTAAATCAAACATTTCAGATTACACAAAAATTATTTACTTATCCAACACAGAACAAATAAATTGTACTAACAAAGTCAATGATTTATATTTGAAACAATTTCCAATTCACTTATGAATATGGTTACATAGACCATATTTTTCCAACAGACCATAGCCTCATTTTTCACACACCAAATAATCCACAAAATACACACAGAGTCCCATATCGCGTCATGATCTGGCGCCTTCCTAACCCATTCCGCCAGCCAAACTTCCGCCCTCATTGGTGAGCCCACTTCAAAGCCCAAATGAGATACGCGCGAAAATCTCTCAGCCAACTCGCATTCAAAATTTACAGATGTTCCATTGTTTCCCGAGTGGTGCCACAAACCGGACACAATGGGTCCACCTCCATGGGCCTTTTCAAAAGACCTTCTACTGCCAATAGCCGATAAATAATCTTCCAAATAAATAACATAAATTTAGGGGGAAAGTTGAGAGCCCAAAACTTTCCCCTCATACCCGAGAAAACATGGTTAGCGCTCACCACGGTTTGGCAAATTTCTCTTGAAATTGCAAAAACTAGGCTGACATGACCGAGAAACACCCATCCTTTGTTGTCTCCCAAAAAAGAACGTCTTGGCATTCTCCTTTTGCTATGTACAACACTGAAATTTTCTGCGCCACATCTTCCAGAAAGAGCATAGAAACCAAAGGCATTCTCCACCCCCTTTTTGGAACCCGGGGGGTTTGCTGTGCCCGATGCTCGGCAGGCCTTACCAAGTACCATCCAAGCCGTCCAAACAAGTTTGGACGTCCCAGACCCATCCTCAAATCTGGGTCGTCCAAAACACTCAGATGGTGCCTGGCAGGGCCTGCCGAGCACCCCGCACAGCCAGCCCTCGGGTTCCCTTTTTGATGGTCCATAAGGTTCACTACCCACAAATTAGTAAAAAACCAAACCATGTGATGCCCCACATAAGGATTTTCAGCTCCCGGTATCCATTGATCCCGAAAAGTATCAACATTGGTACCATTTCCGACCCTCCACTTTAGATCTTTCAACAACAAACTTTTTCCCCAAATTATGCTGCGCCAACCCCATGAAACAGCCGGTCTTGACCGAAGCCGAAAGGAAATCAGACCTCGCACAATATTTGCTCAGCAAGACTTGAGCCGTACTTCGGCTCTTCACCAATAGCCGCGCCACTTTAGCAAGGAGGGCCTGATTGAAACACGCGAAATCTCTTATAAGGTCCTTGAAAATAAGCTACCCTTGCTGCCAGGAAAATCCAGATTACAGATACCCCGGCTTCACCACACTGCGAACACCAAAAATTCTAACACCACTATCCACGTCCTTCTCGAACATATTTGGGCTGACAAATAACTCAGATTTTCCATAATTAATTCTTTGCCCCACCTGGGCATAATAATCATCCAACAACCACTTCAAACACAAAACATGCTCTAACTTATACTCCATAAATACAAAACAATCATCCGCAAAAAGAAGATGATTAATCGACAGAGATCGCCTACTCACAGCAATGCCCTTACTTTTTGATTCCTCTCGTCGAGGAGAACCAATAAGTAAAAAAAAAAATAATGCAAAACCAACAAACATGGAATTTTTTTTTAATAAACACAACTTTTGAAAGTGACATTTAGCACCGCGACTTATTTTAAAAAACTAGGTGATGCAGACTAGATTTTTAATATTTTATTTTATTATTTTAGTTTTAGTATTTTATTAGGAATCTTTCTATTTTAGCATAATTGCCTTGAATGCTAGGTTTTCTTATTTAGATTGATTATATTTCCTTTTTATTGTTTTCTTGTTTTTCAAGCTTTAGATTTAGGTTTCCTTTATTTTATTTCCTTGTTAGTATTTAGGCTATCATTATAAATAAGAATGTAAGCCTCTTTGGCTATGGGAGTTGTTTATGATTATTAATGAAAATTTGAGAGTTTTCTCAATATTGTTTGTTCAAGGAGGGAGCACGTCTAGTTCAGATAAAATTCGTGATATTCCTTGTTGCGCGTTCTTATTTCAACACGCCTCCATGCATCAGTTGGCATCAGAGCTTAGGTTCGGTTCCTGATTGATCATGGCAAGAAGATATCGTCATGATCGACAAGTTGACGTTGAGTATGTGTACGAGCACGATGATGCCGTGCGAGAAGCACAACTGGAGGCGCGGTTCCAACAGTTAGAACAGCATGTGTTGGACGCGATTGCCGCCCTAACCGACCAGATTGCTACCCTAACTGTTGGGGGGAATTCACATTGCCGTCGTTTTGTTATACCTCGGTTTCCAAAAGAGGAGGAGGTATCGGATGACGTTTCTATCACCAAACCTTTGGCGGGTAACCATCAGCCGAGGGACAGGACAACGGAGGCTACCATTGAGTGGCCTTTTACTACAAATAATATTCCAGATCCAGTAGTGGATTGGAGTAAGCCACCAGTTTTTTACGAAGAACCGGTAGAGAAAATTACAGAAAATCAAGAAGTGTTGCAAAAATAGTGGATTCTACGTTGGCGTTGTTGGAAACTGATGTAGAAGAATCAATTAGATTTGATTCTTATGAAAAGCTTGATGACGGTGCAATTGACAAGAGTGCTAATGAATTTGTTGATCCGTTTTGGGAATTCATCGAAGACTCCATAAGCAAGAATATATGGATTGCTCACCTAGGCCGAATTTGGAAGGAAGTCATTCCATTACTTTTTGAAGAATCTTCAAAGTTCTGATTCGAAAATATTAATTTGAAGTACAAGATTGATGATGATAAGAAAAGGTTTATCAAGTTACTTCAAGCAATGGAAACTCGAGGACGAGTTTTTTCAACCAGGGGAGTCTGATGCAGAGTGAATTTCAAGAAAATTCGTATTTATTTATATTGATTTAGGTTTAGTATTTTTATTTAATATGTTATAATTTAGTCAAAATATTCTAGAAGTATTCAGTTTCCTAGTTTCTTTTGATTGAGGTTTCCTATTTTTAAGGATAATTAATCATGTAGAATTAGGCTTGATTTTATTTCCTAAAGTTTATTTTTCGTATTTTAGGAAGGTTGGCTAGGTTTAGAAATTCTACCATTATAAATAATGATGTAACCCTCTTGGCTAGGAGAGTTGATTGATATATTGAGTTTTTCCACAAGAGAGAGTATCGCTTTTCCCTATAATTCTATTAATCTGCGGGTTATTAGATTGTAGAAGAGTTGTTTCTTATTCGTGGGGGTGATCTTTGTCCTTGTTCACGTTTCTAGCTGCGTTAGTTGGTATCAGAGCTTGCGCTCGATTCCGGATCATGGCGCAACAAGTAGTTCGTTATGCTCGTTATGCTGTTGCTAAAGATGTGTATGAACGAAGTAAAGCTGCACGAGAAGCACGAATAGAGGCGCGATTCCAACAATTAGAACAGCGTTTGTCGGATGCGTTTGCTGCCTTAGCCGATCAGGTTGCTGCCCTAACTGTT
Organism: Vaccinium vitis-idaea; assembly: GCA_963854785.1. Taxonomy (NCBI): domain Eukaryota; kingdom Viridiplantae; phylum Streptophyta; class Magnoliopsida; order Ericales; family Ericaceae; genus Vaccinium; species Vaccinium vitis-idaea. Next base: position 38,939,760 of record OY978219.1, read on the forward strand.
GGGGGGAATCTACCTCGCCGTTGTCTTGTTATACCTCGGTTTCCGAAAGAGGTGGAGGTGTCAGATGACGTTTTTATCACCAAACCTTTGGCGGGTAACTATCAGCTGAGGGGGAGGACAAAGGAGGCTACCATTGAGTGGCCTTTCACTTCAAATATTATTCTGGATCCAATTGTGGATTGGAATAAGTCACCAGTTTTTGACAAAGAACCGGTGGAGAAATTACAGCAAATAAAAAAAAATTGCAAAAAAAGTGGTTTCTATGTTGGCGTTGTTGGAAACGGATGTAGAAGAATCAATTAAATTTGATTCTTATGAAAAGCTTGAAGACGGTGAAGTTGACTAAAGTACTAACGAATATGTTGATCCGTTTGGGAATTTGTTGAAGACACTAAAAGTCTATGTGCTTCAATCCAGAAGGAAGCTGAATTTATTTTGTTTGTGAAAATTATTCTTTCACAATTTCAAGATTCCTTTGTGAAGTTTGGGTTCGAAAAAATCAACTTGAAGTACAAGATCAATGCGGACAAGATTCGCCGACTTCTACTATATAAACTCGAGGACGTGTTTCTTCAAGCCGGGGAGAATGATGCAGACTAGATTTTTAATATTTTATTTTATTATTTTAGTTTTAGTGTTTTATTAATCTTTCTATTTTAGCATAATTGCCTAGAATATTAGGTTTTCTTATTTAGATTGATTATATTTCCTTTTTATTGTTTTCTTGTTTTTCAAGCTTTAGATTTAGCTTTCCTTTATTTTATTTCCTTGTTAGTATTTAGGCTATCATTATAAATAAGAATGTAAGCCTCTTTGGCTATGGGAGTTGTTTATGATTATTAATGAAAATTTGAGAGTTTTCTCAATATTGTTTGTTCAAGGAGGGAGCACGTCTAGTTCAGATAAAATTCGTGATATTCCTTGTTGCGCGTTCTTATTTCAACACGCCTCCATGCATCAGTTGGCATCAGAGCTTAGGTTCGGTTCCTGATTGATCATGGCAAGAAGATATCGTCATGATCGACAAGTTGACGTTGAGTATGTGTACGAGCACGATGATGCCGTGCGAGAAGCACAACTGGAGGCGCGGTTCCAACAGTTAGAACAGCATGTGTTGGACGCGATTGCCGCCCTAACCGACCAGATTGCTACCCTAACTGTTGGGGGGAATTCACATTGCCGTCGTTTTGTTATACCTCGGTTTCCAAAAGAGGAGGAGGTATCGGATGACGTTTCTATCACCAAACCTTTGGCGGGTAACCATCAGCCGAGGGACAGGACAACGGAGGCTACCATTGAGTGGCCTTTTACTACAAATAATATTCCAGATCCAGTAGTGGATTGGAGTAAGCCACCAGTTTTTTACGAAGAACCGGTAGAGAAAATTACAGAAAATCAAGAAGTGTTGCAAAAATAGTGGATTCTACGTTGGCGTTGTTGGAAACTGATGTAGAAGAATCAATTAGATTTGATTCTTATGAAAAGCTTGATGACGGTGCAATTGACAAGAGTGCTAATGAATTTGTTGATCCGTTTTGGGAATTCATCGAAGACTCCATAAGCAAGAATATATGGATTGCTCACCTAGGCCGAATTTGGAAGGAAGTCATTCCATTACTTTTTGAAGAATCTTCAAAGTTCTGATTCGAAAATATTAATTTGAAGTACAAGATTGATGATGATAAGAAAAGGTTTATCAAGTTACTTCAAGCAATGGAAACTCGAGGACGAGTTTTTTCAACCAGGGGAGTCTGATGCAGAGTGAATTTCAAGAAAATTCGTATTTATTTATATTGATTTAGGTTTAGTATTTTTATTTAATATGTTATAATTTAGTCAAAATATTCTAGAAGTATTCAGTTTCCTAGTTTCTTTTGATTGAGGTTTCCTATTTTTAAGGATAATTAATCATGTAGAATTAGGCTTGATTTTATTTCCTAAAGTTTATTTTTCGTATTTTAGGAAGGTTGGCTAGGTTTAGAAATTCTACCATTATAAATAATGATGTAACCCTCTTGGCTAGGAGAGTTGATTGATATATTGAGTTTTTCCACAAGAGAGAGTATCGCTTTTCCCTATAATTCTATTAATCTGCGGGTTATTAGATTGTAGAAGAGTTGTTTCTTATTCGTGGGGGTGATCTTTGTCCTTGTTCACGTTTCTAGCTGCGTTAGTTGGTATCAGAGCTTGCGCTCGATTCCGGATCATGGCGCAACAAGTAGTTCGTTATGCTCGTTATGCTGTTGCTAAAGATGTGTATGAACGAAGTAAAGCTGCACGAGAAGCACGAATAGAGGCGCGATTCCAACAATTAGAACAGCGTTTGTCGGATGCGTTTGCTGCCTTAGCCGATCAGGTTGCTGCCCTAACTGTTGGGGGGAATCTACCTCGCCGTTGTCTTGTTATACCTCGGTTTCCGAAAGAGGTGGAGGTGTCAGATGACGTTTTTATCACCAAACCTTTGGCGGGTAACTATCAGCTGAGGGGGAGGACAAAGGAGGCTACCATTGAGTGGCCTTTCACTTCAAATATTATTCTGGATCCAATTGTGGATTGGAATAAGTCACCAGTTTTTGACAAAGAACCGGTGGAGAAATTACAGCAAATAAAAAAAAATTGCAAAAAAAGTGGTTTCTATGTTGGCGTTGTTGGAAACGGATGTAGAAGAATCAATTAAATTTGATTCTTATGAAAAGCTTGAAGACGGTGAAGTTGACTAAAGTACTAACGAATATGTTGATCCGTTTGGGAATTTGTTGAAGACACTAAAAGTCTATGTGCTTCAATCCAGAAGGAAGCTGAATTTATTTTGTTTGTGAAAATTATTCTTTCACAATTTCAAGATTCCTTTGTGAAGTTTGGGTTCGAAAAAATCAACTTGAAGTACAAGATCAATGCGGACAAGATTCGCCGACTTCTACTATATAAACTCGAGGACGTGTTTCTTCAAGCCGGGGAGAATGATGCAGACTAGATTTTTAATATTTTATTTTATTATTTTAGTTTTAGTGTTTTATTAATCTTTCTATTTTAGCATAATTGCCTAGAATATTAGGTTTTCTTATTTAGATTGATTATATTTCCTTTTTATTGTTTTCTTGTTTTTCAAGCTTTAGATTTAGCTTTCCTTTATTTTATTTCCTTGTTAGTATTTAGGCTATCATTGTAAATAAGAATGTAAGCCTCTTGGCTATGGGAGTTGTGTATGATTATTAATGAAAATTTGAGAGTTTTCTCAATATTGTTTGTTCAAGGAGGGAGTACCTCTAGTTCAGACAAAATTCGTGATTGTCCTTGTTGCGCGTTCTTATTTCAACACGCCTCCCTGCATCACTAGCCCTAAACCCAAATAGTTTTAGCTCTGTAGAGAGAGAAAGAAGACCCTCTCTCCGAAATATTGATTCATTAAAGAGACTACTTGTGTTGGTGAACTGTTTCTCAAACTTTTTTTTTTCTTTTTCATTTTTTCAAAAAACAAATTGTGCTACTTCTCATTCAGCGACAGAAGGGAGAGCAATTTTCAGGAACACTGGCAGCACGAAAATAATAAATTTTCAATGTGTCCTAATTTATCTGTTAAAAGCTTACTTTGTAAAATAAAAACATCCCAACTAAGTGTTGGAGTAATTGAATTCAAATTGGCTGAATAAGGCACAACCGTTACGATTCTGTGAATTCAGTGGGGAGCCATTATGCTGGTTGTTACAAGGAGTGAAGACCCCCCTTAATGTGTGATGATGGCAAATTGATTTTCTCATTTATCACGTCAGTTTCATTATACAGAACTCATGGTCTTGGCATTTCCTATTTATATGTATCATTCACGTATATGTATCATTCACGTATTGGAAAAGCACTAGAAATTCATGTTGCACTCTATAGTTCCAGAAAGTCGTTTTTGTGTGAGAGAGAGACAATCGTAGTTCAGTTCGCCAAGGCATTCGAAGGAGGTGTTATGACGAGCGTGGTTCAATCGTTTTATCTTGGGAGACGGACATCGATCAACCTACAACACCCTCGGTAGGCGGCGAATCCGTTTTAAGGAGACTGTGGTTTCACATGACTCGTTTGCTTTCGTTGTTAAATTTTGAGTTTTGTGTATTCTGTTACTTCTATTATGTTCATGTAATTTCATTTCTGTGTATGATATCAATGGAATTGTTCTTTGAGATTTTTTGCCGTGCAATTTTTCCAACACTAAGCAACAATTGTGTCCGCTTCAATCACGTCGCTCGAGCTTTCTGCAATAACCATTACTGTGAACCACTGCCCTATAAGATCCACCATTATATTTCAAACTTCAAAATCAAGGCAAACACAGTAAAAACCCAGAAATGATAGTCAAAATTCCAATATAACTCGTTCAAACTCAAAGCACCAAGTTCACCAGGAAACAACCACCAAGCTTCATAGTGTCTCGGCGAAACACAAGTTCAAAAGTACCTAAAGTTTGCAGGTCCAGGTCAATTAGTCATAGTTTCTACATTTATTACAAAATTTAATCATACTGATTATAGCGAGTATCTTGAGAAGTCAAGACTCAAGAGAGAGCACTAGCATGAGGACTGCTCAGAAATGGTAGGTTCCTTTGCAAACTGATCAGTCTTCTGCTTCTTGTTCTTCTTCAATGATTTAGTGGTTGCTGATGCAGTAGCAGCAATTGATGGTGGTGGTGTAGCTTGTTGAGATTCTCCTTCATCATTAGTTGAAGAATTAACCAAATAAGACTTCACCAGAATCCTCCAATTTTCATCAGGCCTATTAAGAAAATCCTTTAAGGATCTCCAATTTCACACAACGATAAAGAATATAGAAACAAGACAAGACACTTAGGAAGGAGAGACACACGATGATTACTTGGTTAGTCCATTACCATGGGAGCAGATCAATAGCACTATTGCACTTTCAAATAGTTCCATGAATACGACCACGTTTAGAGGCCTCAACAGAGATGGCGATAGGATTAACTCTCTCCAAAAAAAAGGCTGATAATAATTTAATATCAAAATAATGATTCTAGCCAAAGAGTGATGGATCAAGAAAAGGGGACTATGGTTCTCGAATTGATGAGGAGAATGGCTTTCAATCCGCAGGTTAACTCAAACTTACTGACCTAGTAATCTCTCAGGACAGCAAAGTTTCCCACCAATATAGCCTTACCATTTTATAACACATATAGATACGTTTTATCTTGCAACTATAAGCATATCCGTCATTATTTTTTGTTAAAGTTGATCAGCAATCTACGTCCCATCAAGAAACCTAAAAGAATATGCCCTACCTAGTTTCCCAAACAAGGAGTAATGTTGTTAACCGAATGTTAAGTAACCAGTAACACTGAGATTTACCTTGACCATGTATTTACTAGCAAAGACATAGGATGGGGTGTCGGATAATAACACGGAAACATAGTTGTGCAATGAGTTATTGATGGTAGTAAGAAAATGAATCATTGTTCAACTATTTGTAGATCCAACTGAGAATCCACAAAAATAAATTTCGAAGCAATCGAGTTTCACACTGATACCTTGAATCTTTGTTCCGGTTCTTATCAATGTATATGTTGGGATTGAAAATAGTATGTAATGATTGAGGTAGTCAAACAATATTTACAAGTTCAAATCACCTCAGATAATTCTCAGGAGACAAATGACTCAAGTCCCCATTACATGTAGGCCAACATGTAATTCCTTATGTTTGGTGTTTCTGATAAATACAGTCCTTGCAAACTGCAAAACACACCACCAAAATTTAAAGAAGAGAAAAATCAATGCAAAGTGAACTGTAAAGATTCCATGATCAACCGTAAAGGGTTGGAAGCACCTTCTCTATATTTGAAGAGATTAAAAATCTTCATAAGTTGTACAAAGTTAAGCAGAAACTAATTAACAAACTTGGATGTAAACTTACATGTATGCTAGCATTCAATGATTGTCGTTGCCTCCTTGAAGATGTCGTAACAGAGAGGACATGTAAGTAAAGATATCAGACAAGCCTCAAGTATGCGGACTTGACAAGCCTCGAGTATACGGACTTCATACTCATGTTTTTTAAAGAAAGAAGAGAGAAATCGAACTCAAGGATTTATAGTGGTTCGGTCTGCAACTTTACGGCCTAGTCCACTCCCCAAGTGTCCAACTCGGGATTTACTGCACTACCTCCAATAGTAACACTTTCTAGCTTCGCCGGTGCTAGAGAACCCCTTACAATGAGCAATGTCTCCAATCGCTCCAACTAGTTTTGACTCCGGTGCTAGTCACACCTATCCGAGTAATTTTCTCTCACACAAAAATTACTCACAAAAATAACTCACAAGAGTACGAACAGGGGTGTACAATCCCTTTTACAATGATAGCTCAAATAGAACACTCAAACTAGTGTAGAATATGCAAAATAAAACTTGAAGTTGAATTATCAGGATGGAACACGTAATTTTTCCATTGGTTGCTCTCTGACCATCACGTATAATCTTCCTGGCCTTATAGGCATCAACACATGAACGTTATAAGAGAGCCCCACTCCAAATTGGAATATGCCAAACCAATATTGCCTTTGGTTGAAACACATACAATACAGTAACTTCCATTCCTTCACTGGCCGTTTGAATTTGATTACCTTGATTCTCAAATTACGGACTTCCCTTGTAAAGCGTTGCCATTTGAATTTGATTCCCAAATTGCCGACTTACCATGTGAAGTTTTCTTTTTTGAACCAATCTGTGTTTATGGAAAAGATTTTCTGCCTTTACAAAATGAGAAAAACGTGCTCTTTATCAATGCACAGAGCCGTTATAAAAATGATTAAAATGCGTGTGTAATTAGTGCGCATGATTTTTTGGTAAATTGATTCAATTACAGAATATTTGATTGATTCTACTTTCCGTAAATTATTTTTTCCTCTTGCCTATAAAAGGAGTTCTTTCCAACCATTTCAAAACACACCGAAAAAATATTTTCTCTTATACAGAGTTCAGATAGCAAGAAGGTTGATTGTGTTATGTATTTCCAGTCTAAGGAAGATTGAGACGGAGGCTGTATTCTAGACTACTTTATCCTAGAGACGGCGTGGCTGTTGCCGCTTGCACATGAGGGGCGGAGCCGCGAAACGTCTTAAAGAGAGCGACCTAGTCCGCGACTCAACCCAAAACAACAGCCAATTCCATTATGGTATTTGGTTCTTTAATAACAGATTGCGAGGTAAAAAGTTTGATTTTTTTCTATAGTATTTCCAATGGGGGGCAATTCAAAAAACTTACACTTCGAATAGCAAAGCAATGATGAACGAAATCCATGCATTAAAAAAAAATGGATGATTTTAGGCCATCTGTCTTACCTGAGATTAGATGCAATTGAAGAGTAAAGAGAGATTGAATAAACCAACTCTCTTTACAAGTAAAAAGAGAAAAGAGAGGGGAGGAAAGCAATTTAGTGTGAACTCTATGAAAAGGGAAACACAAGTATTAATTAAACAAATCACTTACCCATTTGTCATTTTCCTATGCACAATTGGGTTGATGTTTTCTTTTGAAGGTAACACCAATGGAGGTCATAAAAGCGCACTAAATTTGTTGTCTTAATTACTCATTTCCAGATGTAACTACATGATATGGATGAGGGAAGAGTCATAGCAAGGATGCTAGGGTGTATTGAGAGACGCATCAAACAATCAATAATGCCTTTTTCCTACCTCCACCCGCACTCATGAGGCTCACAATGATACAATATGTGCTCTGGTCAATTCCAGTCCACCTCCTTAGATGACCACATAATCCTCGACCTTGAGCTGCAAAAGTCAAAGTTCCATTGCCTTAGAAGTTTTGGTGGTGTGAATGTAATAAATTGGAAAAGATAGGAATGCACAAAAGTGCAACGATGGAAAGCAATTGTATTGTGAATTGTAATATTAGTAACTCACTTACTCTTGAACATAATATCTCCATTTGTGATTCTTTCATTTAAGAGTTGAGGCAATGTGGATTGTGGACCAATTTGAATACATATGCTAATTTTGAATGTCCTAGTTGCCGACTCATTTCATTATGACAGATTCATAATCATTAATTACACATATTCGTGTTGCAAACTTTGCATTAATGTGGGCCTACAATGAAAAACACAAAACATCAAGTTAAAAGTTTGGAAATGTCTCGTGTTAAATGCATAATTTTTAAAATGAAATGTAGGATTTAAAGAAGTTGACATAAATTCACTTGGAGTACACAAATTACAATCCCATGAAATGCACCACGCTTTACGCTTTACTAGGTACAGACCATCGCCGCTGCAATAGTATTTGGAAAATAAGGAGGAGAAGAAGAACAACAAAGAAGAAATGAGGAAAAGAAGAAAGAGAGTCTACCAAAAGAGAGACTGTCCGCTGCCTGCTCTTGGTTATGGCAAACGAAATATTGCCTGCCCTTCCCTCTTATATATATAGGTTATAGAAAACATCCCAACTAAGCAACAATCGTGTTTGCTCAAATCGCGCAGACTTGAGTTTTCTGCACTCACCATTGCTGTGAACCACTACCCTACAAGATCCACCATCATAGTTCAAACTTCAAAATCAAGACAAACACAGTAAAAACCCATAAATCATAGACAGAATACCAATATAACCAGTTCAAACTTAAACAGCCAAGTTCACCAGGAAACAAGCATCATAATGTCTCGGCGAAACCCAAGTTCAAAAGTAACCTAAGTCATTACAGGGCCAGGTCTCTCAGTCACAGTTTCTATATTTATCACGTAATTCAAGCATACTGATTATAGCGAGCGAGCATCTTGAGAAGTCACACTAGCATGAGGATTGATCAGTCTTCTACTTGTTGTTGTTGTTGTAGCATACTGATTATAGCGAGCGAGCATCTTGAGAAGTCACACTAGCATGAGGACTGATCAGTCTTCTACTTGTTGTTGTTCTTGTTCTTGATCTTCTTGTTCTTCTTCCTCTTCAATGGTTCAGCTGTCGATTCAGATGCGATAGCAGCAATTGAAGGTGGTGGCTTAGTTTGTGGTGTTTGTCCTTCATTACTTGAAGAGTTATGCAAATAAGAATTCACCTAGATTCCTCCAATGTTCATCAGGCCTGTTAAAGTTTAGAAAATTCTTTAAGGATCTCCAATTTCATACAACGATGAAGAATATAGAAACACGACAAGACACATAGGAAGGAGAGACACAAGATGATTACTTGGTTAGTCTACTAACATGGGAGAAGATCAATAGAACTATTGCACTTTCAAACAGTTCCACAAATACCACCACGTTTACCGGCCTCAATAGAGATGGTGATAGGATTCTCTCCAAAAAAAGGTTGATAATAATTTATTATCAGACTAATAATTCTAGCCAAAGAGTGATGGATCAAGAATAGGGAAGGGCTATGGTTCTCGAACCGACGAGGAGACTAGCTTTCAACCAGCAGGTCAACTCTGACCTGCAAGGATAGCAGGGAAGCCTCTCTCTCAAACTTACTGATCCAGTAGTCTCCAGAGACAGAAAAGTTTCCACCTCCCACAATTCTAGCGAAGACTAACAAGGAAAGAGAAGAAACAAAGTCATTTATTCACCAATATAGCTTTACTATTTATAAAACCCATATAGATGTGTTTTATCTTGCAACTATAAGCATATCCGTCATTTTTTTTTTTTTATCAAAAGCTGATCAGTAATCCGCGTCCCATCAAGAAGCGTACAAGAATATGCCTTACCTAGTTTCCCAAACAAGGAGTAATGCTGTTAATTGAATTTTAAGTAACCAGTAACACTGAGATTTACCTTCACCATGTATTTAATAGCCAAGACATAGAATAGGGTGTTGGATAGTGACACGAAAACATAATTGTGCAATGAGTTATTGAAGGTAGTATCCTTAAACAAGTAAGAAAATGAATACACTAATCCCATTGATCCACTATTTGTAGCTCCAAGTGAGAACTCCGCAATAATAAAATCTGAAGCGATCGAGTTTCACACTAATACCATCAATGCAATCAAATGAGAACTCAGATGATTGCCTTGATGGTAACTTGAATCTTTGTTCCGGTTCTTATCAATGTATATGTTGGGAGTGAGTACGTAATGATTGAGGCAGTCGAACAATATTTACAAGTTCAAATCACCTCAGATAATCCTCAGGAGACAAATGACTCAAGTCCTTATTATATCTAGGACAACATGTAATTCCTTCTATTTGATGTTTCTGATAAATACAGTCCTTGCAAACTGCAAAACACACCACAAAAATTTAAAGAAGAGAAAAATCATGCAAAGTGAAATGTAAAGATTCCATGATCAACAATAAAGGGGTTCAAAGCACCTTCTCCTCTATATTTGAAGAGATTAAAAATATTCGTAAGTTGTACAAAGTTGTACAAACTAGCTCAACTCTTAGAAGGAGTTCCAACGCCAACAAGCTCAACAATTATCTATCATTTGTCTTTGAATAATGATACGTTCACTCCCATTTAGACACTCCCATCCACACCCCAGCCACTGTTCACATGGGCCCCCACGTGGGCCCACCCACTTCACCCCCGAATATAAAAAAAAAAAACCAAAATCTGAAATTTTGAAAATCCCCAATCCCCTGGGTTTCACACGCTCATTTTCGCAGAGAGAGAGAGAAGAGAGGAAGAAGATCGCGAGACCCACGACCCACCCTCCGACGCGGCCTTCACCGGCGACTGCCATTCTCCGGCGACTGAACTACTCCGACTCAAGCTCACCGGCGACTCAAGCTCAATCCGACTGAAGCCCAAACGCGTCCACCACCACCGACAGTCAACGCCCAAGGTCTCTCTCTCTCTCTCTCTCTCTCTCTCTCTCACAGTTTGTAGAGGCGAGATCTGTTGATTCCGGAAATTGAATTCGAAAGCCCTAATTTGTTCATTTTCACATGCTCTGGAATGTTCCTCATCGTGTGATTGAGGCTACTCGTGCAATTATTTGTGTAGTTCTGTGCAAGATTTATGGGATTGGGCAAGATTTATGGCAGTATAGGTTGCTCTAAAATGTGAAAAAACAAGAAAATGTTGTGGCATTTCTCGATTATGGAAAGTAATCACTCTATGTTGATTTTAGGATTTGTGCAATCCAAGGATTCTATATCGATCTCAATAGATGTGCACAGCCGCATTGTTTTACAGATTCAAAGCACTTCAATTGATTTTCTTTAGTATGAAGGCAAGTCAACAAAACTCAGTTTGGGGTAGATGATCTTCTTCCTCTCTTCTTCCCGATTGCTCTTGAGTCGGAGTAGTTCAGTCGTCAGTGAAGGCCGCGTCGGAGGGTGGGTCGTGGGTAGATGATCTTCTTCCTCTCTTCTTCCCTTCTTCCCGATTTCTCTCTCTCTCTCTCTCTCTCTCTCTCTCTCTCTCTCGGCCCGCGAAAATGAACGTGCGAAACCCAGGGATTGGGGATTTTCAAAATTTCAGATTTTGGTTTTTTTTTTATTCGGGGTGAAGTGGGTGGGCCCCACGTGGGGGCCCACGTGAACAGTGGCTGGGGTGTGGATGGGAGTGTCTAAATGGGAGTGAACGTATCATTATTCTTTGTCTTTTACGTCTGCAAATGTCTTTACTTTTCACTCAATCCGTTGAATTTTATCTAGCGTAACCTAGTGTATCCCTTTTTTCCTTCCAGTCCATTTACATTTCCAGTAGATGTACCTCAAATTTTCTTTTCATTTTCCATTTCCTTGTACTCCATTCAACTTTGTTAATTTTAGTTTAATTCTTCATTTCCCCACACAGTTGGGAAATTCTAAGTTCTTGCACCAAAGCAAAATCGCGAACCTCATTGTGGCTTCACCCTTTGGGTCAAGCGCAATCGCTACGTACGAATTCAGATCGAGGCGTTATGCCTACACACATGTTGAACGTCGAAAGGTCCTGACACGTTCACAATATCGCGTGCCCCTTTAGATTTTTTACAAAAGTGGAAGAAAAACAAGTTGCGTCAACTAAATTTGTTGCTTCCAAAAGCAACAAAAAATCGCTTTCAAATATCAAAAGGCAGATCCTAAAAGTTGTGGAGAGGTTCTGCATCACTTCACAATAATACAACAGAATTTTCTGGTTTTTCGGCATAGAAGAAGCCATATATGTATATATATATGAAATTTGACAGCTTGTATTATATGGTTACTTCTATTCTTTTCTGTTTTCTTCCCTAAGTTCCAAACAAAGGAATAGATTCGGTGCTGAAGTACTAAAACGTGCATGGTGTGAAATGATAGCTGGAATTTTTTCATTTGATCGACATAACAAATTTCATTCATAATAAAAGATAAAAAATTGAAATCAATACAATAAGAGAAGAAAAGCATTCAGAGAGCTTCGGAGAAAGCACAACACCCTCCTAAAACTCGCTCGCCTACACCATTTGCAATCTTGCAACAGGCAGGTGCGATATCGAATAGCATTCAAAAAAATCTTACAAAGATTCTTAATTAGAAGACTTATGTACGACGCCTTTTGTACCACGGGTTGGTTTCCAAATATATAAAGATAGTGAAACTCGGTCTTACATGGCAGGCATAGAAACCAAAATGTTACTACTACTATCAAATCACAGGAGCGTCATTGTGAAGTTGTACTGTACTGACTATTCGTTGGTCCCCTTCCCCAACAGGTTGGCTCAAGCTCAGGCCCCTCCCTAGGGCAAGGCTCAAGGGCCCGGGCCTCGGGGCCTCAGATTTTGGGACAAGAAGGGACACCGATGACGAATAATTGTAAAATTATTAGTCTTTCTGCGTGATTGCAGGTTTCTTCTTCAACAGCTCGGGTCTCCTTCGGTTAAGCACGTAACGAGGGAGTGTAACAAATGCCCAGATCTTCTAGAGAAGCTTCCACTAAGCAAGTGTTGGAACTTGTGGCTCATATGGAGAGATACCAAGGAGTTCTAATGAAATGTCAGATACCCAAGCGGAAAGGATCGGAGCGAGGGGAGCGAAGCGGAGGCGTCGAATAATTGAGGGCGGTACGTTACGGAATAATTAGGGTTGGAATAGAGTAGGGCTATATATACTCTCTATTGTCTAATCATAATAAAAAGACTCGCTCTTGCTCTCGTGGAAGTACCCGATCTTGAAAAACCATGTAAATTTCTGTGTTCGATTCTTTACTGTTTTCATATTTGTTATTGTGTGCGTGTAGTGATTATTCTAACAGCAAGTTTTTTTGTTTGTATAACCACACAACTTTCGGATGATGCTGGGTCAAATACCTCCAAATCTTGTACTCTTATTTAGTGTTTTTCTAATTTATCTCCCGAGTGACATAAAAAAATAAAATATGAGTACAATGCGTATCGTGCTAAAAGTAGATCTCGGAATGCAATGATAAATCACACCATAAAAAGTAAAGCCCGTGCTAAAATCAATTGATATTTTCACCTTATTTCGATCACCAATGCAGTCAAACACTTACAATTATCCGATTAAATTGATTGCTTTCGGCTCCACCTGAAAACCGGATTCGGGGTGGGTGTTGTGTGCCGTGTTGTGCGGTAAAACGACGTAGTTTTTGGCACACCTCTGAAGCTTTCAAAGATCTTGTTTGGAAGAAGGGAAAAAACCACTACAAAGTGCCTATACCCTATACCCAAAGTGCCTAAACCAAAAGCGTCTAAACCCAAAGTGTCTAAATCCAAAGTGTCTAAAACAACTATATCCTACCCCAAAGAGCCTAAATCCCCTAAAATTAAACCTAAAAATTAACTCTACAAACAGGGCCTATTGAAGTGTACCAAGAAAATGAACAAAATTACGTCGTTTTGCCGCACAACATGTACCGCACAACACCTCCCCCGAATTCCTGAAAACCGCTTGTAACCGCCGAGAGGAGTAGTGGCTAGGTAGCAATTGTGCTAGTCCGTTGGACACTTGGCAGTATAAAAAAATCAAGACAAGTCATTCTCTCACAATACATCACACAAAAAATTGTGAAAAACCGGTTTATTAAAAAAACCAGCTTAGTGGAACACCCCCTTAGAAGGAGTTCCAACGCCAACAAGCTCAACTCTTATCTATCATTTGTCTCTTTTACGTCTGCAAATGTCTTTACTTTTCACTCAATCCGTTGAGTTTTATCTAGCGTAACCTAGTGTATCCCTTTTTTCCTTCCAGTCCATTTACATTTCCAGTAGATGTACCTCAAATTTTCTTTTCATTTTCCATTTCCTTGTACTCCATTCAACTTTGTTAATTTTAGTTTAATTCTTCATTTCCCCACACAGTTGGGAAATTCTAAGTTCTTGCACCAAAGCAAAATCGCGAACCTCATTGTGGCTTCACCCTTTGGGTCAAGCGCAATCGCTACGTACGAATTCAAATCGAGGCGTTATGCCTACACACATGTTGAACGTCGAAAGGTCCTGACACGTTCACAATATCGCGTGCCCCTTTAGATTTTTTACAAAAGTGGAAGAAAAACAAGTTGCGTCAACTAAATTTGTTGCTTCCAAAAGCAACAAAAAATCGCTTTCAAATATCAAAAGGCAGATCCTAAAAGTTGTGGAGAGGTTCTGCATCACTTCACAATAATACAACAGAATTTTCTGGTTTTTCGGCATAGAAGAAGCCATATATGTATATATATATATGAAATTTGACAGCTTGTATTATATGGTTACTTCTATTCTTTTCTGTTTTCTTCCCTAAGTTCCAAACAAAGGAATAGATTCGGTGCTGAAGTACTAAAACGTGCATGGTGTGAAATGATAGCTGGAATTTTTTCGTTTGATCGACATAACAAATTTCATTCATAACAAAAGATAAAAAATTGAAATCAATACAATAAGAAAAGAAAAGCATTGAGAGAGCTTCGGAGAAAGCACAACACCCTCCTAAAACTCGCTCGCCTACACCATTTGCAATCTTGCAACAGGCAGGTGCGATATCGAATAGCATTCAAAAAAATCTTACAAAGATTCTTAATTAGAAGACTTATGTACGACGCCTTTTGTACCACGGGTTGGTTTCCAAATATATAAAGATAGTGAAACTCGGTCTTACATGGCAGGCATAGAAACCAAAATGTTACTACTACTATCAAATCACAGGAGCGTCATTGTGAAGTTGTACTGTACTGACTATTCGTTGGTCCCCTTCCCCAACAGGTTGGCTCAAGCTCAGGCCCCTCCCTAGGGCAAGGCTCAAGGGCCCGGGCCTCGGGGCCTCAGATTTTGGGACAAGAAGGGACACCGATGACGAATAATTGTAAAATTATTAGTCTTTCTGCGTGATTGCAGGTTTCTTCTTCAACAGCTCGGGTCTCCTTCGGTTAAGCACGTAACGAGGGAGTGTAACAAATGCCCAGATCTTCTAGAGAAGCTTCCACTAAGCAAGTGTTGGAACTTGTGGCTCATATGGAGAGATACCAAGGAGTTCTAATGAAATGTCAGATACCCAAGCGGAAAGGATCGGAGCGAGGGGAGCGAAGCGGAGGCGTCGAATAATTGAGGGCGGTACGTTACGGAATAATTAGGGTTGGAATAGAGTAGGGCTATATATACTCTCTATTGTCTAATCATAATAAAAAGACTCGCTCTTGCTCTCGTGGAAGTACCCGATCTTGAAAAACCATGTAAATTTCTGTGTTCGATTCTTTACTGTTTTCATATTTGTTATTGTGTGCGTGTAGTGATTATTCTAACAGCAAGTTTTTTTGTTTGTATAACCACACAACTTTCGGATGATGCTGGGTCAAATACCTCCAAATCTTGTACTCTTATTTAGTGTTTTTCTAATTTATCTCCCGAGTGACATAAAAAAATAAAATATGAGTACAATGCGTATCGTGCTAAAAGTAGATCTCGGAATGCAATGATAAATCACACCATAAAAAGTAAAGCCCGTGCTAAAATCAATTGATATTTTCACCTTATTTCGATCACCAATGCAGTCAAACACTTACAATTATCCGATTAAATTGATTGCTTTCGGCTCCACCTGAAAACCGGATTCGGGGTGGGTGTTGTGTGCCGTGTTGTGCGGTAAAACGACGTAGTTTTTGGCACACCTCTGAAGCTTTCAAAGATCTTGTTTGGAAGAAGGGAAAAAACCACTACAAAGTGCCTATACCCTATACCCAAAGTGCCTAAACCAAAAGCGTCTAAACCCAAAGTGTCTAAATCCAAAGTGTCTAAAACAACTATATCCTACCCCAAAGAGCCTAAATCCCCTAAAATTAAACCTAAAAATTAACTCTACAAACAGGGCCTATTGAAGTGTACCAAGAAAATGAACAAAATTACGTCGTTTTGCCGCACAACATGTACCGCACAACACCTCCCCCGAATTCCTGAAAACCGCTTGTAACCGCCGAGAGGAGTAGTGGCTAGGTAGCAATTGTGCTAGTCCGTTGGACACTTGGCAGTATAAAAAAATCAAGACAAGTCATTCTCTCACAATACATCACACAAAAAATTGTGAAAAACCGGTTTATTAAAAAAACCAGCTTAGTGGAACACCCCCTTAGAAGGAGTTCCAACGCCAACAAGCTCAACTCTTATCTATCATTTGTCTCTTTTACGTCTGCAAATGTCTTTACTTTTCACTCAATCCGTTGAGTTTTATCTAGCGTAACCTAGTGTATCCCTTTTTTCCTTCCAGTCCATTTACATTTCCAGTAGATGTACCTCAAATTTTCTTTTCATTTTCCATTTCCTTGTACTCCATTCAACTTTGTTAATTTTAGTTTAATTCTTCATTTCCCCACACAGTTGGGAAATTCTAAGTTCTTGCACCAAAGCAAAATCGCGAACCTCATTGTGGCTTCACCCTTTGGGTCAAGCGCAATCGCTACGTACGAATTCAAATCGAGGCGTTATGCCTACACACATGTTGAACGTCGAAAGGTCCTGACACGTTCACAATATCGCGTGCCCCTTTAGATTTTTTACAAAAGTGGAAGAAAAACAAGTTGCGTCAACTAAATTTGTTGCTTCCAAAAGCAACAAAAAATCGCTTTCAAATATCAAAAGGCAGATCCTAAAAGTTGTGGAGAGGTTCTGCATCACTTCACAATAATACAACAGAATTTTCTGGTTTTTCGGCATAGAAGAAGCCATATATGTATATATATATATGAAATTTGACAGCTTGTATTATATGGTTACTTCTATTCTTTTCTGTTTTCTTCCCTAAGTTCCAAACAAAGGAATAGATTCGGTGCTGAAGTACTAAAACGTGCATGGTGTGAAATGATAGCTGGAATTTTTTCGTTTGATCGACATAACAAATTTCATTCATAACAAAAGATAAAAAATTGAAATCAATACAATAAGAAAAGAAAAGCATTGAGAGAGCTTCGGAGAAAGCACAACACCCTCCTAAAACTCGCTCGCCTACACCATTTGCAATCTTGCAACAGGCAGGTGCGATATCGAATAGCATTCAAAAAAATCTTACAAAGATTCTTAATTAGAAGACTTATGTACGACGCCTTTTGTACCACGGGTTGGTTTCCAAATATATAAAGATAGTGAAACTCGGTCTTACATGGCAGGCATAGAAACCAAAATGTTACTACTACTATCAAATCACAGGAGCGTCATTGTGAAGTTGTACTGTACTGACTATTCGTTGGTCCCCTTCCCCAACAGGTTGGCTCAAGCTCAGGCCCCTCCCTAGGGCAAGGCTCAAGGGCCCGGGCCTCGGGGCCTCAGATTTTGGGACAAGAAGGGACACCGATGACGAATAATTGTAAAATTATTAGTCTTTCTGCGTGATTGCAGGTTTCTTCTTCAACAGCTCGGGTCTCCTTCGGTTAAGCACGTAACGAGGGAGTGTAACAAATGCCCAGATCTTCTAGAGAAGCTTCCACTAAGCAAGTGTTGGAACTTGTGGCTCATATGGAGAGATACCAAGGAGTTCTAATGAAATGTCAGATACCCAAGCGGAAAGGATCGGAGCGAGGGGAGCGAAGCGGAGGCGTCGAATAATTGAGGGCGGTACGTTACGGAATAATTAGGGTTGGAATAGAGTAGGGCTATATATACTCTCTATTGTCTAATCATAATAAACAGACTCGCTCTTGCTCCCGTGGAAGTACCCGATCTTGGAAAACCATGTAAATTCCTGTGTTCGATTCTTTACTGTTTTCATATTTGTTATTGTGTGCGTGTAGTGATTATTCTAACAACAAGTTTTTTTGTTTGTATAACCACAAAACTTTCGGATGATGCTGGGTCAAATACCTCCAAATCTTGTACTCTTATTTAGTGTTTTTCTAATTTATCTCCCGAGTGACATAAAAAAATAAAATATGAGTACAATGCGTATCGTTCTAAAAGTAGATCTCGGAATGCAATGATAAATCACACCATAAAAAGTAAAGCCCTTGCTAAAATCAATTGATATTTTTCACCTTATTTCGGTCACCAATGCAGTCAAACACTTACAATTATCCGATTAAATTGATTTTTCACTATGCCACTCGAAATATTATTTTAAAAATAAAAAATTAAAGTCAAGCCACCACAGATCATGCCCCTTTTCTCTCCCTTCGAGTGGTGGCATCTGCCTATTGGCGACTACGAGTTTAGGTGGTGGTGGGTTGTCTCCGGTTAGGTCGTCGTATGACGAAGGTGATCTCTTGGTCATTGCCGGTTTTGGGTGGGCAGGTTTTTGGGTTTCTGCAAGGTTTGGTGTTGGATTTTTTTGTGATCTGTTTCGGCGTCAACCTTATAGGTATAAGAATTAAGAATTCAATGTCTCGGGATGCATTAGGCGCATCTCTAATTAGTTTTTTAATATTTTTAGTATTGCATTATCAAAACAAAAGGGAAAAAAAAAAAGTTTTTTAGCGTTGACGACTAAATGTTAGTCGGTGAATACTTGGTGATTTTGCGGGAATTTTTAAAAATTGGTGAAAATATTGGCGGGTTGGGAACACTCCCAATTTCGTTCTAATTTTTGTAACTTTAACCTAGACTAGTGTTTTACTGAAACATACATCCTGTCTCTTCTACAGCCACACCCCTCTCATGCCCCACCGCCACCCTACCACTGCCGCGTCACCTCTTCCTCCTCTCTCTCTCTCTCTCTCTCTCTCTCTCTCTCTCTCTCTCTCTCTCTCTCTCTCTCTCTCCAGGTTTCCACTAAACCAGATCCAAATCGTCTCTCTCCCTCTCTACGCGTTCTTTTCCTCTCTCCCTACCACGGTCTGCAAACTCCATCCACTGTCAAGCGCCTTCCACACCAACTCTTCGGGTAAGCCCTGTGTGTGTGTGTGTGTGTGTGTGTGTGTGTGTGTGTGTGTGTTATAGTTCTCTGTACCCAACCAATTAAACCCTAGTTTCTTCAATTTTGCCCTGCGTTCCATGTGATAAAGTGGGTTTATCCAACAAATCAAGTGGGTTTTGCTCTCCTGTCATTGAAACAAACCGGCTTCATTCAACAAATCAAGTGGGTTGATCTCTTTGTCTAACATATTTTGGCCGAACAAGTTGTGTCGCTGGATGTAGGCTTCGCCACTCTCGTCTTCATATTCAGGTAAGAGAACAAAAATAACTATTGCTAAATTCATCTTCTAGAAAGAAAAAAAATTTCGATTTGAGTTTATAATTCATGGGCCCAGGAATATTTTAGAGTTAAATTTACAATTAGTTGTAGTGGGTATATTGGCCCCAGAGATTTAGGGCTAATATTGATGGTTTTATCTGTTAAAGAGGAATGATAATGGGTAGTGGTCGCTTGATTGGTAAAGTCACAAGGTTATTGTTTGTGCCTTTGGCATCTGTGGCAGCCAATGCCTCAGTTTTTCTTCTCCTTCGGTTGAATTTACCACGAGTTGGATGGGCTCACGTGGATTTATTGTTGTGGACGACCGAGAAGATTGATAGACTGATAAATAGAAGATATATACGAGAACCTCCATGAATTAGACACTAAAGTACCCCAATTAACCTCTACATGATATACACAAGCAGCTGACTTTTTCTTAGGCTATATGGCTCTTATCTAGGTTCTATAACAGAGGTCCAGAATGTTATACAAATATCTTTCTTGAGCATTTGTCTCGTAGTTCAATGGATAAGATTTTCACAACCCGTTGAAGCCAAGTTGAGTGGACAAAATTCACCTTGGATTTTTTCTTATCATATTTTACATATTAGTTTACTTTGCAGTTTTCCTCTTTTTAATTTTCAAACTGGGTGCTATTAACACATTAATTAAAATGTTACTCTCCTTGTTATAAACTTACTGTACGCTCATTTAGTTATGAAGATTCCTACTATTGGCATGAAAAGTTTCAAGTTTATGCGACTACCATTGGGACAATTGAATCTTACAATGTTAATAATAGCTTCATCCAATTTGATTGTTTTGGCTTTTCCTTTGACTTTCTTGAATGTCATGTCACCATTTGAGTCTAAGTGTATGTTGGCTGGGTAATAACAGGGCTCAAATAGTTGTTATCCTAAGTAACCTAACATATCTAGTACTCTATGTTTTCTGAGATGACATACCACTAATGTCACTTTATACCCCTCTTGTCATAGACTCGTAGGATATACAATGGCAAACCAAGCCAGCTTCAATCACAGATGGGACCTTGCACTCCTATGGATAGTTCAAAAAAGATTATGACCAACTGATACATGATTCCTTTATTTGTTCTAGGGGCTAAATTCTGAATGGGTGACCGTGGAATATAGCATTTCGAACCCGTCAATTGATGATTGGGTTGGAGTTTTTTCGCCGGCGAATTTCAGGTACAACTGGTTACAAGTGCTATGCTTCACTTTCTACTATTCTAATCTATGAAGTCAATGTTGTGAGAAATTTCTGCATCTTGATCTCTTTTTGGTGTTTCCTATCTAGCTATGAACAAATGATTTTCTTGATGTGAAAAATTAACCAATAGAGATCGAAACCCTCTAGTATGAATGCTAGCTAGAATTCTTTGGGGTATTATCAACTTCTTTGGAGGCCAAGTGCAAGTGTCGGGCACACCGACTCTCTCCAGACACGTGTCCAACACTTAATTTAAGTGTCTATTTTTCTTAATGATTATGGTTTGGGCACTCTTGGGAAACTCTAAAAAGTGCTTGGTACATGTGAGGGGTGTTAAAATAGCTAGTATAATCTTGTTGGTCAGCTGGTCTGCATCGATTCTCTATGAAATTTGTACTTATTTCGAAATTTGTGATTTGTTGGTGACTGATTGGAAAACGAGGGGAGATTTTCTACGATTGGATGTATCTACCTATGTATCTTGAGACCTTAACTAAGTTGTGCTTAATTTGATGATTGTAAAACCCTAGTTTTAGATAAGAATTTTTATTTGACATCGCTTTCAGCTTGGAAATGGTATGTACTGCTGCTGGATCTGTGGATTGTGATTTGTTGGTAATCCATATGGAGATGAATTTGTTAGGTTGAGTTATACAAGTGTTCTTTTTTACCAATGGACGAGTTCATAAATACTAATGGCCGATTGTTCTTTCTTTCTTTTTTTCCTTTTTTTACAGATCGACAGTTTAATGGAGTATCCCGCCGTTCTACTTTTGGCTATTGACTCTGAAGATAAAAGTTGGATTTCTATTGTGGATTCTACGTGTTTGGATGCTTTTTGGTTATCCGTTTGTTGAACTTGAAATTTTTAGTATTTTATGGTGTAGGGGTTTGGATACATTTTGTTACTAGAATTGGATATTTTATTTTCCCCTTGTTACGCTTAGATGTATTGTTATTCACTTTAGGAATTTGGATTCAAGTTGTTTTCTAAGTATTTGGAGAACACCTCTATTTATTAAAGTTTGGATTTATTTCTGCAAATTTATTTATTTAGTAGGAGTATTAATTACGGTAGGATTGCAAGAAATCAAAAGGGGAAAAAAATTTAAAACCAATTCTGGGATTTTAAAATTTACAACTGGGGACAAACTAATGTAGGAAATTACCGACTAAAAATTAAAGATTTAGTTGGTTATAGTAAACAAATTCCCAACTAAATATTTCGTTGGTGGTAGTCCATGCTTTCCCCGACTAAACAGTTAGTTGGTGATAGTCCATTCATTTCCTGACTAAAAATTTGGTTGGTGATAGGCTATGCATTTCCCGACTAAAAATTTAGTCGGCGAATGTCTACACATTTCCCAACCGCATATTTAGTCGAGGAATACCTACACATTTTCCGACTAAAGAAGAAATTCCGACTAAGATTTTGGTCGGGAACAGTAGTCGGCAAAAGATCTAACGAAGCCAACTAAATATTTTCTAGTCGGGAAATACCTTTGCCGACAATCATTACCCGACAAAACTTACCGACTAAAATGGTAACCTTAGCAGACCAAACAGTTAGTCGGGAATTGTGAAATTTCTTGTAGTGAGTGGTTCGTCAACAAGTCGGATCGTGACCCTAATCGCTCCTCTCTCCCTCTCTCTGTTAACTGGAACCAAGAACAACGGGAAAATCTAAAAATCTGAAATTACACAGACGGTATTTTCGGCAGTGAACAGAAAAAATGCCATGTATGAGTCATTTTTTTCTTCCTTCCCATGCTTTGGTAATTTGTGAAACCATGATCATCTTTTGGTCATTTTTTGTCCTTTTTACCATGTTTTGGTCATTTCCCCTATTTAATACCCGAATTTCTATATCCCGTCTCTCTCTGTATCCTCTCCTAATTCCCTCCAACAAATGCAGAGATGGTAAAACTTGTAGTCCTATATTCAGGGCCCAATAGGTGCAACCTTTACTTGTAAGTAATGGTTAGCTTATGCAGTAGAGCTTTTCAATGCCCTATATTGCATCCCGGGATTGAGTCTCATTCCCCATTTCCCATATAATAATAGATTAGGAATGACGAATGAAAAAAAAAATCAATGTTAATTGCACTGCACTTACTGCCTGTGGTTAAATATGTCTACGTTGGGATCATAAATACTAGAGTATGTTTTATGGGGGGATATCTCGCGGGGTAAAGTTTAATTACCCGGTCTAATTACATCAATCTCTTAATCAAATTAAATGAGCGCAAGGGTTACTTCAGTAGGTTGGTAGATTTCTTCCCACATAATTAACCAAATTTCGATTCTTTTGTGAATCTCTATTCTGGGCGTTGATGGCCTGTCATTTATCGTACCAAGGAGGACAGGGGCGACTCTAGGAATTTCATCCAGTGCTGACAAAATACATAGCGTATCTATGATGGAAAGTTGTATGGGAAAAAAGACTCTGACTAGCAGGGAGCCCTTATTGGATATTTGTTGTGTGTGTGTGTGTATATATATATATATATATGGAAAATGCAAAAAGACCTCAGGATCTATTTTTTACTTCTTCTCTTTAAATGTCAATATAAAACTCATTCTCGCAAAAATCTGTTTTGAAGACAACTTCAAAATGAGAAAATGAAAAGCCAAAGATAGGCTCCCAAACACACCTTAAAGTTTAACCAAATGCATTTCCTATTTTCGTTCCTAACATAAGTTGTAACCAAGGTTCAATAGACTAATTTTAAATGTATAATGCTCTACTTTCCTTTTAAATGGGTATTAAATATTGGGCTCCAGATTTGTTTTGTTTTGTTAGGGCTATAACAATTTGGTTTAAATTTATTTAGAAATGTCTATTTTAACCGTACACGAGTAACCCAACGTTGACAATACTAAAAAAAATTTAATTTATAGTATCTAAATTTTAATTTTTTTTCAGTGTATTTTTTGAACCCAGCGAGGTCTCCTTATACACTAGAGTCACCCCTGAAGGAGGAGATTACTCGCAGTGTACGTAAACATACCCAGACGCTCCTACCTTCGGGAAAAAATAATTCAAATTATTTCAGAAATTGACTTATTAGACTTTACGAGTCAATTTTTGAAAGAACTTATATGAGGTACGTTTACGGGGACCAAGACGTCTGCAATGGACAAGCATGAGGACTCTGATTCCGCAGACTCCGGACACTTCGAGTAGGTGAAGTGCTGTACATGCTAAGAGGGCGTGCATTAGGTTTGGTGAAATCATATGGGAGAGATTGAATTTGAAGGATAGGTAGACCAGTTGAGATTGTGACACCATATTTTTTTGGTGCTTCGGAAACTTCTTGTGACACCATATTATTAAACCATCTTAGGGCAGATCTAGCTCCTATAATAATGGTCTTAAAAGGTTTTGACTTTTCTTTCCCAAAAAAGGAAACAAGCACTCCCTAATTTTAAAAAATGGCTTGAGGAAATAATATACACCATATATGAATTTTCTTTTTATATAATGAATACAGTTTTAGCCAGTCCAACCATCCCGAAAAATTTGATGTTTCCTCAGGACGAGAAGGGCTAAAAGATCTGTCACTTGAGGACGAGAAGGTAAAAGAAAAATTGAGACAAAATATGTGCAAAATGAAATCTAGGACTAAATTGTGATTACTTCCTAGATAAAATGAATGGAGAAGTCTTCTAACACACAATTATGCACCATAAAAATCACAACATGATGTGTACTCATTATTTGATTGGTTGTAAAATAACATCACATTCAATAACACCGAAGAAGTGACACAAAAGCATGTGTGCAAATTTTTGCTCAAAATATCGTCTTAGGTTGAGTTCACGCTGTATTTCTTTTGTCTTTCAGCCTATAGCCTAAATACCACTCATTTCAATTAAAAGTAGAAAGTTGTGGCTAGCTCAGGCGGTAGATGTTCTTGGATGCCTCACACTGCATTCCGGGATCGAGTCTCATTCCCCTCTCCATCATGTAATAGATTATGAATGACAAATTAATTAGGAGGAATGACTTAATTTAAGTACAAGATAGCAAAAAAGCTGAAAATACTTATTAGTAAATAGCGAAAACTCAGCTTAGCAAATCTCAAAATGCATACACCCGAGTCACAAAATTTATCTTTTCTTTTGGTCCCAAGTTTGTTTGTTTGGATTTTTATTTTTTTTACAATCTTATGGTATTTTGATTACCACGTGATAAGTATGTGTAACTAAATAGGGGAGAGTTCTCAGTGTCACGATCCTCAGCCCTCTCCATGTGCTCTTGATTTCAGAAAGAGAAACTACCCCACTGATGTCCTTTCATGGACAGAAAAGAGACGAGAGTCACATGAGAGAAGAGAGATTTAGGTATAAAAGTTACGTCAAAGTATCAAAATATAGTCCAAAGTTAAAAACAAAAAGTTTACTAAGGACGACAAAAAAAAAACACTAAAATACTCCTTCTGACATATGGACATATTGATGTATCAAAAATTCAATGGCTGTGTACGCGTGGTACGTGAACGCAATATGCATGGATGGTGCATCTTGACTGTTCGTGCGTGTTTTCAACGGTCCGGATTTTAAAAAACTCTTACATGTAAGAGTTTTTTTTTTTTTTTTTAAATTTGAACTGTCGATTCCTGAAATAGACGGTTACGAAGCGTTCGTGTGCGTACGTACATGTGTGTGTACGTACGCATAGCTGGACTCATTTATGTATCATATATAAGCACATGTACGCCACTTTTAATGTGTGGTGGCGAGAGATTTGGAGCATTCGAGTGGCCCGACGACAATGAATGAT
The DNA here is from genome assembly GCA_963854785.1 of Vaccinium vitis-idaea. NCBI lineage: Eukaryota > Viridiplantae > Streptophyta > Magnoliopsida > Ericales > Ericaceae > Vaccinium > Vaccinium vitis-idaea. Next base: position 38,965,291 of record OY978219.1, read on the forward strand.
CTCTCTTTACTATATGTTGCACTCGACTAGAGGGCCCGTAGGGTTGGATTTCTTTACCATGTCAAAACTTCGCAATGTGACCTACCTCGAGGTTTCTGACAAATACACTACCTCCCTTGAGGTTTCTAAAATACATTGACCTCCCTTAGGGGATGTTCTACTAAGCCTGTTTTTAAAATAAACTAGTTTTTCACTGTTTTTTATGTGATGTATTGTGAGACAATAACCTATATTAGTGTTTTGGAAAAAACTGTTTTTTGTTAGTGGAATAAATATGATCAATTAAAGTTCCCCCTTGCTGTTAAATTAGGCCAAACACTATTAGTTTTGAGTACAAAATGTCTGAAATGCCCACAAATATAAACCCAAACTAAGTAATAACAAATACTATAATTTCACTAACCTCTCCTCCTATATTACCATACATTATCAATAACATAATACTACACTGTTACTTTTAAATATATATATATTTTTTTTCAAATTAGTTGATTTTTCCGATTGCTCTTGGTGAGTGAGGTAAATTTAAATTCAATTTTGTTACATTTGCGGCTGTTGTCGGGAGAACTGATTAAAAAAAATTGGCTTCTACAGTCCTTAGAGTAATTTTGAGTAAAAAACTAAAAATTAAAAAATAGAAACACAATGTTCAATTAGTTATGTTAAATGAGTGTTGAAAAAGTAAAAAAAAATTTGTACATATTATATAGGGGTACTTAACAATAGAAGTAATGCATGGTAATATCGGGAGGATGTTAGTAATTAATTCTATTTTATGTTAGTAAGTAACATTTAGTGTTGACTAGTTTAGAATATATTATGGGTTTTTCGGACATTTTGTAATAAAACTAACGGTGTTAGGCCTAATCTAACTGCAAAGGGGAATCATGGTAGTAAATTCAAAAGTAAAGGATATTAGTGTAATTCTAGAAACCTTAGGGGAGGTCTGTGTATTTGTCAGAAATCTCAGGAGAGGTCAGTGTAATTTACCAAAAAAAAAAACAATAACTTCCTCTTGTACCCATTTCAGGAAAGAAATCAAGTGACCCCAATTAATTTGGATGGATCCCATTTTTGGTCCTCTCCATACTAGATGAGTGGCATATGACCATAAGAGTGCAAAAACGTTTTTCTTATTTGCTCTTGTTCCATTGTGATGCCCCGTGCTTAGGATCTGTTCAATCTTTAAAATGTGTTTCCAAAAATTTAAAAAAAAAAATTCTTTTTTGATTGGAAAAAAGGGAGAATCATTTTTCCATGAGGGAAATGCAAGAAATTCGAAGATAAAAAAAAATATTGCACCGGATATGAGAGCACACAATTGCAAGACACAGTTTTAAAAACTCGTGACTACTTTTTCTCTTGGGTATGGCTACAATACACACCCATTAAAAGTGTGTATAATATGCACTTATTGTATGATCCATACTGTATCACCTTATTGGCAATCGTAACATTTTTTAGTGTCTCACAATGTTTCTATTAAGGGAGAGTTAATTAGGCATCCTGTACAAAAAAAAACATTAGGATTCCATTGTATGAGATTTGAATACTTATGATTCTATCCTGAAATTCAAATAAACCCCAAAACACCATTTCTCTCTCCTAATTTTCCTAATATTTCTCTCTTGATTTTCCTAATAATTCTCTCACCTACTCTCCTAACATTTCTCTCTCCTAATCTTTCCTAATTTATCTCAATCTCTATCTCTCTCCTATCATGAAAAATCTCTTTTTCCTAATCTTATAATTTTCTCTCCTAATCTTCTCACAGAATTTCAAACCTAAAATCTCAAAAAACAAATTGAAAATGCGATAAATTATTAGTAAACAATGCAAAAAAAAAAAAGACAAAAAAAATCACCAAAAATTCCTTATAACAGCAAATACAAAAAAACATGATAAATTAATACTCCTGAATCATGTTCACTGTACCAATCATCTAATTTGGTAAACAAATTAACCATGATCGAATCCCGAATGTAGCGAACCGATAACCGTGATCATTGCATGAACATGGTTTATTGATTTTTCATTTTTATTGTATCAAATCTAACAATATGGTGGATCAATGAACCATAACCTATTTTTAAAAGACATGGGAACATGGTTTATTGATTTTTCACCAATATGGTGGATCAATGGACCATATTTACTATATGAAATAACCAAATTCTCAAAAAAAAAAAAACAACCGTTGATCTAAATTGATGAGGATGAAATGTAAGCGACAAATATAATTTATTGTACCACATACAACTACCCATTTTTGTTGTACTGAATCCACCAGTATGGTGAATCAACGAACCATGTTAAAAAAAACATGGGAACATGGTTTATTGAAGAATCATAATTTTTCAGCAAGATGTTTCGTAACATTTTGGTGCGTCTCGTAACTTTTAGGAACTTTTTATTCATAAGAGCTAATCGATATATAACATTTTTAGGGGTGTGTATGACATACACCCAAACAGAGAGTGTGTATTGCAGCCATTCCCATTCTCTCTCTCCTTATCTTTTGAATATTTCTCTCTTTCTAATCTTCTCCCTCCTTTAAAAAGTCTTAATCTCCCAAAAAGTAGTATGAGATATTAAACAGTATGAGATATTAAACAGTAAATCTACCAAAATCAAACAAAAACAATCATAATTTTGAGACTAAAATACTTATAAAAGTACACGTATCCAGAACTATAAAATTAAAAAAAAAAATTGAGAAAAATGAGAACTCTGTATACATAACTTACGATAAGATTATCACTAGATAGACGATATGCACGATTTAAATGCATATGGTGAAAATCTATCACTAGTGAGGAGTGATGCAATACTTTAAAATACATGAATTATGCAAAATTTCGTTCGAATGATTATGCAAAGTTTCTTTACAGAAGAATTACGATAAACTTGTCAAAATAATTAAATTTTGTATGGCGACGCTAAATTAGAAATCTCCTTGAAATTTAGAAATTAAATTTTGTAGCAAATCAGTCCTATATATATTATATATACTTGCCTCCTATCTGCAAGACGGCCGGTGAGGCTCATTACAAACTTCATGACTTGATGATTGGCACACAACATCAATATACAGCTAGCATACGATCGAGTGTAATAAATTCTTCCTCTGTTCTAAATTGTTGGTCATATTCGAATTTCGATGCAATTTTGAAACAGTTCATATATTTCAATTTATATAATATTTTGAATTTTTTTAAAAAGTTCTTTTTTTTTTCTTGTCATTCGTCATTCATAATCTATTACATGGGGGGAGGAGAGAATATGACTCTATCCCAGGATGCAATGTGGGGCATGTAAGAGTTCTACCGCAATGTGGGACATCCTAGACTGGCTCGTAATTGCACATTTTTATGAGACGGTAACCACTCGATCCCATTAGGTCATCTAAAAATCAAGAACAAAATATGATTTATTTTCGTCGGCATTTTTTTATTGTCATGTTCTTTTCTAAATTCTATATTCGTTTTTTCCTCATAAAAAACTCCTAGTTCATGGTCTCTACCAGCGAGGGAAAGTTTTCTAAAAGTGCTAAAACAACGCTAAATACGAATTTCGTGACAAGTCATTCTTCTCACATATATTAACCTACTTTTAGCATTTTTGAAAAACTCCACTGAATTTTATTGCTCTGTTTTTGTCTAGTTATAAAAAATGTTAAAAGCTCACTACTAAAGCATTTTATAATGCTACAATGCAAACCCAAACATATGCACCTCCAAAATGTTACGAGTTTTAATATGTAATGATTTTTAGTAAACATATTATGAATTTTATTGCTAAAAAGTTACGAGAATAAAATGTTACTATATATATGATTCCAAGTGTACATGTTATGTATCATATGCTGAAAAGTTACGAGCTTTTAGTATAAAATTTACGAGATGTACTAGAATGTTATGAATCTTTATGAGGTGGCACAATTTGGACCTTAGCTTATATGCAGAAAAGTTTCTTTACGCATATAGCATATACCTTTAAGAGGTTTGTATTGTAGACTTTCTCGTAGGAAATTGATATTCGCACTCCCAATTTTAATACAGGGGCTCCAAGCTACAGTAGTTTTCCAAAATGACCATTTTGCAAGTTTCATGATTTACTTCAGGTACTCCAAAAAACTTTTACTTTTCTCCATTACTTCAGGCACTCCAAAAAAGCAAATAGTTTTTTTTTTAATCAGAAAAAAGCAGATAGTTGCTCAACGCCTTTTACTGCATGTCACTGAATTGCCTACTTCCATACGTAATGTTTCTTTGGTAGAGTATTTATGTTATTATCTCCATATTCTGCACCAGGACAACCTGGACAAATGGTCTTCGGCCTATGATTGTAGAACCATCCTTTTGTCCATGCAAAGTCTCTTGAGAGTTCTGTTACTTTTCCTCTCAAGAGTTCTGTTACTTTTCCTCTCAAGAGTTCTCTAACTTTGGTGATGTCATTTGTTTGTCTCACTATGAAAATTGAAATGTAGATTTGCGACCTTTATGAAGATTTTGAGGGAAAAATGGTAGATAATGAGTACAAAAATATAAAGATTTTGTGTCACAACCGTTGTGAAGATTTTGCAGTGTCAACATTTTCAATTTTTTGTGCCTTTTATTTTAGAGAATTCTAGCAATGTTTTTTTTTTTTGCGCAAAGTTGCGTGAAGCAATCCGACATAGATGCATGTTTAATGTTTGGAACATAATGTTAATGTTTATAACATAATGTTTATATATGTTTGGTTTTGGTTCATTTTTCCGTTTAGAGTGTCTTAGTAAATGAGGAGATAATTTGGGGGTGAAGTGTCTTTAGTAATTTTTATATCTTAAAAAGGATAGTTTTGTAACTTCATTAATTATTGGAGTGCCTGCAAAAAAAGGAACCCCAAAATCAGCACCCTTTCTCGTATTCCAATACGATAGTTTGATCTCTTACAATATAAGGGAAAGGATAAAAGATCACGGAAACTTGAATGTTGACATATGTTCTCCTATCCAAAAAAAAAAATGATTTCGCACTCCCTTTTTACCATCCCACTCTTCTTTTTGTTTTTATTCATGTGAATTTACGGCACCATCCCTTTTTGTGTGAACAAGTGAATTAATAAAAGGGTAAAATGGTAATTTTTGTGAATAAAAGACAACAGAAGGAAGGCAAATTGTAAAAAAAGGGAGCGAAGAAATCACTACTCTCGAGAAAAACAGTGAGAAGGGTTTGCGAAGTTTGTAGCCTTCTTATCTCTTCCTCATCATTTACGGTTTATGGCATTGCAGTTATCAGAGCAACTTCAACCCATCTCTATTTCTCCAAAATGGAGAATGAATGTGACACATTGAGGGGAGATTTTGTAATTAATGTCTTCTTTTCTTCACTTTTTTGTACTTTTTGGGAGAATTTTAGAAGGACCCATCGTACTTTTTGTACTCAACCCATCTTTATTCCTCCAAAATGAGATTTGTTTCTCTATATTTGGAGGATCAAAATAGTTTTTAAGGACCAAATTGTTGGGGTGCTAGTTTAAAGTAGGAGGAAAGTTAGGGAGTAAGTTGGAGTTATTAGAAAAGGAAGGACTAGAGGTATAATATAGGCTTTGAAATGGAAAGCCTTTGACTGCACTTTTCCGGATTGTTTTGGCAGAGGGAGTAGGACAATGAAAGGTCTATTTATATTACATTGAAAGTGTACACCGGCAGCTCTATTTATAGAGCTCAACAGCCGACTAACCAAGGTTGTTAATCCCGTACCGTACCGTACCGGCCGGTACGTACCGGATTTGAAGAAAACCGGTAACCTCGCCCTATGATTCCGTCCCGTCCTCAATTCCGGACAATACCGGTCGGTTCCGGTCAATCCGGACAATACCGGCCGGTACTCCCTTACCGGCGATTTCGTCCGAGAAATTGCAGATCTGAAAACAACGAGTTTGCCGGAGATGGGAGTACCGAGAGAGAGAGTGAGAGAGGAGTACCGAGAGAGAGAGAGAGAGAGAGAGAGAGAGAGAGAGAGAGAGAGAGAGAGAGAGGAGTGCCGCTGCTGGGTTAATCGAGTTTGGGGTTGCAACTTGGAAATGAAGGGCTGATGTCTACTAATAATGATATGTATATATATATATATATATATAGGGAGAGCTTCTAAAACGGGATTCCCGTTTCCGGACCTCCATGATCCAAAATTTTTTTTGACGATCCGAGCCGTCCAATGTGTTCAGAAGGTGTTTTCAAGGGTCCCTGGCGGAAAATCTTCAAAAAAAAATACCGGGAAGGGCTTGATCCAAGCAGTTTTCGCAAAAATATATAAATATAGTTTTTGCGAAAAACTGCTTGGATCAAGCCCTTCCCGGTATTTTTTTTTGAAGATTTTCCGCGTGGACCCTTGAAAACATCTTCTGAAAACATTGGACGGCTCGGATTTTCCAAAAATAATTTGCAAAACAAAAAAACCACACTTTTTCTTGTTTCCGGGAGGAGTGGACTAGAAATTTTGCCTATATATATATATATATATATATTCTCTATTTCACATATTAGACCTTACAAAATCATAATATTTCACATTAACCCCATGAAGTTTGACAACTAAGGTTTAAGGTCTTGTAATTACATTTTGGTACTATTACAATACTTGTATTTTGCTAATTAAAGGTATTGTGTTAAGGGGGTTATTTTATTCACAAAAGCCTTGATTTTGCACAAAAGCCTTCTCATGCCATCATTACATTCTACACTTTTCTACATATTTTTATTTTTCTACAAAACTCTACATAATTCTACATTTTTAAAGATTACAAATTAATTTTAACACAAATCTCTAAAAAAGACAGTGAGTTCCTCTAAGATTCTCCCCAAAAGTACAAAAAGTAAAGAAAAGAAGACATTAATTACAAAATCTCCCCTCAATGTGTCACATCCATTCTCCATTTTGGAGAAATAGAGATGGGAGAAGTTGCTTTCACTGCCAATATATCATTTAAACAAAGGCCAGAGTACCACACATATAAATAGCTACAACTTACAACAGTCTCATTGCAGAAGCAAATTAAACAGCCACTCTAGGAGAGAGAGAGAGAGAGAGAGAGAGAGAGAGAGAGAGAGAGAGAGAGAGAGAGAGAGAGAGCACAAATATGGGAAGAAGACCATGCTGTGCAAAGGAAGGACTGAACAGAGGGACGTGGACAGTTAGAGAGGACAAGATCCTCACTGATTACATTAATACCCATGGAGAAGGCAAGTGGAGAGTCCTTCCTCTTAAAGCTGGTAAGTGGCAATGTAGTCTTTCTATTTTTTCCCCTTCTTTAACAACAAAATAATGTCCATTTTTTCCTTGCTGAAATCGGCCAATCATGTGAAGAATACAAACTAAAAAGACAGTGATTTTTTGAATTGGAGATCCTGTAATGCAACTGCACTACAGGGTTGTAGTGCGGCATCCGAGCCGTTGATCTCACAATTAATAGTCTTGATTTTATCTCGACACTTGCATGATCCGAGTCGTCTATTGTTAAGTTAAGATGAAATCCGAGCACTTAGTTATTGAGATCAACCGCTCGGATGCAAACTACAGAATCTCTGAATCCTTGATTTTTATGTAGTTTTCCATTTGTGCTCGTCTATGCCACACTCTAATACGTTGTGTATCGAATGAAAAAATAGTCAGATGACTCAGATTACATTGGCTACGTACAACATAATTATTAGTATTAATTAGGTTTACATCACCAGTTTCGAAGTTCCCCTCAATCAGTTAGCTAGAGAAGTAGTAATCCAAAACCAACTCAAGCCTCACAAATGTGATGTTATGTAATTAAATTAGGGTTGAAGAGATGCGGAAAGAGTTGTAGACTCCGATGGCTGAATTATCTTCGGCCCGATATTAAGAGAGGGAATATTTCTCCAGAAGAAGATGAGCTGATTGTCAGATTGCATAAGCTGCTCGGTAACAGGTTCTCAATCTCTCTCGCATATATATTACGTACCATACCATTTCAGGTAATTTGACTAATAAGAGCAATGTTTTTTGAAGGCTTACGTGACAAATTGACGTCTCCATCTTTGACATCCACAAAATTCTACTCTCCATCCTTCAATTTTTTTAACTTTTCAGCTTTTTTGGAAAGTTTTGTTCTGAAAATGGTCATTTTTAACGAAAAGAAATTGGGCAGTACTGCTTGTAAAAATGACATGAGTTTGGTCGTGCCAAATCTATATAGATGTCTTCAATGCTGGAGAGCAGTCCTGGTGCAACATCAGAGTCATCGAATGTGTTTTCAACGGCTCGGATTTCACCTCAGCAATGGAAGGTTCGGATCAACAAAGTGTCAAGATGAACTCCGAACTATTGACAACACATCCAACGACCCTAATGACGCACCCCAGGCCGCTCTTCAGGGAGTGCTTCCAGCACCCTCCCTTCCCAATTCAAAAGTGATTACTGCTTCGTCACGTGGGATTCGAAGTCTCCCATCGAACATGCTTCGAGTCTCATTCAATTTGTGTCAACAACTGGTAGCAGGTAGTCCTCCGGATTTGGCGCTTAAGTTTTGACTACAAACAGTCATTATTGCAATGGTTATATGGAGATTAAATTGTATAATGCTAATTAATTCCGCCAATACAAATAATTGAGGGTCATGTTCCTAGTATATATTTATTCGTTTACAAGAGAAAATAAGAAAGAAAAACGAGGAGTATTTATTCGTTTACAGCCGTCCGTTTGGCAATCAACGGTTCGGATTATCTTCACGCTATTTTTACGTAAAGATAAGTACTTACCTATAGAATAATCCGGACCGTTGATTGCCGAACAGACGGCTGTAATAGGAAGACTACTAACCCTATACAGGGTCCGCGGATCCCAAAATGGTATTCTCGATTCTCGCTGTTGCTAAATGTTAATCAATTATGAAAAGAGGTATAATTTTCGGATAAAACAAAAAGCACTTACGCACATAATTCTTTGAAATTTTTTGGCACCACATTAAAGAACTCAATTTGTTCTTTAATTTTGTGTGAAAAAATTGGGAAATTATGAACGAAAATACTTTTTTTTTATTCAAAATTTGCACATGTTTACGTCTGAGATTAAATTTTTGGGACGGCAAGTGTAGTAAACTTTTTGTTCATTTGGTGGTATGATCAAAATAAATTTTTATTCCAAATCGGTGGGTGGTGCAGGTGGTCACTCATTGCGGGAAGACTCCCCGGGCGAACAGACAATGAAATCAAGAACTACTGGCACACCAAATTAAGCAAGATCAATGAACGTCAAAAGTCTCAAAATTCCTGGAAAACACACAAGCAGCTGAAACAGAAAGAATCCACTGCAATCAAACCTACCACCAAAGAAGAATCACCCAAAGTGATTCGAACGAAGGCGGTTCGATTCACAAAACCAGTCCTCCCACTGCAGCCAAACGATCCACTGGCCAATATAAATGAATCCCTCACATGTAATCCTACTGAAAGCCCTAATTCCACTCCAACCCTAGTTGATCAAGATGATTCTTCAAACTTTTTGACGGATTTCGACATCAGTGACCTGTTAATTTCAGACGTCGTTCTTGATTTTAAGTATCACCACCAGGAGAGTAACGATTCGGGTTTTCATCTCTCTGATACGTTTGAAACCATGCACAGGAATTCGACTGATGAAGCTTTGGAGCTGAAGAGTATAGCATCTTTTTTTGATTCAGAGGAGGAATGGATCACTAGATGATGGAGCAATTTCATTGTAGAAAGTTTATTAATAAACTAGCAGTCTAAAAATTCACATTGTTTTGGACATGTGTTATGTAAATCTAGAAGTACATGCCAATATGTAATTGCGGCCCGTTTGGAACTTGAGGAAATGAAAAGAAATATCACTAAAACCAAACAAGATAAAATATGGCATTTGGTGGAGAAAATTATTTTGAGGAAAAGTTAAAGAAAGGGATTATTACCTCTAGGTCTAGAAAAGAGATGTCTAATTACCAAAAAGGTAAGTCATTTTTTTTAATTACCACTAATGTAAGTCACTTTTTTTTGGAGTTTAGGTTTATGGTGCACTTTCCTATTATAGGGTTTTAGTGGTTTAGGCACTTTCATATAGTACCCTAGGATTTTAGGCATTTTCATAGGGTACCCTAGTCATAGGGGTACCCTAGAGTTTACGTTTAGGGTGCACTTTCCTATTATAGGGTTTTAGTGGTTTAGGCACTTTCATAGAGTACCTTAGGATTTTAAGCACTTTCATGAGGTACCCTAGTCGTAGGATACCCTAGGATTTTAGGCACTTTCATAGGGAACCGTAGTCGTAGGGTACCCTAGGATTTTAGGCTCTTTCATAGGGTACCCTAGGATTTTTAGGCACTTTCATAAGGTACCCTAGTCGTAGGGTACCCTAGTCATAAGGGTACCCTAGTCGTAGGGTACCCTAGAGTTTAGGTCTAGGATGAACTTTTCTATTATAGGGTTTAGTGGTTTAGGCACTTTCATAGGGTACCCGAGGATTTTAGGCATTTTCATAGGGTACCCTATGATTTAGGCCTTTTTATACGGGTTGGGGAGTTGATGAGAATTTTTCAGTGTTGGGCTTGACCTGATGGTAATTATGGGATCCAATGGTGACCTGATGGTAAATGTCCCTCACAAAGAATTTCTTTCACTTGTCAGTGGAGCACATGCTAGCAATGTATTGGTGACAGAACACGTGATACCAAAAATGTCGTTATCATAGGATCGCTCTTACGATGAGGCGGAATCCCTATTTTGGTGGACATTTGCATAATTAATGCTGCGAACTATCTCTATCTAACTCCAAAATTTAAGCTATTAGAGAGATCTAACAATACATTAAGACATAAAGTACATTTCATAGGTAAGCAATACAAAAATGATAAGTGTACAACGGATCCGGGGTGGGTGCTATGCAGTAGGTGTTGTGCGGCAAAACTATGTCATTTTGCTTGATTTTTGTGCACACTTCCAAAGCTTCCAAGGGCCTTGTTTGGAGGAAAAAAGAACCATTACAAAGTGCCCAAACCCAAAGTGCCTAAACCCTAAACCTGAAGTGCCTAAATTCAAGTGCCTAAACTCATTATACCCTACCCCAAAGAATCTAAATCCCCTAAAATTGAACCCCAAAATTAAACCCTACACTTAACTCTCCAAACAGGGCCTTGGATATACGAAGAAAATGAGCAAAACGACGTAGTTTTACCGCACAACATGGCGCACAACGCCTCCCCCAAATTCATATACAACAACTAGCTCCAAGAAGTCTCCAACACACTCACATAGTATGTGGGCTCCACACAATATGTAAGTGTGTTGGAGACTAGTTGAAGACTTTTGTTGTACATGTATCATTGTTCTAAGCAATAAGATAATCACTGTACGTAAGTAGTTCTTTTCAAAAATAGGATGAGGTGGCATTTGGTGGTGCTTCTATTTTGTAGGTCCAGAAATACAATTGAGTCATTCACCATGAAATCTCATTGATTGAATATTATTCATGCTAAAAATCATGTCAAGTGCTGGTTCTTACTGGTACAATATGGGCACTTCGATACGGTGAGACCAAAAAATATAGGGTACAGTTGGGTACAATTATAGAAAATGTAATTTCATAGTCTAGAATAGCATATACCCGAAATGATTACACTTCAAATAAAAGAAATAACTAAATGACTTAGGCAACTAGAAATCCAAAATCGAATACTCCAATAGATTTACCCCAAACTTAATTATGGTGCAACTTAGAGTTTAATGCCATCGCAATAAAGAACCGATAAACCAAAATCGTTACTATTATACAATCATGTTAGGCATAGAAAAACATACTTTTTTATTATCTTAGTTTCATTTATGAGTTCGTTACGACTTGTTTTACTCGCTACACATATTATTTTAGCACTAATACTGTAAGCTCTATACGTCGTGCTTCCTTTTTGGTTCATAACATAGTATTCATTTATGTGTATCCCTATTGATTGAGTCGTAATTTTTGTTCTCATTATTTATAGAGAGCCTGTTTAGGAATGTGGAAGAGAATCAATGTGAAATTGATTTGAGTGGTCTCTGGTTCAATGTATTTCGAGGTTTTCGTTGCTTTAGAGCTCTTAATGTAGGTTGCAAAACAAAAATGATAGATGTACAACAACTAACTCCAACAATTCTCCAACACATTCACATGGCGTGTGGAGCCCATACACATTTCACGCTCAAGTGTGTGTGTGCTCCACACATCATGTGAGTGTGTTAGAGACTTGTTAGAGACTTTTGTTGTACATGTATCAGTGTTGGTTCCAAAAGTGCTTGAGCAACTGTTTAGCAATTGTTAGCAGATTGACTGTACGGAAAGTGCTCGAGCACTTCTGAAAGTTGCTCGAGCAACATTTACGATTTTCAACAACCCTAAATATATCATTCAGCTAGGGTTTTGAACACGCCGTGCCACACATATTATAGCCGCCCCAGAGACGATTTAGGCGAGAAACGTTCAATGGGGATTTGAAAAACTACAGATCAAGGATCTGCCTCTCTTTTTTATGTAGGATTTCATAAGAAATCCTAAACCCAAGAACTCATTTCAAATCATTGAAAAAAATTATAGCGGATGCGTACTTGTCGCCATGGAGGATGAAAAACTTGTGTGTGTGGTTGTTTGTCTTCCATCTCCAAAGCCCTACTTTTGATCTTGACCTTAGTCTCACACATGATGGGATGATATGAGAAAGATATTAGAGTTTGGAGTAGGGACTTAACCACAAATTTATAGGTCTTGGTTCCATCATAGCCCATCATAATAGATGGAACCCTAGTGGGACTTGAATGATCTCTACACTTAATAATAGCCCGCACCCCTTAACGCATGTGAGATAACCCAAATACATACTAGCAGAGATTTGTCAATTACCCGATCATATTTATTAGACGATCACAACTCAATGGGTAATACCGACACCACTCAAATTTTATTCGACAATATACAATATCTAATTATATGATCTATGTAGGCCCACTTACAAAAAATTGCTAACATTTAAAGCATCTGAAGTTTCTATCAGCGATAATAATTCACAAATCAAAGAAAACAATGAGAAAAGAAAATTGCTTTGTTAGCTGATGACTAGCTAGTTATAAAAAGAAGTAACTTTTTGAATGACGTTATATAGAACCTAATAAGTCTGAGTTTTTGCTTGGGTAATTTTAGTATTCTTAGGCCACAAGATGTCAAATTGACAACTCATTCTCCTGACATATATCAACTGATTTGATAATTTGTTGTCCAACAATACCATATCATCAAAAATACCGTAATAAAACTCAGCCAAAATCCTAAGTTTGAGTTATTCACTAATTGGATTATCTTTCCTGTTTATTTTAGAAGGTTGGTAACCGTAGGGGTCTAATTATTCAGTAGCTCTACAGTACAATCATATAGTGCTCCGGAACACTCCAACACCACATATTCTTATGAGATCCACTTCTAAGTATATGGACTCTATTAAAATGTGTGGTGCTGAGATACTCCAGAATACCACGTACGTAGCTGTTCTCCAGAACTACTGAATAATTACTCAACCATAGGGCATGTTTCACGACCATCATTAATTAGTGGATATGCTTCGATCTACGTGTTCAAACCAATGAAAATGCAAGGTGGTTTTACTTGAACCCTTCTAGCTGCATCGATCAACATGCACCGATCACGTACCGACGGCGTCAGGGACGCCATTGTGGGTCCCATCCGAACGATCCGAGTCGTTCATCGTTCTCAGAATCGAATTCCGAGTGGGCCCACACGGGAATCGAGGCAATCGGACGGCTTTATGAGCTCGATCCAAAATCACCCCCATTTCATTCAAAATTTGGAATGAAATGGAGGTGATTTTGGATCGAGCTCATACAGCCGTCCGATTGCCTCGATTGTCGCGTAGACCCACTCGGAATTCAATTTTGAGAACGATGAACGGCTCGGATCGATCAGATGGGACCCACAACGGTGTCCCCGACACCGTCGGTACGTGGTCAGTCCTCCCTCATCTATGCAGAAGGAATTACCAGTTTTACTTCAGTCATGGGGGCCAACCAAAGCATGGGGATTGGAGACATGATCTCCCTCTAATTGCTCGTTGTCTGATAAGTAAATCAAATCAGATCCCGTTGGCCGTCAACTTCTATTTGGACTTCAGAAGTACACGAGTAATTTTGAGCACTGCCACGTAGTGTCTTGATTCCTAACCTATGCTTTAAAAATAGATCAGGTCGGCCGATTTAACCAGTTAATCAGTGAACCAGCCACTACTCCGGTCTGGATTAAGCCAAAAACCGTTTTGTTGTGAAAAAACTGGCCTCTAATGCAAGGATGGGTTTAAACCAGCAGTTAAATCGCTGAACTGTAAGAAACTGTGGCGATTTAATCAACCCAAAATGAAATTTTAAACTAAGCCAAAAAGTCAGATTTGTTGACTTATTTTTTATTTTATTCAAAAAATTGAGAATTTCAATTTTAATATTTTATTTAATTCATCTCGTCGAGACAGTAATAATCACAAAAAGATGACACAAAATAGGCCTTATTGAATTTCCACCTCTTTGCCAGCCTGGAAGCATTTACTGCATCCGCAGGCGCTACTCGGCAATATTGAGGCACTTCTCATTCCACCGATGTGGGATTAAAGAGGAAACATCCGGAATGTGTTCTATCCACTGCAATAATGCTTTGGACATTGTACAGACGATAAGACAAGAAGAAAAAGAAAATTTGATATTGACACTCCCTAAATTGTTAATGGCATTCAAAAAGGGATTGCCAATATTAGCTCCATATCAATTTCGCCTCTTAGATTGATATTGGTACTCTCCTCTTAGAGCGCAATTAACAATTTTGGGAGTGCAAATATTAATTTCTCAAAAAAAAAAAAAAACAGTCCACTGCTTACTTTTCACACTTCTATACAATTTCATTCCTATACACTTTTTAGAATTTCACAACAGTCCAGCGGGTTGATTTTAGAATTCTCATATATGCTAGTTTTAGTAATATATATATATAGGCAAATTTTCTAGTAAGGACCTCCAGTAATAAAGAAAAAATGTAATTTTTTCATGTTAAGAATTGTTTTGTGGAAATCCGAACTGTCCAATGTGTTCAGAAGATGTTTTTAAGGGTCCTCGCGAAAAATCTTCAAAAAAAAATACCGGGAAGGGCTTGATTCAAGCAATTTTTCGCAAAACTATATATTTACAATTTTGCGAAAAACTGCTTGGATCAAGCCCTTCCAAGTATTTTTTTTTGAAGATTTTCCGCACGGACACTTGAAAACACCTTCTGAACACATTGGACAGCTCGGATCGTCAAAAAAATGCTCGGATCACAGAGGTCCGGATAGGAAGTGGAACCTATATATATATATATATATATGAGGATGATCTAATGAGGACTCCCTCATTAAAATTTCCTGAGGACCTCATGGATTGGGATTGAATCTCGATGATCCGAACCACTCAATGTGTTTAAAACGTGTTTCTAAGGGTCATCGCAAGGAATCGCCCAAAAAAAAATACCCGGAAGGGCTTCATTCGAGCTTTTTTCGATAGACTATATATATACGGTTATTATGAAAAACAACTCGGATGAAGTCCTTTTGGGTATTTTTTTTTTGGTTGTGATTCCTCGCGGCGTTGGCCTTGGAAAACATGTTTTAAACACATTGAGCGGTTCGGATCGTCGAAATTTGGTCCGAAAAATAAAAAAAGGGGGTGGTCCTCACGGAGGAGATCCGTAAGGGAGTCCTTAGGAGATCATGATTGTATATATATATATATATATATATATATATATATATATATATATATATATATATATATATATATGAGGGTTCCCTTACAAAAAAAGTGCGGGAAAACAGTTGTGGGCCTTTGGATCACGTGAAAGTATATATATAGGGAAAGCTTCACATCCGGGATCCGGGACTCCGGGACTCCATGATCCGAGCATTTTTTTGACGATCTGAGCCGTCCAATGTGTTCAGAAGGTATTTTCAAGGGTCCACGCGGAAAATCTTCAAAAAAAAATACCGGGAAGGGCTTGATCCAAGCAGTTTTCGCAAAAAATATATATTTACATTTTTTGCGAAAACTGCTTGGATCAAGCCCTTCCCGGTATTTTTTTTTGAAGATTTCCTGCGTGGACCCTTGAAAACACCTTCTGAACACATTGGACGGCTCGGATTTTCCAAAAATAATTTGCAACACAAAAAAAATCAATTTTTCCTTGTTTCTGGGAGGAGTGGACTAGAAATTTTCCGTATATATATATATATATAAAATTGGGATCATGGAGGTCCGGAAACGGGACTCCCGGATTAGAAGGGCTCCCTATATATATATATTTACATCACAGTTTGATTATGGTTAATGCAGTTGAACCGGTGACCCATCCGCCTAATCCCTTTTCTTGTTCACTCACCGGTCAGTTTTCAAAATATTGGTCTTAACATCTTTCCCTACAAATAATTTTTATGGAGTCCATATACTTAATGTCGGGCCCTGCAATAATATGGGTGGAGAAAGAGGCTCAAGACCACCGAATAATTTTTGTGAGTACTAATTTTTGTTAGAAGTACTAGTGTAATGTGTTGAGTTGAGTGATGATCTAACTTCATGAAAATAATTGTTTAGCCTCCAAAGTTCTACTTGTAACGCCCCGAATTTTGGAAGCATTAGTTAAATTATTTATTACAAAAGGTTTGTTTAAACAAAATGATTATCTTTGGTTGCAGCGGAAATGATAAATTTAACATCCAAATTACTAATTTGATTACATCGATAGAAAATACGTACTAGCAAAGTTACGTGTAGGAAACTATCAACCCCTTAGCAACTAAATGACCAATGACTGAATGAAAAAGACATGCCAAGACTGTGACGTGGTCCAAACGAGAATAAGAAATCCCTATTAGATTGTTAACTACCACCTCATTTCAAAGCTCTAAGCTGTTAAAGAAATGTGAAACTTTGTTATTTACACTCTGAAAACAATTCCTAACTACGACATACTTGGGAACTGTATTACAACTCTTGAAAAGATTGCAACGAAGATTCGATTATGCATGCCTTGTTAGTGGCATGTAATTTAGTGAATAGCAAAATGGAAACAAGAGAAAAAAAGGAATCACATGCCATTTGTATTATCAGAAATAAAGTGACAATGACGTAGGAAATGAAAGAGTTTTCTATGTTTTCATCCCCTAAACTATACCAGTTTTGTCTATGTAGTCCTCAAACTATTAAAAGCTCTTATGTCATCCCTCAACTATCACTTTGCATCCTATTGAGTCTAGTTGATAAACGGCGGTAGTCAGTTTGGACGGAAAATGAAGCAAGTGAGCAGAACTTGCAATTTCCGTCAAACATGAGGGGCTGAAACACCATTTTACCCCTCAAATATTTCTTCCCTCTAGTACTCCCCCCTCTCTCTATGGTGGCTCTGTTTCTCTACGCTACTCCCCTCTCTCTCTATCTCTTTGCCCATGGGGGCTTTGGATGATGACATAGAGAGGATCCTATATTCTGATTTCTGAAGAAGAAATCTCACGACAAGTCTCCCAACTCGCTTCTCAAATCACCCTTGATTTCGACAACAACAATAGAGAGTCTCCTCCACATGTCGTCGTGGTCGACATGACCACCAGAGCGTTTCTGTTCCTGGCCGACCTTATTGAGAATATCAAAATTCCCCTCACGGTCGACTTCATCCAAACCCAATCTTATGGTTCTAGAACTGTGCCTAGCGGTGCTCCCGCGATTTCATTCGATTTTTTGACAGACAACTGAATAGCACACAGTCAGATATACCCATGGAAGAAAATTAAAGATGTGAATTGAATTGTGGGTAATAAATATGGGGCAAAACAAACGGAATATTTAGAGCCAGTTGGATCAGAACCAACAACAGATCCTACTATTAGTTTAAGGTCTCTGCCTTTCTTTACTATGTGCCTATTTATCCATGGATCTCGGTATGGAGGAGAGGAAGAGAGAGTGGGTGGAGGAGAGAGAATGTGGAAGATGGGTGTGGAGATTATTTCTTCAACTGACAAGTGTTTGAGGAGTGAAATTGCATTTCATCCCCTCGTGTTTGGGAGAAATTGCACCTATTGGTCACATGCTAATTTTTCTGTCCAAAAAGGGTGTTGCCGTTACCAATTGGATTCAATAGGTTGCAAAGAGATAGTTGAGGGACGACATAAGGGCTTTAATAGTTTGAGGACTACATAGACAAAACTGGTATAGTTTAGGGGATGAAAACATAGAAAACTCGAAATGAAAAACAAAGAAACAAAAGCCTTCTAATATTGGAATTAAAAGCTTGACAAACAAATAAACTAAGTTGCAGGAATTTTATCATCATACTAACAAGTTGAAAGTAAATGACTGGAATTTGAAGGTTGAGGCAAAGCCCTTGGCCTGTCGTGTTTTTCCTTTTTAATATGGGTCCGTTTTTTGGAAGAATATAGTAAAGGGGTCTTTACTTCACTAAGGACATCAACTTTTTCTTTAGTGCCAAAAGGACAAATCACATATACATTCCAAAAATGCCCTCACTAGCCAATGAAAGTGCCTAAACCCCCAAACCTAATAAAAGTGCCTAAACCTAAACCTCAGGGTACCCTATGAAAGTGCCTAAGACCCTAGGGTACCCTATGAAAGTGCCTAAAACCCTAGGGTACCCTATGAAAGTACCTAAACCACTAAACCCTATAATTGGAAAGTGCACCCTAAACCTAAACCCTAGGGCACCCTATGAAAGTGCCTAAACAGCTAAAACCCTATAATGGAAAGTGCACCCTAAGTGCCTAAACCTAAAATGCCTAAACCCATTATACATTACCCCAAAGAACCTAAACTCCCTAAAATTGAACCCCAAAATTGAAGAAAGAGAAATTAATTGTCTCATTCCATCAATTTTGTCCCACACATACATATATAGAGAGAGAGAGACAGAAATGTCGGTCACTGACCCATGGTCACAAATGTCGCTTTCACGCATAAAATGCTTTTGTCCGCGGGAAAGTGGGTCACTGACCCATGGTCACAAGTGTACCGGCTTTCACTGTTCATATGTTGCTTTCATTGAAAAACTCCAAAATTTTCCTCTGCATGGTTACGTCGCTTTCATTGCTTTTGTCCGCGGGAAGTTCCTCCACATGGTGTGCGTGAGTGTGGTTTTCATTAAAGGTATTTTTGTCTAGTATTGTCCTTGAGCCCTCAAAAATTTCCCATCAATGTATTGGAAGCATTAAAATAAGTTAAGCTGACAAAACATCATTTAAAGCTCGAAATTTGTCCTTTAGACCAATTTTTTGTTTTTTAATAGGGGTCCGTTTTTTGGAAAGACATAGTAAATGGGTCTTTACTTCAATAAGGACATCAACTTTTTCTTTAATGCCAAAAGGAGAAATCACCTATACATTCCAAAAATGTCCTCACTAACCAATGAAAGTGTCTAAACCCCCAAACCTAATGAAACTGCTTAAACCTAAACCTCAGGGTACCCTATGAAAGTGCCTAAGACCCTAGGGTACCCTATGAAAGTGCCTAAAATCCTAGGGTACCCTATGAAAGTACCTAAACCACTAAAACCCTATAATTGGAAAGTGCACCCTAAACCTAAACCCTAAGGTACCCTATAAAATGCCTAAACAACTAAAACCCTATAATGGAAAGTGCACCCTAAGTGCATAAACCTAAAATGCCTAAACCCACTATACATTACCCCAAAGAACCTAAACTCCCTAAAATTGAACCACAAAATTGAAGAAAGAGAAATTAATTTTGTCTCATTCCATCAATTTTGTCCCACACATACATAGAGAGAGACAGAGAGACAGAAATGTGGGTCACTGACCCATGGTCACAAATGTCGCTTTCACGCATAAAATGCTTTTGTCCGCTGGAAAGTGGGTCACTAACCCATGGTCACAAGTGTACCGGCTTTCACTGTTCATATGTCGCTTTCATTGAAAAACTCCAAAATTTTCCTCTGCATGGGTTACGTCGCTTTCATTGCTTTTGTCCGCGGGAAGTTCCTCCACATGGTGTGCGTGAGTGTGGTTTTCATTAAGGGTATTTTTGTCTAGTATTGTCCTTGAGCTCTCAAAAATTTCCCATCAATGTATTGGAAGCATTAAAATAAGTTAAGCTAGACAAAACACCATTTAAAGCTCCAAATTTGTCCTTTAGACCAATTTTCTGTTTTAATAGTAGTGTGTTCCTTGAAAATAGTATAGAGAGCCCCTAAAAGTGAGCCGCGTTCCAACTTTTGCAAAAACAACTCCTAGTTATTCATAAAAGCTTGAGATATGTACAACAGTTGATATTAACAACAAATCCCCTAATTGGTGCCATGGGTCCTATATGAATCGGCCAAAAACATGCATAACTCCTATTTTAAAGAGCTTATTACTACTCCCTCCGTCCCAAATTTTTGTTCGATCTGTAAAACGATGACCGGAAAATAGTAAGTCTTTCAAAAGAAAATTTTCAAACTTTTTTCATAAATTAAAAGTACTCGTTGATATCTAGTAATTGTTAAAAAAATATATATAGAATTTTTCTTGAAAATTGTGTATTATTTTCAAATTCGTCTTGTGGACAGAACAAAAATTTTGGGACGAAGGAAGTATTTCATTGTATGCACGAACCACTTTGGCTATAATCACCGCTCACTTTTAAGCTTCATGTATCACTTGTAGTCGTTGAAAGTATCAAATAATGAAGGAATATTCCCTCCCGAATGCCTTGAAAAGATACTTGGGCCTAAAAATGTGACTCCTGTTCCCACGTCTCCAAACCAATTCATTTAATTTCTAGCAACTCAAATTGGTTTTAGATGTTGATTGCGAGCAAAACTCTCTTGATGGTTGACACGTGTCCCTTTGAATCGGTCAAAAGTTCCAGTGGTTCCTACTTTTCAGGGTGCGCATATTTCATGATTTTGCCCATCCCTTTGAACCATCTTCAGCTGGAATTTGTTCTGATCCTCTGCCACATGGTATTCATGACCAAATCCTCGTATAGTTTACCTTCATAATGCTTAAAATCTAAGAAAGTGTAAGGAATGTTCCCTAGATATGCTCTAAGGATTTGTATGTGAATGCAATCAAACCTTGAATAATCTCAACAATTATGAAATGTAGGAATGTGTTGCTGAATGATACGTAGGGTAGATCTAGTGTATTCTTTGTCATATTACAATTGGTTTTTCAACCGTTGATCTTTTCCCATTTGAATTTGATCAACTTTGACTCTTGTTGCCAACAAAGGGACCGTGATACGGGTACCGACCAAAGGGACCGAAAATGTACCGATCGCACACGGGGACCCACTTTTGGGTCCCACACGAGTGATCCGAACCGTTCATTATTCTTAGAACATTTTTCCGAGGGGCCCCACCAAATTTCAGCTCAATCGGACGGTTAAAAGTGCGTGAACCAAAGTCCCACCGTTTCAATCAAAATTTAAAATGTTCTAAGAATAATGAACGGTTCGGATCACTCGTGTGGGACCCAAAAGTGGGTCCCCGTGTGCGATCGGTACATTTTCGGTCCCCCAACTTCTGTCCCCATATCTTTATCCCCAACAAAGCGGGCCCAGTTAATTTTGACTTTTTGTTTACCATGAGCTTGGGCCCACTTGGCATGTGGCACTATAACCTAGGGCCTGACGAATTTTCCAAAATTAAAAAGTACAAACAGTGTTAGTAATTACTCCCTTCGTCCCAATTTCTTGGTCCTTCTTTCCATTTTGGGATGTCTCAAAATATTTGTCTCACTTCTAAAAACATCCATCAAAACTGGGTCACTTTCCAATTTTACCCTTAAAAAGTACTTTTCCCATCTTAATTGGCTAGTCTATTATCTTTTATTTTATAATGGTTTTTATGATTTTGAAAATTTTGTATAATAAAACTAATTGATATCTATCAAACAAGATCCATATTGAATATGTTTTGACTTTCATATAATAAATTAGCCTCACAAATTTGGTCACAGTAATATTGACTGGATTTAGGGGCAAAATAGAAAAGTCAATACAAAGTTTTCATACCCCTTAAAAACCCATTTCCCCAAAAGGGGCCAAGAAATTGGGACGGAGAGAGTATGACGATAGAGGGGCTCTTAAATCAAGCTGCTCAAAATTGTTCAACTTGTTAAAAAAAATTCGAGCTCACTTTCTTTGTTTTTGTTTTCTAATCGACAAAACTTGGGAGTTGAACTTCTAACCTTTTTCCCCTGGCATTTATGTGCACTCCTGAATTCGTTGGGCCAAAGCCTTATTGGCTTTGAGATCAATTTGTTACTTTAACAAGTCGAGTTTGAATTAAAGCTCATGATTAAGCTTTATTAGTATTCAGTAAGATAGGGTTCGACGAAAGTGAGGAGTTAAACTTCTGACGTTTTTATGCTTGCACTTATGTACACTCCAATATCATTGGGCCAATGCCCTCTTCGCTTTGAAATCAATTTGTTACCTTACTTACCTTACCAAATCGAGTTTACATTAAAGCTCTTTTTTTTTTTTTTTTTTTGATCGGCTTAAATTAAAAGCTCATTAAGCTTTATTATTCAACAAGATATGGTTTGATATTTGAGGCCTCGCGTCAATGATTCAATGTGACAATTGTCAGTTTGGCCAACACACAAGAGATGAGACTTTACTACAATGGAGCGGCTTTTTTCAAAAAAGACGAGGGGAAACTCATAACGTTACCATCACTATGACACTACTCTAAGTTCTTACGGCAAGGTACGATGAGATTTTTCAATAGATTGTAAAAACACACAACTCATCTGAAAGTTTAAGTTTTTTTAAAAAAGGATAACTTTATTACTTATGTTTCCCCTCAAATGTGGTGAGGCTCTCCTTACTCAATAAGCGAGCTAAACACCTATAAATCTATATAATTATTAAGCAAGTGATGGGGTGAGAAAACGATATCTATTAATGCATCCTTTCTTTACCTTTGTACCAATGCTCCTATTTTTGGACTGAACACAAGACAGATTTAACGGATCAAATTTATATAGCAGACAGCATCTTTTTATGATGCTGGGCCATAGAACGAAACAATGTACGCTTCTGATGTTACTAGGGACACCTGTCATAATAGATCAATCGTAATTAATTGACCAACCACATTGATTTTTTTGCGCATATATAAATCAGTTTGAGTTTAAGGCCATCTCTAGTGGTAGAGTTAAAAATGTGTTATATGACACAAAAATGTAAAAAATAGGTCTCATTTATGTGTTGTTAAAACAAAATATGTTGTTCAGTTAAAAAGTGTTGTAGTGATGTTGTTAAAATTTTGTTAAAGTGTAAAAAAAATATGTGTGAATGAAGTTTTTCCCTCCCTCTCTCTTACTTTTTCCTTTCCTCTCTCTTCTGTCAAACCATCCAGGACCCTCTTCTCTCTCTCTCTCTCTCTCTCTCTCTCCCTCTCTCTCCCTCCGAAATTTTTCCCTCTTCTGTCAGACCATCCTTGCCCCACTTGGGGTGTTGTTTCTGCTGGAGTGAACTGTCACTCCTGTGGTAACAATTTTGCTCACCTAACACAAATTAACTACACATTAACTACACCACTATATATCGAAAACAAAATATTTTGATGCTAACTGTTAGTTTCTTACACTAATATGTTTTTTAACTCCACCACTAGAAATGGCCTAAGTCACTTTTATGGAATAGCCCCATAAGTTAGAAAAAAAATGTATGTTCGCATATTTGAAAAATCAAAGAAAAATATGTGTGCATAATTGAAAAATCATTCGAAATGTGCACAAAAAATTCGATCTTTGGATTTGTTTTATCTTGTCACGGCTGTTCAACTTCTGTTTTTACATATCAAGATTCACATACGAACATATGTAGAGGTTGAAAGTAAATTTTTGAAGTGTCTATGCATACATTTTATAAGTACTCTCAATGAAGGCTGCAAATGAACCAACGCTGCAAACAGTTGAGACTCAGCTCCGCACAGATCAGTACAAGCTCGATCCACGTTTTAAATAGGAGTAAGAAAACGAGCAGAAGCAAGAATTTCAGGCATGAAATGATCCGAGCTCAAGTTAGAAGAGAAGCTGGGCTCAAGTAAGCTCGCAAACAAAAATTGTAATTTATTAAATTTAATTTACTCTACTAATATATGTACCAATCTACACTATTTTCTAAAAATCTTTCTTGGAGAGCTCATGCTTACCTAGACACTAAATGAGCTTGAGCTTGATTATTGGGCTGGACATGAGCTCGAGTTCAACTTACTTTGAAAGAGTTGATCCGAAAACTTTTTTAGCGCGCTTATCTGGATCCGGCTGTAAGAATATTTCCTTAAGTGGCCCACATTACGGTACATATGGTAATTATTTATTGACAAGATTTGAGCCATATTTTCTCCCCTAATTGATTGACCTTTACAATCTTATTCTCAATGCATTTATTTCCCATTTGTTATTTTTATTATCTCGAGGAATGATTTTTTTTTCCATTCCCGTATGAGAAATAGAGGAGACCAAATTTGTTCACCCTCGCTTTATTCATCCTGCGAGAGTGTACTCATTCTGTGGCTCACATCAAGAATCAAAATCGTTCATATTTTCTAGATTCATTCATCGGAGCCCATGCGAAGATTGAGTTCAATCCAATATCGGAGAGCTCTTAATGTAAAAGTTCAATTTTTTTAGCGAGAATTTTAAAGAAAAATAAATAAAACTCTAGATGAAATAGTTACCTATATCTGATTAGGATTATTTTATATGTGGCCTCCTAACAAGTGAATTTGGACATAATAAATGATTTCAATTATCGAATTAAGATACAGAATGAATACACCCTCGCTGAAGGTAAACAAATTTGCTTTTACCAAACTTTCAAGTTTGTGTGGAAAGTTAGTTGAGAGAAAGGTGCAATAGTAATGAGGAAGGGCAGATGAAAGTGGTAAAATATTAGTACTTTTACTAATTACAGATAATCAATGATTAATTTAAATTAAGTTAAATATAGGTCTAGGTTGTATTAGGGCTCTTTGTGCCGGTCACGGGGTGGTTGAAATTGATTACTCTATTTGATTCCTTAACGGAGGATGCATGTAATATATGAGCTTCTTTATTTGTACCTCTAACCTGTCACTATCATCACGGCCAAGGGCGGATCCACAAACTTGACACACTAATAAGTCATCACAATAATTTTTCCCCGTACGCAAAACATGTATAATTTGATAATGCAAACTTTTACACGTTCAACGTCACTAGCTAAGCATAAAGATATATACAATTTTTTTATAACCAGAAAGAGATTTCAACCCGCTGAAGTATTTTTCTGGAGCCACCCTGGATCTAGGAAAACCAATCCTACTGTTCACTAGCGGGACTCATTTAAAGTTAGAACAAAACTCTGTATGGATTGACCCTAACAGAATAACAATTGAGAAATTTCAAATTTGAAACCTTAGGATGAAGCAAAACCCTAAACCCTTAAGTCCTATGTCTTGACCACCTGTTCAATCCCTTGGGGTTAAGATATATATATATACAATAAGCTTCCCATCAGGACTCCCTGATCCCATCAGGGAGCCCTCCAATTCTCCTATTTCCCGATCAAATTTTCACAATCCGAACCGTCCAATGTGTTTAAAAGGTATTTTTAAGGGTCCCCGTGAAAAATCAGTGAAAAAAAATACCGGGAAGGGGTTGATCCGATCAGTTTTCGATAAAAATGCATACATACAATTTTTATCGAAAACTGATCGGATCAAGCCCTTCCCGGTATTTTTTTTCAATGGTTTTTCACGGGAACCCTTAAAAACACCTTTTAAACACATTGGACGGTTCGGATCGGGAAATAGGAGTCCCTGATGGGAAGCCCATCAGGGAGTCCTGATGGGAAAGATTTCGTATATATATATATATATATATATATATCCAGACCTCCATGATCCGAGCATTTTTTTGACGATCCGAGCCGTCCAATGTGTTCATGTAACGCCCCCAAAATTTGGGCACGTTAATTATTATTACAAACCATAATAAAGTTTAATCCCAAACTTTAATACAAATAATAATGTCCTCAAACACTATATAAATAATAACCGGGGTGCTTCTAGGTCTTCGTCTATCCCTGCGCCGGGTCATTCCTCACTCCGGCAGCATTTCCTGCTCCGCAGGACTGGTCCCCATAGTATTGTTCCTGTCCATCTGGATAATCTGACATAATACGTCCGAGTCGCACAGGCAACATCATGGTATTATGCCAGGGTTACACGAATGCAACACCGTGAGCAAAGCCCAGTAGTTCACTACGCTAAACGTCTAAGTAGCAATTCTAGAACAATAAGTTCATAAACAGTATATAATACTTGTGAACAGTAAACCATGCAATACATCATGCGTGTCTATACGGATCAGAGTAAACATGCGCAGAAAACAATATATCATTTCAGAATCTCAAACGGTGCTACGTGTCGTTTCCTCGAAATAATTACTCAACCAGTTTCTCAAACTTAACTCATTTATCAATCCGTTTTCCCCAAAAATCGGTTTTCTCATATTGGTGCCTCTCTCGGCATTCTTCTTCAAATTTCATATATCTCCCGTCACTCGAAAGTTATTGGTCCGTTTAAGCCTCCTTTCAGCTGACGGTACCAATCTTTCCGCTCGAGGTTCCGGTTATCGTGCATCACCGAACTTAACAGCCTATTTGCACGGTCAGTCTACCCCGCGACTCACACGACACAGTCCCGGCCGTCTTGCATCACCGAACTTAACAGCCTGTTTGCAAGTCCGTTCACCGTGTGTTGTGCACGCTTAGCCCAACATCCTAGTTCTCTCCGCGAACTGGAAGTGGCGCTTTCGCTGCACTACCGCAATCAAAACCATTCCTCCAAATTCTCTCCGCGAATTTGAGGTGGCAAACAAATCGTCTCATCAAATCTCATTTCATTTCATTTCCCAAAAACCTCATTTCATTTCTCAAAAATTTCATTTCGCATTTCAAAACTCATTTTCATTCTCATCTCTATTATCTCATTAACAGTTATTCAATTTCGCGTCCGGTGGCACACGTATCGCGTACGTGCTCAGTGTCACATGCTCAAAATCATGCCCATGCAATATTCCATAATTTCTCTCTAAATTCACATTTCACCAAATAAACATTTCTCACATAAAATCATACATTTTAAAACTCTCCAAAAATAATATTTCCAATTCTCTCAAATAAATCCTCATCAAAAAAAATCTCATTTCTTCCTTGTCCTCTTTCAAAACTATTTTATTTCTTTCCACAAGAAATAAAACTAATCAATTGCTCTTTCTAAAAATAGTTTAAACAAAACTCTTTTCTAGAAATTTCTTGCCAAAAATCCGTCACCACAATTTATGAACTTTCTAAAAATATTTAAATCTCTCCAAAAATATACTCTTTATATTTTTCTAGAAACTCTTTTCTAACAACCTCAAATAAAACATCTTTTTCATATCACAAATTTTCTTTCTAGAAAATTTGATCAAATAAACTCACAAATATTTTGGTAAAACCTTTCTAGAAATCAATGATGAAAAATTCCTCTCTTCATATTTATTAAACAAAACTCATACTTTCTTGCCAAAAATAAACAATAGCATCTCTTTCTAATAAGAACAATTTCATCATAAAAATAAGTTATTCCACTTATTAAAGAAAAATACCTCAAACAACAACCAATGAGTTAATCAACCAAGATTAACTAATTCTCCCAAGAAATATTAACAAAATAATACTAGAACCTTGTCTAGTGAAAACAAAATACATCTTCTAATTAACTTCTAATCATTTCTAATCACTTTCTAATCACCTTCTAATTACTTCTAATCTTACTAATTCACTTCTAATTTCATGAAGAACTATTCTAATTAGAACCTCATAAAACATATTTTGTTAACCTTCCAACAAGAAATTCACTTTCTAATTTACTAAGAAACATGCTTAGCAATTTAACACATGCATAAATTAACTTAATCAAACTCTAAAATCATGCTTAGAAAATTAATAAGAACAACTTAATAGGACTAGAATTAACTAATTAGAAGAGTAGTTTAGTAAACTACCTTAATTTCCGGGTGTAAACCGGAAGCCGATTAGCAATCCGTTGGTGTAGAAACTCCTTAATCTACCTAGCTTACCTACTAATTAACTTAGTAAGTAGCTAATTAGAACTAAAATAAGGTGGCTAAAAGGTGGTTAAAGTGGTTGGTTGGTTGGGAATATAGAGACATACAAATAAGGAAAGCATAAAGTGGTCCAAAAGAACAAAGGGTGTTCTATTTATAGCCAAAATGGGACCTCTCCCTTCCTCTAAAAATTTCGGTACTCCCTCCCTCTATGTTGGCCGAAATTTTCCATGTGGGGTGGAGTAAATGTGATGCTAACTTGCACATGGGAAGTACACAAGTGGCACACTAGGTTCTTAGACTAGGTCCTAGGCTAGGAATCTAGGTTATTACTCTTGCTAGATGAACCAAAATGGGCACATACAAGGTTCCAACGTGGGCATCCATAGTGGGGGAAAAATATGCTCCTCGTTGTGTAGGTTTTTGCATGGTCACCTTTGTTACGGGGTGTTTTTAGGAGCTAATATGAACAATTGGCATGTGAAACCATTAAATGGCTAAGGGGTAGCCCTAACTAGCTATAAGTAGGGGGAATATTCCCTCCTTAAATTAAGGAAGTGTGTCTCTAGGTTACTTGGAAGCCAAGGTCAAGATAACTAGGTCTAGGTGGTGTAGCTTGTGCTCAAATGCATGTATTGTGTGTGTATGTATAGGTTACTCCTAAAATAGCAAGGCTTGTTCTAACTAGTTTTGGGTACAAAATATAGGCTTGGGAATCTTCTCTCAATCATCCACTTGCTTGCACAAGTGAACTATGCATTAACTCATGCATGTGCATTGCACTAATTCATGAACACACACACTATTCTCTCTCTCTCTCTACCGAGCTCTCTCTCTCTCTCTCTCTCTCGGCATCTCTCTCTCTCTCTCTCTCTCTCTCTCTCTCTCTCTCTCTCCCCGTGTCTCTCTATCTCTCTCTCTCTCTCTCTCTCTCTCTAACTCTCTCTCTAACTTGGTCAAAATACCAAGTTCCAAGGTGAGGGGACTATACAATGACGTACCGAAGTTGGTTGAGTGAAGTAAAGGAGGTAGTTGGGTAGGTTTCGGGTATTAAACACGGTCCCCGGGTGCTATGGTAGTGTAACGGATGTGTTACTCGGTCTCGTACGCTCATATACATGGCTAGGATTCTATTTTTTTGAATTAAAAGAATTAAATAATATTTAAATAGAAAAATATTCCGATAAACCGAAAATTAAAAGTAAATAATTAAATTATTAGCGAAATTTTTATTTAAGAAAATCCGGGTCGTTACAACCTATCCCCCTTAACAAATTTCGTCCTCGAAATTCGATCACACTATAGATGGAAACAAATGCGGGTAATTGATTTTCATAGCTTCTTCCCTCTCCCATGTAGTTTCTTCCATTCCTCGGTGCTTCCACAAAACTCGGACCAGACGAATTGTCCTATTACGGATGCGCTTCTCTATCACGTCCTGAATTTCCACTGGTTCTTCCTCAAAAGTCACGTCTTCATTGATGCTGAGATCTTCCCAATTGAGCACGTGCGTAGGCAGTGCTAAGTATTTCCGTAGCATCGAGACATGAAATACATCGTGCACTCGATCCAATTGTGGTGGCAAGGCCAACCTATAAGCTACTTTTCCGATTCGTTCCAAGATCTGGAAGGGTCCTATGTATCGAGGTGAAAGCTTGCCCTTTTTCCTGAATCTGATCACTCCTCTCCGGGGTCGAATCTTAAGGAAAACGTGATCTCCTTCTGAAAATGACAAAGGTCGGTTTCTTCGATCAGCGTAACTTTTCTGGCGGCTCTGAGCAGTGAGTAATCTTTGTCAGATGGTTTTGACCTTTTCGGTCGTCTCTCTAACCATCTCGGGTCCCAATAATCCCGATTCTCCGGCGTCAGTCCAACAAACAGGCAATCGACACGGGCGACCATACAATGCTTCATAAGGTGCCATCTCTATGCTAGCCTGGTAACTATTGTTATACGCAAACTCTACTAACGGCAGGTGTCGCTCCCAATTTCCCGAAAAATCTAGAGCGCAAGCCCTCAACATATCTTCTAAGATCTGAATAGTCCTTTCCGTTTGCCCATCCGTCTGTGGGTGAAAAGCAGTACTAAGCCACAGATTCGTTCCTAGTGCTTTCTGTAGTCCACTCCAAAACTGAGAGACAAATCGAGGGTCTCGATCAGATACAATGGACACAGGCACACCGTGAAGTCGGACTATCTCTTGAATATAAAGCGTCCCTAATCCTTCCATTCTTTCTGTCATCTTTACAGGGAGAAAATGGGCTGACTTGGTGAGTCGATCCACAATCACCCACACAGCTGTGTTTGACTTCAACGATTTAGGCAATCCTGTCACAAAATCCATCGAAATGTTTTCCCATTTCCACTTGGGAATCGGTAACGGTTGTAAATCTCCTCCGGGTTTCTGGTGTTCGGCCTTAACTTGCTGACAAACGAGACAAGTTGACACAAATCTAGCCACGTCTTTCTTCATTCCTTCCCACCAATACGTTCTTCGTAAATCGTGATACATCTTAGTGCTACCTGGATGAACAGCGAAATTCGAGTGGTGAAATTCTCGAAGTACCGCTTCTCGGAGTGTACCGATATTTGGCACGAATATCGATCCTCGAAATCTCAAGCTGTTATCCGCAGCGTGTATCGTCCATCCTGTCAATTCCTTCCCCATTCGGAGCTGAGATCGGATAAACTCACAATCTTGCTCGAACGTCTGGGCTAGAAGAATTTCTCGGTGTAGAGCGGGTTCCGCGATCAAGGTATACAAACGCGCTTGTTCTCCTTCCGACGAGGGCTTAAGGTTAAATTCATTGAGCGTGTCTACCATCTCCCACTCCTTCATAGCTACCTTGGCTTTTTGTGCTCTATCCTTCTGACTCAGAGCGTCAGCGACGACATTCGCTTTGCCCGGATGGTATGACAAGGTGAATTTGTAGTCGTCTAAGTACTCCATCCATCTTCTCTGTCTCATGTTCAACTCCTTTTGTGTGAACAGATACTTGAGACTCTTGTGATCTGTGAATACTTCAAACTGCTCACCGTAGAGATAATACCTCCATGATTTAAGAGCAAAAACTACGGCTGCTAATTCCAAATCATGGGTAGGGTAGTTCTTCTCATGCGGTCTCAACTGTCTTGATCCATATGCTACCACTTTCCCGTTTTGCATCAAAACGCAACCTAATCCTTCCTTAGAAGCATCACAGTACATCTGGTAACCAATATCTCTCTCGGGAATGATCAGAATTGGTGCACTGGTTAGCCTCTTCTTCAGCTCTTGGAATACCCTTTCACTCTTATCATTCCATTCGAACTTGATTCCCTTCCGCGTCAATCGGGTCATTGGCCTGGCTAAGATAGAGAAATCTGGTATGAACCTTCGATAATATCCCGCCAATCCCAGAAAACTACGGATATCGAATACCGAGGTTGGGCGCTTCCAATTCAACACAGCCTCTACTTTGCTGTTATCCACCGCTATTCCTTCCTTAGACACTACGTGTCCTAGGAACTTGACCGTTTCTAGCCAAAAGTCACACTTGCTGGCCTTGGCATATAACTGGTTGTCTCTAAGCACTTGCAATGCTATGCAGAGATGTCCTTCGTGTTCTTCTCTACTGGCTGAATATATCAATATGTCGTCAATGAACACCACCACAAATCTGTCCAGATAGGGCTGGAATATCTTGTTCATGAGACACATGAATACTGCTGGAGCGTTTGTCAGACCAAACGGCATTACTACATACTCATAGTGTCCGTATCTGGTTCTGAAAGCAGTCTTAGAGATATCCTCGTCTCTAATTCTCAACTGATGATATCCTGATCTCAGATCGATTTTTGAGAAACAGGTAGCTTCTCTCAACTGATCAAACAGGTCATCGATCCTAGGCAATGGATAACGGTTTTTGATCGTTACTTGGTTCAACTGCCTATAGTCAATGTACAGACGAAGAGTTCCTTCCTTCTTCTTCGCAAACAACGCTGATGCTCCCCATGGTGAAGTACTAGGTCGAATAAATCCTTTGTCTAACAGCTCTCGTAGCTGAATCTTCAACTCCCTCAACTCAGCCGGTGCCATACGGTATGGGGCTATCGAGATTGGTGCAGACCCGGGTTGCAACTCAATGGTGAAATCTATCTCTCTTCTAGGCGGTAATCCGGGAAGTTCTTCTGGAAACACGTCTGCATACTCACAGACAATATGCGGTAATCCAGGCTTCTCTTGGTCAGATTCTTCCAACTGGAGACTAGCAAGCCATCCACACAGTTGGTTCTGCCCTTTCGAGCGTCTAATCGTAGAATTCACGGTCTGTCTATCCCCCTTAAATCGGAAACGAGTTCCCTCAGGGGTAAAAGCCGTTACTATTCTCTGACGACAATCTATGACTGCTCGATACCTAGATAACCAATCCATGCCCAATATCACATCAAAATCCTTCATATCAATCACACGCAAATCACAGGTCAGTCGGACATTAGACACTTCTATCTCGCACTCCCGACAGACTAGTTTGACTGGAATTCTATCCCCTAGTGGTGATGCTATCGTCATACTGGTTCTTAGGGGTTCAGTTTCTATTTCCAACGCAGATACACACTCCGAAGAAATAAACGAATGTGATGCTCCAGAGTCAACTAAAGCTTGTACGCAGGTACTGAATAGCAGTAGCGTACCTTGGATCACAGTCGGGTCCTGTTCCTGATCCTCGGCCTGTAAAGCAAATATGCGACCTCCCGCACTTGGCTGTGCCTTGACAAGCTGCTTCCCATTCCACTGATTCAGAGGTGCTGGCCTTGCTATCTGCTGCATAGGTTGTTTCCCGAAATTCTAATATTGCTGCGACTGCTGGTTCCCAAAGCTCATCTGTCCGTCCTTCCTAGGGTGTGGGCAGTTGCGGCTGATATGTCCGTAACCGGAACAGTTGTAACAGCGCACTAACTGACTCTCACGTCCCATACTTGACGGTGGTTGGCGGTTATCGTTCCTCCTCCAGTTCTGGTTGTGGGAATGGTTGGGGTTAGGCCTAGATGGATAGGGTCCACGGTTGTTGCTGTTGTTATGGTTCTGATTGGTATGGATCGGTCCTCCATTTCCTCCTACTGGTCTCTTACTGCGAAAATCTTGTTCCTCTCGCTCTAATCTCAGCGCATAATTCACCACTTCTGCATAAGTGGAGAGTCCGAGTCCCACAATAGTTCTGCGGGTAGAGCCTAGTCCCCATTCAAACTTCCTTGCTTTTGCTTCCTCAGTGGGAATTAAAGCAGGAGCATAGCGGGACAACTCCTCGAACTTTGCTGCGTACTGATACACAATCATAGAACCTTGGCGCAATTCCTGGAATTCCAGAACCTTGGCCTGTTTAACCGGAGCAGGAAAATACTTATCGAGAAATAGATTCTCGAACTCCGCAAATGTCATAGCGTTGACATTATGGGTACTCTCAATTAATTCCCACCAGTATCTAGCTTCTCCTTGTAGCTGATAAGTTGCAAGAGCTACACGATGTCTATCTTCCTCAATTCCCAAGGTACTCAGAATAACCTTGATGCTTTTGAGCCAAGCCTCGGCTACAATCGGATCAGGTTCTCCATGAAAAGCAGGGGGTCGGCGCTTACAGAACTCGTTTATAGCTTGTGTGCGGTTCATAGGGATAGGTGGATGGTTAGTATTGACATTCGGTGGGGGTCGGTTAGCGTTAAGTGCAGCAATAAATGCTTGCATCAGTTGTGCAACATCGGCTCCATTGGTTTCGTTAGAAGAATCGTCTCCGTTTCTACGTCCATTCCGCGTGTTTGCCATCTAAGAGCTAGAAATTGTTCGGGGAATAAGTCTAATGAGTAAACGATTTGATTATTTAGAAACTGAAATTCGATATTTTATAGATAAGCCATGCATATAATATAATATCCGTGGCATGATGCCGATACAGTGATAAAAAACGCACATCAGCCGAGTACTACACCCATTACAACAGGTTACATCAAAAAACTAGTCCTACTACAATGTGATAACGTCAGCTCATACTATGCTGACTAAAGCTGTCTACTGGATGTGAAAATAGGCCTTAAGGGCTTCTCCATGAGCTTGCTCGGCCATGGTCAGCTCAATCTCGTGACGCTGCAGAACTTGCTCAAAGACCTGGTCTGGGGTAAGCGGGGGCTCCTCCACTAGTGGCTCTAGCACTAGAATCTCGAAACATTACGGCTCAGCATTGAATGGTGCTAAATCTGCCATAGCTAGGTCGAACTAGTATGTTGGTTCTATCGGTGCAGGCAGAGGCGGTAGCTGCTCCATCACAGGGATCTCATACAGGTAGCATCCTAAGTCCTGATCATAGACAAGTCTGGGCTGGTACATCACCACTGGTGGTGTAGCTGGCACGGTGAAAGGACAGTACTGGGACGGTGTAGGGTCCACTGGTGCACTGTCTAGCAAGGTCATAAGCTGAGTGCAGGACAGACTGGCAGTATCCTCCTCTCCAGGTAGGGTAACAAAAGCCATAACCTACAAGGTAGGAATTATATATTAGACTTAAAGTATGTAGACATAAACAGATCAACAAAAACTCTAAGTATAATGCTACGAAACTGTGGTTACTAGAACTGAAAGTACTACTTATTATTACCATCCGACAAGTCTATTGACTTGCTACAAAATGGGGTCTAGGATCAACCCTCACAACCATTACAACGAAAGTTCGAAATAGTGCAACTACAAATCAGCATAGTCTCCAAGTACATAGATAGCAAATAGTTAGCCTAACTACTGTTAGGTCCTAGCTAGCATCTCCATCAGAATACACCCGTCTACAGAAACATTCCCGGGTAATGAGCTCTCATGGTGCTCTCCCTTTCCACAGTCACCTCCGTCAATCCAAAACACCTCCAAGTGATCCTTAACCTTGGGTTCTGATAGTGACATCTGGTTGGATCAAGGTAAGGGTCCTTGTGCACAGGCACTTCAGTGTAGGTCTCCATATCTCCGAAATCCAAATGGTTAGAGATGATACGGTGTTCATTGGCAGGTCGGGTTCGGAACACTCGGGTAAACAACACCTTGTTGGAGTAGACATTAGCATAACCCTGTGGCACATCTAGGATATAGTGGTGGTCCACACATGGCTGATCAATGCGGATTGGACCCATGAAGTACTGTTGGGTTTGTGGTTTCAGCGGGCAGGGGTAAATCGGGAAAACCTCAATGTAGCAGTAGGTGCCAGGTTGAAGGCTAGTCATGTGGCTATGCCAAGAGGAAAAATGTGGCAGCGAAATTCCCAATGGGTAAGGGATAGGGTCTTCCACTTCACTCTCAGGTTCAGATTCCTGGGGTTCTTGGTTCTCTTCCTGTTCCGCCTCCATTTCTATGGCCTCATAGTCAACCAGCCAATCATTAAAGTCAAAACCTGGTGGGGGTCCATCTTCTTCCTCATAAAGATCCTCTTCATCCTCATCACTCTCATCATCCTCAAACTCCGGGTGAGATATATACCCTCCCTCATCTTCCGGTTCCTCCGGGTCACTTTCTTCAAAGTCACTAAGGGTAGTGGGCGGAAATGTGCCATGCTCACGGAGATAAGCTGTCATAAGCGGATATTGGTTCGTGTAGTCAAAGTACGGATCAAGGTATGCTAGTGGCAAGCTAAACCTCTTCTTGAACTCGTTGATCTCTGCTAGTAACTCGGGGCTCAAAGGGGCCATCTACAAGAATACACATCTAATCAGTGATAACTCATAGACCCAATATAACACTAAGGAAAATAAATCTCATTGGTTCTATCTCTTGCTTTCTTTAGTCTTTTATTACTAGCTTAGTGTCTACCCATTTACCAAAGGCCGGGGGTTGAACCTAAAGCTTTGATACCAAGCTGTAACGCCCCCAAAATTTGGGCACGTTAATTATTATTACAAACCATAATAAAGTTTAATCCCAAACTTTAATACAAATAATAATGTCCTCAAACACTATATAAATAATAACCGGGGTGGTTCTAGGTCTTCATCTATCTCTGCGCCGGGTCATTCCCCACTCCGGCAGCATTTCCTGCTCCGCAGGACTGGTCCCCATAGTATTGTTCCTGTCCATCTGGATAATCTGACATAATACGTCCGAGTCGCACAGGCAACATCATGGTATTATGCCAGGGTTACACGAATGCAACACCGTGAGCAAAGCCCAGTAGTTCACTACGCTAAACGTCTAAGTAGCAATTCTAGAACAATAAGTTCATAAACAGTATATAATACTTGTGAACAGTAAACCATGCAATACATCATGCGTGTCTATACGGATCAGAGTAAACATGCGCAGAAAACAATATCTCATTTCAGAATCTCAAACGGTGCTACGTGTCGTTTCCTCGAAATAATTACTCAACCAGTTTCTCAAACTTAACTCATTTATCAATCCGTTTTCCCCAAAAATCGGTTTTCTCATATTGGTGCCTCTCTCGGCATTCTTCTTCAAATTTCATATATCTCCCGTCACTCGAAAGTTATTGGTCCGTTTAAGCCTCCTTTCAGCTGACGGTACCAATCTTTCCGCTCGAGGTTCCGGTTATCGTGCATCACCGAACTTAACAGCCTATTTGCACGGTCCGTCTACCCCGCGACTCACACGACACAGTCCCGGCCGTCTTGCATCACCGAACTTAACAGCCTGTTTGCAAGTCCGTTCACCGTGTGTTGTGCACGCTTAGCCCAACATCCTAGTTCTCTCCGCGAACTGGAAGTGGCGCTTTCGCTGCACTACCGCAATCAAAACCATTCCTCCAAATTCTCTCCGCGAATTTGAGGTGGCAAACAAATCGTCTCATCAAATCTCATTTCATTTCATTTCCCAAAAATCTCATTTCATTTCTCAAAAATTTCATTTCGCATTTCAAAACTCATTTTCATTCTCATCTCTATTATCTCATTAACAGTTATTCAATTTCGCGTCCGGTGGCACACGTATCGCGTACGTGCTCAGTGTCACATGCTCAAAATCATGCCCATGCAATATTCCATAATTTCTCTCTAAATTCACATTTCACCAAATAAACATTTCTCACATAAAATCATACATTTTAAAACTCTCCAAAAATAATATTTCCAATTCTCTCAAATAAATCCTCATATTTCATTTCCCAAAAATCTCATTTCATTTCTCAAAAATTTCATTTCGCATTTCAAAACTCATTTTCATTCTCATCTCTATTATCTCATTAACAGTTATTCAATTTCGCGTCCGGTGGCACACGTATCGCGTACGTGCTCAGTGTCACATGCTCAAAATCATGCCCATGCAATATTCCATAATTTCTCTCTAAATTCACATTTCACCAAATAAACATTTCTCACATAAAATCATACATTTTAAAACTCTCCAAAAATAATATTTCCAATTCTCTCAAATAAATCCTCATCAAAAAAAATCTCATTTCTTCCTTGTCCTCTTTCAAAACTATTTTATTTCTTTCCACAAGAAATAAAACTAATCAATTGCTCTTTCTAAAAATAGTTTAAACAAAACTCTTTTCTAGAAATTTCTTGCCAAAAATCCGTCACCACAATTTATGAACTTTCTAAAAATATTTAAATCTCTCCAAAAATATACTCTTTATATTTTTCTAGAAACTCTTTTCTAACAACCTCAAATAAAACATCTTTTTCATATCACAAATTTTCTTTCTAGAAAATTTGATCAAATAAACTCACAAATATTTTGGTAAAACCTTTCTAGAAATCAATGATGAAAAATTCCTCTCTTCATATTTATTAAACAAAACTCATACTTTCTTGCCAAAAATAAACAATAGCATCTCTTTCTAATAAGAACAATTTCATCATAAAAATAAGTTATTCCACTTATTAAAGAAAAATACCTCAAACAACAACCAATGAGTTAATCAACCAAGATTAACTAATTCTCCCAAGAAATATTAACAAAATAATACTAGAACCTTGTCTAGTGAAAACAAAATACATCTTCTAATTAACTTCTAATCATTTCTAATCACTTTCTAATCACCTTCTAATTACTTCTAATCTTACTAATTCACTTCTAATTTCATGAAGAACTATTCTAATTAGAACCTCATAAAACATATTTTGTTAACCTTCCAACAAGAAATTCACTTTCTAATTTACTAAGAAACATGCTTAGCAATTTAACACATGCATAAATTAACTTAATCAAACTCTAAAATCATGCTTAGAAAATTAATAAGAACAACTTAATAGGACTAGAATTAACTAATTAGAAGAGTAGTTTAGTAAACTACCTTAATTTCCGGGTGTAAACCGGAAGCCGATTAGCAATCCGTTGGTGTAGAAACTCCTTAATCTACCTAGCTTACCTACTAATTAACTTAGTAAGTAGCTAATTAGAACTAAAATAAGGTGGCTAAAAGGTGGTTAAAGTGGTTGGTTGGTTGGGAATATAGAGACATACAAATAAGGAAAGCATAAAGTGGTCCAAAAGAACAAAGGGTGTTCTATTTATAGCCAAAATGGGACCTCTCCCTTCCTCTAAAAATTTCGGTACTCCCTCCCTCTATGTTGGCCGAAAGTTTCCATGTGAGGTGGAGTAAATGTGATGCTAACTTGCACATGGGAAGTACACAAGTGGCACACTAGGTTCTTAGACTAGGTCCTAGGCTAGGAATCTAGGTTATTACTCTTTCTAGATGAACCAAAATGGGCACATACAAGGTTCCAACGTGGGCATCCATAGTGGGGGAAAAATATGCTCCTCGTTGTGTAGGTTTTTGCATGGTCACCTTTGTTACGGGGTGTTTTTAGGAGCTAATATGAACAATTGGCATGTGAAACCATTAAATGGCTAAGGGGTAGCCCTAACTAGCTATAAGTAGGGGGAATATTCCCTCCTTAAATTAAGGAAGTGTGTCTCTAGGTTACTTGGAAGCCAAGGTCAAGATAACTAGGTCTAGGTGGTGTAGCTTGTGCTCAAATGCATGTATTGTGTGTGTATGTATAGGTTACTCCTAAAATAGCAAGGCTTGTTCTAACTAGTTTTGGGTACAAAATATAGGCTTGGGAATCTTCTCTCAATCATCAACTTGCTTGCACAAGTGAACTATGCATTAACTCATGCATGTGCATTGCACTAATTCATGCACACACACACTATTCTCTCTCTCTCTCTCTACCGAGCTCTCTCTCTCTCTCTCTCTAACTTGGTCAAAATACCAAGTTCCAAGGTGAGGGGACTATACAATGACGTACCGAAGTTGGTTGAGTGAAGTAAAGGAGGTAGTTGGGTAGGTTTCGGGTATTAAACACGGTCCCCGGGTGCTACGGTAGTGTAACGGATGTGTTACTCGGTCTCGTACGCGCATATACATGGCTAGGATTCTATTTTTTTGAATTAAAAGAATTAAATAATATTTAAATAGAAAAATATTCCGATAAACCGAAAATTAAAAGTAAATAATTAAATTATTAGCGAAATTTTTATTTAAGAAAATCCGGATCGTTACAGTTCAGAATGTGTTTTCAAGGGTCCACGCGGAAAATCTTCAAAAAAAAATATCGGAAGGGCTTGATCCAAACAGTTTTTTGCAAAACTGTAAATATAGCGTTTTTAACAAAAACTGATCGGATCAAGCCCTTCCGGGTATTTTTTTTTGAAGATTTTCCGCATGGACCCTTAAAAATGCATTTTAAAAACATTGAGCGGTTCGGATCGTCAAAATTTGATCCGGAATGGTGAGGTCCGCACCAAATTTGGCTAAGGGAGTCCTTAGTAGATCATTATCCTATATATATATGTGTGTGTGTGTTTGTGTGTGTGTGTGTGTGTTCGTATGGTTCTATATTTGTATTTATAAAATGTTTTCATATAATCAGTTATTCAACCCACAAGTTCGATTATTGGATTTCATTCTAATTTCCATGAGGGGTATCCTAAGAATCTTAAAAAATATTAGAAGGGGCACTAGCATTACTTTGTAAAAAATGAAACTATATAATTCATCTAGGGGTTGCCTAGCAATTACCAACAATTCTGGGGTCACGCGTCCAGCCTGGCCTCTACTTGAATCCGTCCTTCATCACAACATGAACAGTACTATTCTAATTAAATTACTGTACCTTTGAAAGAATATTCATTTCATATCACTCACACATTTTTTTTTTTTTTGAGCGGCAGAAAATTTATCACTCACACATTTGTTACAATTCTTTCTGGAATTCAACTCCGATTGAAATTACCAGTCATTGACGATCCACATGACCTGATTAATCGAGAAAATAATTACAAAATCTTTCTTTAAATGCATGAATGCATGTTAATTTAACCTGATTTGTTCGTGCAGGCTTAGTTTATGTAAAATGTGATTTAAGAGGTACGAGATACAACCGGCTGTTTGGTAACCGCAGTATGTATTTTGAATTTTGCGGTTTCCCATTTTGGTTGTTTGGGAGTCTAATTATGAGAATGCATTATGTTAGAATGGATTCTCAAAGCCACACAATAGAGGAACAATTTGATAACCAGCCCGGAGGTACTTTTGAATTCTCATTTTGCATTCTGGGTTTACCCTTCGGATGAAATGCATTATAGTTTATTAATACTATTGCAAATGATATTTTAATTAACAATATTTTAAATATTTTAAACGATATTCCAAAATCTCTTCGAAACGGTATAGTTTAATTAATAGTATTTAGAAATAATTAGGAATACTAAAGGGTAATTCATACACACGTAAGGATACCATAATAAATAACCAAGAGCAACATAGTAAGAAACAATTCATAATCTATTTTGATGATTATACTCTCTAACATTACTCTGTTTCAAAATCTATTATGCACATATCTCTCAAATATTCTACCAGATTCGTAATCTATTCTGGCCACAATCCAAAATCAATAACTCACAATCCAAAATGCAAAATACAAAAATAATTAGGCTCTCAAACGGCCCCATATTTGTTCAAGACTTGAGGCTTAGGAGTTTGCTCCGTTCTAAGGTC
The DNA here is from genome assembly GCA_963854785.1 of Vaccinium vitis-idaea. Lineage (NCBI taxonomy): Eukaryota > Viridiplantae > Streptophyta > Magnoliopsida > Ericales > Ericaceae > Vaccinium > Vaccinium vitis-idaea. Next base: position 39,006,465 of record OY978219.1, read on the forward strand.
TTAGATTCGTAATCTCTCAGTTGCTATCAGCTCATCTTAAGCCAGTTCATACAGAACTTTACTCCAACTTTTATTGGGCTTCACGCAAGTTATATAGAGAAATAAGTTTTTTAGGGGTTTGAAATTGCACGTATTCCCATATGGATCATTTAAAAAGGGATGGAGGGAGTATATTATTTTACATTACTGGATTAGGCATCTATCAAAACTCAAACAACTTGATTTTTTATTAAAAAAATAATCCATCAATAGGGTTTTAAAGGATGAATGGTTTAACTCATTAAAAAAATATATCTCAAAGACTTTCATTAATTTAAAGACCAGTGGAAGATTAATTCAAGCTTTTATTTTTGTTTTAACAAGAAATAAAGTCCACGACAAAACCTGACTCTGCATTTAACTTTTCTCTTCATACTTTTATGAAAAAATATACAACACTACTTCCACCATTCCAAATTGCTCGTCTAATATATTATTCTTACCAGAGAGAGTAATGCTTGAGTGTTAACGGCTACAGTATTAAAATAATTCACGTTGAATTTGAGGTACGATGATGGCTTGTGCGACCAAATTAATGGTCCCCCATGGCACGTGAATTCAAGCTAACCTCAGTTAATTGAAAATTGATTGATTGTTCGGTCGTTTCAATTTAATTACTACTAAAATTTCGAACCTCACAGACTCACAGTTCACGTTGGGCATATATATATAGCTACTGTAAGGCCATGCTTGGATGAGGGATATCTTCCCCTTATAATTTTTCACCCCCTCTTAAGAGAAGGACCCCACCCATATCCCCTTGTTGGCAACTCCAATTTCTTTCCCTGATAATCTTTCACCCCCTCTACACATTCCCCTCCGGAGGTGCTTCTCCCGGATAAGTTTTGGGCTCCCCTCACCCTCCCCAAAAGTTATCCGGGTGTAGAGGGGAGGGTTTTTTTACGTTCTCACCCCTCCTTATCAGGGGCGGATGTACATAGGGGCTGGGGTGGGCCATGCCCCCCCCCCCCCCCCCCGCACTTTATAAAAAATTAAAAAAAATTTTTTTTTTTTTAAAAGAACAATATAAATTCTAAAGCACGGAACCTCTAAACCAGTGATGAGCTTTGGCTTAGCGGTAGGACTTCCCTACTCCACACTTTCCATCTGGGATCGATTCCCCATAGGTATAAAGCTGTGTTCTTTTTTATTTCGATTCTCCCTAGGTATAAAGCTGTGTTTTTTTTATTGCATCTGTAATACTCTCTTCTCTCTCTCTCTCTCAAGTTTTGTAACTTTTTTTTTATTACATGGAGAGAAACATGACACCTTTGGACATTAAATTTTTTCTCAAAATTTAGCATTTTTTCTCTATGTTTCTTTGCGGACTATGGTAGAAATTAATGTACAATAAAAATTAAATCACAATGTCGACTTACATATTTGTATGAATAAATTACGAATTACTAGTCTTTTTATATGTAATTATATGACTTCCCAGTAATTTTTTTCTTCATATTTTTCCATACAACTCATTGAATGGTGCCACCCCCGTGGCCGAATCTGGGCTCCGTCCCTAATTTCCAGTGTCTCAAATTATCAATGTTTACATAGCCGTCAAGCTTGCAATTGCAAAGCTAATTTGGCAATTGTTATAACTGATTTTTTTTAAGGACCGAGGAAGAATGTTAGTCATCTCTCCGTAATGCCACCCATGAGAGGGCCATTCTAGCCTCCTCGTAGGCATCGACGCAGTGGCGGAGCCAAATGGAGGCCCACACTGGATTTTTGAGGAGTAATTTTTTTTTTTGGTATTTTTTACAAAAATATAAATTGGTACATTATTTTTTTATACTTACAAAAAAATTATTAATTAGAGCTCTTGGGAGTCATTACTTGGTGTTATAATATAATTCTCTTGTGCATATTTTTGTGGGACTTAAGACTAAATCTATGAGTTTTATGTGAATATGTGATAAACGCCCAAAAAAAAAGTGATGGAGAAGAGAGTTAGGGCATCGCCATCGCCCCAAAGCCATTGAATAACTTATTACTCATAAACAAGTCTCAATTCAATGAATTTTTACCTCGAAACTACATGTTTACGGACCGCTGACCTCCATTGGCTCGAACCCCAGACCCCCCCTTGGAAGCCAAAAAGTACAACCAAATAGGCTAAGAGGCACATTTGTGCATAAAATGTAAGTCAAGTGAGACACATTTCAAATGAAAATTTAGACATGTTAGAAATTCTTTAAGAAGAGATTTTTTTTCACAGCAAAAATACTAGCATTTATGAATTATGCCCTCACTGACCCAATTTTCTGGCTACGCCACTGCATCGACGGAGCTATCAAATGCCTATGGCTAATTGGCCCCCCCGGATTGGAAATCCTGGCTCCGCCACTGATTCTGTCTGAATGAAACTGATACAAATGTGCGGTTGTGGATACTTGGAGCATCACACGTTACTGAATAATCACTCGATCGAGAGGCCCACTTTCTTGTCTTTTCCTTACATTATTAAAAGGTCAATGTTGACATGTGGAGTACGACAGTTATAAAACCCCCATAAGCAGCAGAGCACTCCATTGTACTTCCAAGACCAGCAGAAGAGAGAGAGTGAAGAGAGAGAGAGAGAGAGAGAGAGCGCGAGAGGGGTTTGGTGTTTTTGTTTGAGTTGAGTGTCAGAATATTTCCAAGAAATATTGAGGTGTGGTGCAGTGAAGGTAGATGGGGAGAAGCCCTTGTTGCTCAAAAGAAGGGTTGAACAGAGGTTCATGGACTGCATCTGAAGACAGGATTCTGACTGATTACATTAAGCTTCTTGGCGAAGGTGATTGGAGAAACCTTCCCAAGAAAGCAGGTCACCTCTCTCTCTCTCTAAAAGGCAATAACCTTGACACAGGGTTTTAAATCACGATAACGGGAAACGTATCGGTAATCTGGTCATATATAGGCCGATATCAATATCGGTCCGTCTCAACCCATATCAGCCTATAACAGTATCAGAAGTCCAAAATCTTGTTGCATTGCAGCCGATACGATACGTAGACTTTATTAAAACCCTGCCTCGACAAATACTATATTGACCCATTTCCGAAGTACCAAAAAAAAATACTATACTGACACAATGAGATTCTCTTTTCTTTTTTCCCTGCTACAGTGGTATATAGCACTGGTATGTTAGTAGAGGGAAAAGTATTGAAAAATTGAGATGTGGGTGACTGTGATTTACTGCAGGAAAATCCCATGATTAAATTGGTGTTTTTAACTTTGGCAGGTCTAAAGAGATGTGGGAAGAGTTGTAGGCTGCGATGGCTGAATTATCTGAGGCCAGATATCAAAAGAGGGAACATATCTCCTGATGAGGAAGAGCTTATCATTAGGCTTCACAAGCTCTTGGGCAACAGGTTTGCCTCTCTCCCCAAAAAAAATTACTACTCCCTCCGTCCCAATTTTATAGTCCCTTTTGGGAGTTCGTGCCACTTTTCAAAGTGTTATATCTTATAATCTACAATGCTTTAGGTGATTTTGAACACTTTGTTTATTAGATTAAATCAAGATCTATAATATTGCATATAAAATGTATTACCGATTGAAAGATATAATCGTTTTTTTATCCTGTTAGGATAGAACGAGGGACTATAAAATTGGGACGGAGGGAGTAAATTATTTGCTCCTGGACTTGGAGGCTGGAGCACCACGTGGTCCACGTTCATCGTACATTTGTGTGGGCTTCATCACTAAATATATAATTTCGACACAAATGTATGGTGAATAAACCCCAGAAGCCGCCTCCTCCTTAATTATTAATGGTTGTAGTCAAAGGGTAATGCCAATTCCAGTTTCCAGAATGTCTTTTTCAATTGGTAATCTATCTTTTTCCATTATGTTTGGAACCCATAAAAATGAGAGAGAAGAAAGGAAAAATAATTATTGTACTATATAGAGAGAGTACAAGTAAGAGTTACGTATAAGTATAGAGAAAGTTGAACCTTTTTTTTCTTCACTCTCTTGTAAGTTCCAGACAATTGGAGGAAGGAAAAAACTCCATTTGTCATTATCATGGAGTATTATTAGATTGTTAAAGTCATAGCTCCACTAAAATATTAAACTAGCTTGAAGAGAAAAAGGGTAACTTTACTATTTATATTTTCAACACGTCCCGTTACGTGTAGTCATTCTCTCCTCCATAAGTGGACTAAACACGTGCTCATCGGATAAGCGGTCGATTGCCTACTCTGATACCATATTAGATTGTTAGTATGGTACTAGAGCAGACAATATATCTTTAAGCTTTTAAATGAGTTGGTGGTTCATTTTTTGAATGAGTATGTGCTTAATTTTCGAATAAAAAGTACAATACTTTTGTTCTTCTTTTTTTTCTTTTTTTTTTTTACATCAATTGAAAAATATCAATTAGTTCTTTGCTTTCTATCAATTTCTTTCTTACTTTCCAAATTGATACAACGTTAATCCCAGATAAAAGTCTTAGTAGTAGTTATGGGACTTATCAGGAGAGATGTACTCACGAGCTTTGTTAAATTCAACACAATAATTGACCCTTGCATAATTTCGCAAGAGCTCATTGGAGTAAAATTCCTCAAAAGTCGTGAGATATTTTGCTTTTACCGAGTCATAGCATGTCGGACGCCTGTGGGATTGGGCACTCATAATTATTCAAGGTGCATGTAAATTAACCCAGACACCCGAGTCATTAAAAAAAAGAGTTATAGCATGGTATGGTATTGTTTCTCTTCCTTTTTTTTTTTTTTGGTCTTTTGATCTCAATTTAATTGTTACTATATATTCCATGGCAGATGGTCGCTAATAGCTGGGAGGCTACCAGGCCGAACAGACAATGAAATCAAAAATTACTGGAACACCAATTTGTGCAAGAAGGTACAAGACCCCCACTGCTCAGACAAATCTGTCAAGAAGAAGAGGAACAACCCTAAAATGGAGATTAATATTGAGTCAAAAGTGGTTCGGACCAAAGCAATGAGGTGCACCAAGGTCTTTATTAGCCCACAGCTACAGAAAATTGAATCAATTGATCACAACAAAGGACCACCAGTACCGGAGTCGATTTCATGCAAAATTGGGTTATCGCAATTCGCTCCGAAGGACGATAATCCGACGTTGGACAACCTCATGTTGGATGTGAATATGGAGGATGTTTTCATGTCTGGGATTCTGAATTCGGATTTCGATGGAACGTGTTTTTTCAATTACGGTGGTGATAAATTCGACGATTTATCGGCCACTGTACCGGACGGAACCCTATTTTGTTCTAAGGATATGTTGGAGGATTGGACCTTAAACAATTGCCTTCAATCAAATGGGGTTGGCTAGCAGAATAATCCAACACTTGTCTATTCCTTTTGCAAATTGTTAGTATGACATTGAGGTGGTGCCACATATAGATGTTACCGCGGTTGTATCTAGTGATACTACCCCGGTTCTCCTTGGTCAGGATAGTCCTCAACAAGAGCTTTCCCTCGCGACTCTCCGTCGGTCTACACGGTTTCGAGAGCCTCCAAGAATTCCTTTGGATGGCGATTTCATTGGACCGAGGCATAAGTTGAACCCGGTGATGGGTGATTCTTCAACTCCTTCATCCACTAGAGATAAAAACAAGAAGAAGATTAAGGAGAAATTCAAGATGTTAAAGGCTTCAAGAGTTCAATTCTTGAGGCTCACATGACATTCTTTTGTTTTGGTGGTGTTGTGTTATTTCGTTGTAGTGTGCTTTGAGCTTTGTTAGATATCTTTTTGTTGTGGTTAGGTTTTTATTTTTGTTTTTGTTTTGTTTTTGTTTTTTTTCTTTTCCTCCTAGGATATGCCCCTTGTAGGCTGTATATTTTTTTTTGGATTACTGTAGGCTGTATATTCAGTTAGCCTCTTTTCTATTTCAAGCTAATTTATCCAAAAAAAATTGTTAGTATGAATTTATACCTGATCTACGTATTGTATCGGTTTGCTTGATGATGAAAAAAATGTTATTTTTTTTAATTGGCAATATTATTCGAGATGATGGAAAAAATCTAGTAGTAATCAGTAGCAGGCACAGGATCGCGAATTTTACCTAATTTGTGAGGACCACTCTTCAGTAATTTAAACAAAAAAAAAATCAAAAGTGTTATAAATAAAAAGAAATTGGGAGGAATGCAGGTGCCGAACTACTGGAAAAAATATTCAGCAATCATAGATTTCAACAACAATTTCATCGATATAATTTTAATACAATTTACATGAACAGAAATGAAATGAAATGGAAATAACAGAAACGGGAAAAAGAGATACAAACAGTAGATTAAAAAAATACGAGCCGAGTCCTGTGATACCACAATCTCCTTAACAAAGATTCACCGCCTAATTTTGGTTGTTCGTGTTCAATGCAAGGTTAATTTACCAAAAAAACAGATTCACTACCTACCGTGGGTATTGTAGGGTTCACCGACGTCTTCGTCCCAGGATAAAATGGCTAAAACCACACTACCGAAACACCAATGTTGGTTACCTTGGCAAACTGACTTGTGTCTACCCCTCTCTCTCAAAGACGATTTATTTTGGGAGTGTATGTTGGAGTATAAAAAACTAATGTTGAAACAATAGCAAGGGCTCCTTTATACTATAGGTGAAGAAGGAGCCTTCACATTCATTACGGAAATAATGGGGGAGCCGCCCCAATCAATAAACCAATTGAATTTTGCAATTCAAGTCTGAAATCTGTAACTCCCATCTTCAATTCGAATTTGAATGAGAATTAAAAAATAAAAAAATATTGTTTAGAGGATTAAAAAATAAAGGAAATGGATAATCCTCTATTTAAAAGAATATTGTTTAGAGGGTTAAAAAATAAAAGAATACTATTGTTTAGAAGATTATCCATTTCTTAAATCTAGACCAACGGATTATCCATATCTTTTATTTTTTAAAAGTATTCACCTACCCCTACCCAAGTTTTGAGAGCAAGTACAACAATTTAAGTAGAATAATGCATTAAATAACATGAAAACTAAGTAAAAATGCGAAGTTCAACGTTCAAACCAAATGAAACTAATGGCAGCGGCGGCGGCAGAAGATGAGACGTCTGGTAGAGATTAGGTTTTGGGGTTTTGGATTTTCATGAACTTGGTACTGAAAATCAATTTATCCTATATCATAGAAAAATTGTAGGCCCCTCATGCTACATTGCCATGACAGTAAAGCCTTGGAAATATCAAATCGCCAGCTAATTAATAGCCGATTAATTCCGCCTAGCAGCCAATTAATCGGTCCAGCGCCTATCACCTCCTAGATCCCTAGGCAAGGCGGCATGCTACCTCCTAGCGCCGTTTAACCAGCCGCCTTTAGAAGACTGACAAATTGGTTGAGAAAATCAGCAGCAGAGCTAAATTAGGACGTTTGGCAACGTTTTTTGTTTTTCGTTTGATCATTTCAGCTTTTGGCTCTTCTTGTGCTTTTCTGTGGGGAAACACTCTCAAAAACTTTCCAAATGGTTGTATTCCATTCTTCCCCTCTCTTTTGAACATTTGTGCTCTCAAACCCACTTGCAATGGACCAAAAAACCCTTCTCAAATTTATCTCTACAACGTTGCATTTAATATTTCAGCTAAGCCTCGTAGTTTCACTTGCGAAAGAAATCTTAGGACGTGCTAATTAGACAATGGAAAAGTTTGGTGGTTTCAGTAATTCAACCGCTTTGGAAAAAATAGAAGGGTAATTAATTGTGACACGCATAAAATATGCGCATACCTTGCATGCTAGTTGCCAATAACCATGTCTAAAATTATTAAGTCCAACATTCAGTAGTACCACAGGTTGTTGCTTATTTCAAATGGATTCCAAAGAAATAGCCCTGGTCAGAAGAAGTAGATCAAATTTCATTTTATTGTGTACCTTCTGTCTGAGGATCTACAGGAGACTTCTCTAGGCAATCAAGAAAATTTTTCCGATTGAAAGGATCCCCACCAATACCAACACAGGTCGATTGGCCCAGGCCAACAGCGGTTGTTTGGAAAACCTGCAAAGCGGTCGAAGATATGTGAAAGGTATGTTTAGCATAAGTATAATCAAGATAACAATCTAATTAACCCCAAGTAGTTGGCAAACTGGGCTTGAGAAATCAATAAGTGTTTGACCATGAGGTTGCATGTTCGAATCCCACGGAGGTCAACCATCCCAAACCTTAGGGCCAATAGGAGTTATACCCAGTCGTTACCTTTAGGGCCCCGGAATTAGTCAAGGTGCACGCAAGCTGGCCCAAACATCCAGTATCAGGGGAAAAAAAAAAAAAAAAAGGATAACAATCTAAATTACCACTTCCCGTCACAGAGTCACAAGTCAAAACCTGCAGCCAGACTCTGGCAGCCGTTGATTTCAGAAACCTACTCTTTAGTGGTTCAGTACAAAAAGGGAATAACCTTGACTGTATTAACCAGGATATAGATTTGGGATGATGTAATCTATAATCAAAGAGAGCTGCCTTAATTGGATGGGATTTTGGGCATACCATGCGACCAATGGATACCTACCAAATTGAAGAAATTTATTGAAGCAATACATGACCCAACAAATTTATACAGACAGAATGTTGGACAAATAGAAACAACAGAGAAATAAATTATGTAGCTGACACAAGAATATTTTGTGCAACGCCAATTCTCTGGATGCTGAATAAAAGAAGCATGGTAATGTGCACATAAATCAAAATGATTCTTGCGTCTGCCCTCTCTGATGCCTTTTGGCTTTTGATTTGAGGGCATGATTCCGCAGCAAACGCGACGATATAGGGGGACCACTGTTTCAGTGGTATTCTATGAGCAGCCACTTTGTGCATTTATTGCCAAAGGTTAAGTCTGTCTCTTATCCATCCCCCGCCCATACCCCCAATTATTGGGGACTAAATGGGTTATGTTATTGTTGTGTTGTGTGTACATGTGGTAAGACTGAGAGACACAAAATTAGAAATTTAAACATTCATCAAACGCTAGGCAGAGCACTTAATAGGAGATAAGTCAAGAGAAATAAGAGTAAAGATTTTGTCATATACAACTAAGACTAGGGACTTGCAAGCTAGCCCAATGGATGACTGCTTGTTCCAAGTTCACCTAGTCTTAGGTTCAACAATCGTAACCCCAAGTAAAGCTAAGACTAGGAGATGAGGCAAGTGGAAGAGAGATAGGACTAGTACTAATGGAAATGATAGGGCGAGGACGACTCAATTTCAATGGTGATAAGTGGTGAAAAAGTATAAGAATTTAGCAAATTTAACAAAAATACAGTTCTTTGGCATGGCAAAAGCTCTAAAAAGGATTCATACTGCCACCCCAAGTGATGGGACGCAAGGCTAATTAGTATCATTACAGATACGATAGCTAAAGATCAAACAACACCCACTATTTTCAGGCCAAATAAATCTTTCAGGCGAAAACATGGGTATTACGAATAAGACATTTAAAACAAGATTACAATTCTACAAGCACACAACAGAAGAATCTCAGCAAATTAGAACTCACCGCTTCATAAGTCAATGTTCCAGATCGAGAGACAATACCGATACGCCCCGGTTTGCTAATGTATCCAGGCATAATTCCAGTTTTGCATTCTCCAGGCTTTATAATACCAGGGCAGTTTGGACCAATAAGCCCGAGTTTTTGATTGCTTGTTAAGAGCAGCTTTCACCCAAACCTGTCGTTTGCAATTATCAACATCAATCTAGAATTCAATGAGCCAGGAGGTATTGGCAATGTAGCATACTGTTGAAGGTAAGGCAACAATAAGAGTATTGGCTCTTACATAAATACCTTGAAAGGACATAACTTGCCTGATGATAAAACTAAATTTTTTATAGAACACCAACCAAGGTATGCTTAGAGAGAAAATTAAAGAAGTTAAAGAACCAATTACAAGTTCAAGCTTGCAAAAATCTGCCAGAATATACAGTTCCACCTAAGCGGTGATTACAGTTCAGAGAGAGAAAACTGCTAAAATACCCACATTTGACCTAATGATTGACAGCATTCTTGAACACTCCAACAGATTAAGGCCACACCACAATTTCTGACACAACGTAGACTTAAAGTCCTTCATAGTGGTTATGCAAAACCAGGTAACGGAAAAGTGTTTTGCTATAATGCCAACCATCAGAAATACCACAATTTGGTAATCAAGCTAATTTCTAACCATATTAAAATAAAAAAAAAGGGAATATGAAAAATTGTAACACAATCGAGATACAGTTTAAAGAAAGAAAAAACAAAAAAGCATGAATCAAAAATAAGTAAAGAGAACATAGAACCCATTTGTCAATTTTCATAGTTTTCAAACGGGATAGCTATATAAAATAAGGGAAGGTCCAAAAAAAGGAGGACAAATATACACCTTATTAACTTTGGTTTGGAAAGATCGAAAGAAAAAAAAACTTGTGGTTAGGACCTGGAGAGCTTCACTCCCGCCAATATGAAGTAGCCACTTTACCGCCACGTGGCTTGGGAATAAAGTGAAAAGCTAACTCTATGAACAGCAAAGTAAAATGACCTACTTGCCCTCTCCATCTTATTCTTATTCTTCCCCTATCTTATACATCTCTCTCCTTTGTAGCGCCCCAAAATTCCCACTTACCTCATAATTTCCATATTAAACTACATATTAGCCCAAATTCCCCATATTGTATCAATTTCTGTGATTTCAACCCATTTTCGACTTTGACCAAACTTTTTTTCCCCCTGTACATAAATATATCCCAATACCAACAAGAAAATACTTCAGTACTATATGCTGTACATCTGAAGATTTCCATCCAGTGTTCTAAAACTCGGCCTAGGTGGCCGACTAGTTGGTGCCTGGCCGAGGCTATTAGTGGGTAGGCGGGTCAATAGTCACTGGGACGATTAGACGGGAATAAGCCGAAATTAGTCGGTAAGTTGGAACTAGTCGCGATTAAGCGGAAAAAGTTGGAAGAGGTTGTGTCTGGACTGAAAAAAAAATCGGAAAAGGTCGGGGTAAAATGCAGAATTAGTGATCTTCAGGGGACTTTAGCGTGGTTTTATAAATGCATCCAATATATTATATACTAACCTAAATCTCCTCAAATCTCAATCAATCTGATTGTCTCACACTCACTGCTTGGAGTGCTGGTTGAAACTCCCACCCTCCCTCCCTCCCTCCCTCCCTAAGAGTTAAAGTCAATCCTCTCTTTCAATGGGGGTGCGGTATGATTTTGATAGATGGATAGAATGACAAACTTTTAATATGGTCGTAATGGAGGTCGTTTGGTGACGGGGCGGAGATTATTAAAAAAATAAAAATTCCGACTAATTGCTAGGCACTGAGTACTAGGCCTAGGCGCTAGTCGGTGCCCGGCCACCCGGCTAGCGCCTAGCGAGTGTTAGAACCATGTTTCCATCACTAAGTTATCTTACCCTGCTAAGTTTTGAAGTCAATTGAGCGATGGATCTCATTATGCCATGCATATTATGGCCATTCAAGTACCGTCAATGGTTCATGTTGATCTAAACATCTGCTGCCACCTTGTTAATCATAAAATCATGAAAGTTGTCATGCTCTTCATTTCAAGCGACTAAACTATGTGCTTCTAATCATCCAACCTACAAAATCACTATTCTCCATGCAACTCACCTCATCCCAAGATCAAGTTTATTTCCATGGTCATCACTACATAAGCGACTACCCAAATCCCCAGCCTGGTTATCTATGCGAGTTCTCCCTTCATCTTTAGGTCCCATAACTCCCATCATAATATATTCCCATTGTATTTGATACTTGCAAATTAATTACGTCAAGTAGAAAAATTTTACCGCTGAACAAAAAAGAGGACAAAAATTTCTTCAAGGTATAGCCATAGGGGAACCCTAATTTAAATGATTGCCTCACTCGGATGACGATTCAGCAGACTAAGAACCAACTTAGATAAGCAATTTGGATGGAACCTCTCACTCTGTCACTCGTATAAATTTTGAAAGAAACCTAAAAAAACCTACCAAGCAAGAGAAGTTATAGCAACTATTGGATGTTGAAATGCACACACTTGAAAGAGATGAGACATGTAATCTAAAGGCTTGCTAATCCCACCCGACTTAACAAGGGAAACCACCGAAAATATGAACAAAAATAAGACAAGGCCGGAAACCACTGCTATGAAAACAGACGGCGAAACTAACGATTCATAGCTTGTCTTCATCCTCCCTCTCAAAAAGCTTTCTCAAAGAAGCAAAACCAATAATAAAAACGGATTTTTCACGGGAAAATAATACATTCATTGCTTTTCATTTTGACTCCTCAAGCAAATAGAACCAACTATAAATCTTTTTGGCAGTACTTTTAATTGTACAGCTGCTCCTTCCACAGGCTGGAGAAGAAGGAAACAACCCACCCAAGGCTAGAAGTTGTGATACTTGATTCTTATGAAGAGCAACAAAAGAAGTTATGTAATCTCATCAAACTATCGTTAATGAGATTAATAATACCATACCCACATGATATTGTGTGTTAGATGCTTTATACATTGTATGTATATGAGTAGATCCAATGCTTGTTTAATCGGAAGCTAAAAAGTTTTAAGCACATACCAGTATGCAATATCCGGATGTGTGTGTGTGTGTGTGAACTCATATTCGGTGGACCTGTATGAGTTTATCACCAAGTTGATGAGACCCATTTTTTACCTTTCCATCTTGATCCACCCTGTTGCTCTCATTCTCCAAATCCTACCACAAAAATGACAAGATAAAACATGGAGTAAATTTCCTTCACTTTTCTTTTCTTATTTTTCCCTTTCCATTTGTGTCCCTCCACAACCCAAACATACATAGACAAGACTCCTCCGAAATACAGTTGTACCAAGTCAAACATTAAGCTTACTTAGGTGAGACTCCACACAAACATTTACAGGAAAAAAATCAACATGAGAACTCCAAAAACATCAACACAATATTATCTGATACACCAATCCGAACCCCATCAATGAAAATAAAGAACATTATCTTTAGAAGAGGCCTTGCACAGGGTAGGTTGATGACTCTTAATTGAGTGGATCTCCTACCATCAATCAGGGACCAGGTAGGCAGGAATCACCAAGAACAAGCACCAGTTTTTTGGGTGGAAAACACTAAAAACAAACACTTGAAATGCAACGTAGCGATCCGTCCCAGCTGACCTGCTAACCCTTAGCCTAACTAGGTGGCTCAAAAGGTTAACCTTGAGTTAGCTACTAGTGGGCCAAACCTTATAAACTGACCCATGCTTCCTTAACTTTCCGATGTAGGACTACGCGTCTATGCCCATGGTGGGCTCTCACACTATAAGCTAATTTCCAATCATAAAACCTCAACAATAAAAAATAAAAATAAATACGTAAGCTTGCGCTTTCCCAAGACAAATCCAAACCATAGTTACCTGACAAATCTACTACCACCACATTATTGATGTGATCTGCATACAAGATCCGAATACAGTATAACTGTATAAGCAAAAAAACCTATAAGATGTAAAACTGAACTAGTATATTAAAATATAAAATAACAGCATGACGTAGATGCTGTAAAAGCCGCACTAGCCCAAAAAAATTTACACAAAGATTTGTCCAATTGGTGAGTCTGGTGATGAATGAGACGGTAAAACGAAAAAACTTCCAGTAACACTGCAAAAAATCAATGACTCTATGCATGTATGTTTCTGCGTTCATATTTTCCTATTGGTACCATGTCTGTTGATTTAAGAAACAACAGCTTCTGGGACAATGGTACTTGTTCATATTCTCCTGATGATCTTATAGAAGCAACTTTAAAACTATAGCATCTTAACCCAATTAAAGTATCCCACAATACCTTCAAGTTTCCAACTTGATGTGGACAGCAGTAGGAATAAAAATTGCTTCTCCAAGTTTTTGCACTTTTGTCCATGGCTCAATTCCTACACAAAAACATCTATCTGAGAATAATAACGACACTGGAAGACAGAATCAAATCAAATGCCTTAGAAATTAAGCAAGAAATTCACAACCACCTAAAACAAACCTGTTGCAGAAGAAAAAATCCAAAATATCATTATTTACATCTTGAAGATGTCTTTACCCTTGGATTCTAAATTGCTTTTCTAAGAAACCTTGCCATACCAGCAACTTGTCACTGAGATCTCTGTTAAATACCCGCCATTTAGCTGAGCTAATGACCCAAGAATCCATCGATGTCGAACTGAAGCAACAAGCCCCTTAATTGGCACCAAGCTACAATACTAAAAGAGGATAGCCCTTGCACCATTTCAAGGTAAGCGAAGCACATTCTTCTTCCTCTCAAGTTGAATTAATCTCTGAATAACTGTCTAACTTAGGCATTGGAGGGGTATAAATCAACTCTGGATCGTGTCCTCTATTTCATTGCAGGATCAATGACTGACGATCAAAGCTTTATAAGCAAGGAATTTTACAAAAAAAGAAAAAGAAAAAGGCTATCGGGAACAGATCATGTATACAAAACAAGAAAACTTCTACTACGTTCATAATAGAACAATTCTGTTCGTAGACCAAAAGGAAGCAAATTTATTCTATACTCGATAAGTACCAATACGCAACGGGGGTTGGTACTATTTTCTATGAGGGAATGCGCAGATACTCCTTCATCATTCTAATTTTCCTTTATTCATTCTGTCTTCCTGTCTATTATTAGTCTATCATTGTAGAATCTAAAAATATGATTCATTATGATTGAGAAGTTCAAGTAGTAATAGTGAAATCTAACCAAATCGTCTTAGAGGCTATTGAGAAACTGTTTAATAAACTGGAGAAGGGAAAGGATCAGATATGCTTGATAAGCCAACTTCTTAAACAGTGTAAATCAAAACACCAAATACATCCACGCAGTCATAGTGGTCAAATCTTCAAAAACTTGTTTCTTGGTGGAAACTAGACTTACCGATGCCACATCTGAAATAACCCGACCACCAAATGTCTGAAAGCACCTCCTTCCTAAAACAGTACATTTCCACTTCATTAACCCCATGCCACATGAGCCCACCAATAACATTATAAGTCCACCTGCTGACACAACAATTAGATTCTTTTTAGTTCAAAGCAATACGGGGAGAAGTATCAGGTGTTTAAAGAAACGAATGCCAATATCACCTCATAATATATCGAGATACGTGAACAAGATAAACATATCTCCATTCCCTTCTGAAAGTGACTCAGCGCCGCATGCCATCTTCACAGCGACCATCTAGACTCCAAAAATTGTCCATGATAGCTATTTGACAAAACCAGCCTCAACAGAAGGTTGTTTACATATACAGGGAATCCTCAGTGCAAAAGGCTCTCAATCTGTATACCAAGTGCATTTTGTACTTCTTCGCTCTATTCTTCTCACCAACAACAGCCATCTGTGTTTCCTGCTTCAAGTCATATATGTAATAGCACCAAGGACATGAGCATTTAGACCCCTCTCAAGTTTGAACAGTGAGCAGAATCGCATATGCCACCAATAAGACCCTTTTCCACCATTTCATTTTGCAGCTCAAGAGCCTCATCCACATTGCCTAGCTCATAATACATCCTCACCAGACTACCATAAACAACCAAACCAGGAAGCATACCTTTTGCAATCATCTCACCAAGCAAGTTTCGTGCTTCTCGCATTTGGCCACATTTAGAAAGGCCCAAAATCAAAGAAGTATAGGCAACATCATCAAGCTCCATACCAGTTTCAACCATTCTCTTTTGCAAATCCAATGCCTCTTGGACATTTCCGTGCTTTAAGTTCCCATCAATCAACGATGTGTAAGCAGTTTTATCTGGAAGCATGCCCTTGTACAACATTTCATCAAACAGCTCTCTGGCTTTTTCTAGGCATTTATTTTTACAAAGACCATCAATTAGGGCTGTATAAATGACAACATTTGGTTGTAAACCCATGTCTCCCAACATACAGAAATGACTGATAGCCTCCTTGACCAATCCCAATTTGCACAAACCGTCAATTAATGCACAATATGTAACAACTGTAGGCTTAGTACCTTTCTCGTGCATTTCCTGTAGGAGATTTAGTGCCCAGGTGGCTTTTCCTGCCTTAAAATACGCATCAATAAGGGTTGTGTATACAACATGGTTCGCTTCTATACCACATGCCTTCATCTCATAAAATAAAGCATTGGCTTCATCAACCTTTTCCTGGTTGCAGAGGCCCCATATGATAGTCCCATACATCACCACGTCAGGTTCAATGCTTTTTCCTTTCATTTCGTTCATAATATCCATGGCATTATCCATGCTTTTTGCCTTAATATATCCATGAACAAGTGCAGTGTAAATTTGTTGATTAGGGGCTAGTTCAGCTTTCAGCATTGCTCTAAAAACTTCTCCAGCCTCCTTCATCCTCCCTTCATCACATAAACCATCAACTATTGCCGTATAAGAAACAACATTCAACTCGACTCCAGCCTGTAACATCTCTTTGACGAGTTTTAAAGCATCACCAATATTACCACCTTTAAAATTTGCATCTATCAGAGACGTATAGGTGAATTCGTTTGGCATAAGACCAATTCGTCTCATGTCCACAAAAAACTTGATGGCCTCTTGCATCATTCCTTCCTTGCAAAAAGCATCTATGAATGTGCTATAAGTCACGACATTTGGTTTTAAACCACTTTCCTTCATCTCATGGAGAATCTTAAATGCCTCTGACATACTCTCATATTTACAAAAACAATTAATCAAAGCATTGTACGTTATAACATCAGGATCACAACCTGCAGCCTTCATTTCATCAAATATGATATTAGACATATCTAATTGTCCAAGCTTTCCATGCCCATCAATAAGAGTATTATAAGTCACAATGTCTGGCGTAATGCCCATCTCCTTCATCTGTTCAAACAGGATTCCAGCAGTTTTCAAATCTCCTTCTTTACACATATGATCAATCAGTATGTTATACGTAAACACAGATGCTGATACTCCAGCCGAAATCATATCTCTAAAAAACTTTCTTGAAAGTTCACCTTTGCCAGTCTTTGAAAGCCTCTGCAAGAGATAGTTACAGGAACGCACTTTCGGAAGAACTCTAAATCTCTTCATCCTCAAAAAGCACTCACTTGCTTCCTCCAGCATTCCCAACTCAACCAACACACTAAACAATGTATCAAATACTCCGTAACCCGGAGTACAAACATTCCTTGTCGACCACAAGACCTCAAATATGTCACCAACTGGCAACACCTGAGTTGAAGTAACTAAATTTTTCAGAATATCATGAGCATCAGCATACATTCTACTGCAGAACAGTATGTGAGCTAGCAAACAATGGGACTCTGTCGTGTGGCAAAACCCTGTACGATTTTTAGCCCATTTAAAGAACTTCAAAGCTAATGACGGGTCTTCCTTCAATCCCACCAATATCCTGGAAACCCAAATCGGAGATAAAGCCGAACTGAACAAACTAACAATCATACCATGATCCCACCTTTCTTCTCTAATAATTTTACAGATTGATTGTCTATCAAACACTTCACCAAATTTGTCAAAGCTTGCTTCTGTGCCAAATGGGCATCGAAAAAAACAAAGAAAACTACTGAGAGCAGGTCCAATGGGGTTGTAAAGCCATTTTCTATGCCCCATTATAGAACTCCAAGCTCCAATGGGGACAGAAAAGGGGATGGAAAATGGCAAAGTTGCATATGGGGTTGGAAATTTGGAACCCCAAATGGCTATAGCCATTTTTTACACCTCAGCATATTCAACTGCCAATACCAGAAAGTGAACGATCGAAGGTACCAGAGTTCGCCGGAGTGGTCGCAACCTCCATGAAGCCGCCGTAATCTGCAAATCGTTGACGGTGAGGGCTTTCTCAGAGGGTTTGATCGAGAGAGACGGGGTTTGATCGAGAGAGAAGGGGGAGTTTTGATCGAGAGAGATAAAGGGGGGTTTGGGTTTGGGTTTGGGTTTGAGAGTCGCTCGAGAGAGACTGTTGAGAGACAGCGAGAGAGGGAGAGAGTATGTTGATAGAGAGAGAGAGAGAGAGAGAGAGAGAGAGACGACAGAGAGGCAACGAGCTCTCTGTGAAAGGGGGGTTTGGGTTTGCTCTCGGTGATTTCACGATAAGGGCCCGGATTAATTAATTTTGAGCCCATCCATGCCATGGTTTTGGGAGAGCATATGGCTACCCTCAGTAAGCCCAGCCAAATATTTGGAGGCCCAGCTTCTCTTAAATTTGGACAGGATCGATTTTAGAGAAAATGACAAGCCGCTCTTAATTAGCAGCCCATGCTCGGGCGCCCCAGCCTAGTTGCAAAAAACTCCGCTTCCTACTTTGCTACCCAAACTATCCCTCCTCCTGTCTATGAACACCGTCCTCGTCGGCATGCCATCGCGACTTTTTCAGATCAGATCCTCCTCTCCATCTATGGCTATAACTGCCTCGACTGAAAAATGTCATTGTTGAAGATGAAGAAGACAATTCCAGTGATACTTCTTACTGTCCAATTTCCTACGATGATTCTCCGCCTCCGTCAATGATGGCGCCACTAGTCTATGCGTGACTGTAATGTATGTACATTTGCGCGCGCGCGCGCATGTGTGTGTGTGTGTGAGAGAGAGAGTGAGAGAGAGAGAGAGAGAGAGACGTTACCAATCTGGACCAAAAATTGAATCAACTTGAAGAAATCATTCAACATCTGCGTCTTCTCCAATTTGTGTTTTGATGAGGAGGAACAAAGGGTGATCGATATGGAGGCTCAGAGAATGAACAAAGCGTGTTCAACATGAGCAAAATATAGTTAAGGGTAGGAACGTAACTTTGCCAACCGCTCTGGAGTTACAGGTAATAAAAAGAAGCGTTCAACCTTAATGGTAATTAGTGAAGACAAAACTGGATCGGGTGGTAATAAAACCTTGATTTTATCCAAAAATATTCCGGGCGTGCATTTTACTGTTCTATCCTTTTGCAATTTTCTTTGGATAAAAAAAAAGTACTTTCGCGCATAATTTTTTATTTTGTTTTGCACCAAATTAAACTAGTAACAGAGATCTTTAATTTGATGCAAAAAATTTGAAAAATTATATACTTTACTATTTTACATTTTTTACTTGTTGGTTTGTTGAGTTGTTTAATAATATCCTTTGGATAAAAAAATAAACCATTTTCACGCATAATTTTTTTAGGTTTTTGCACTAAATTATACTATTAATAGAGATCTTTAATTTGATAAGTACTAAATAATTTGAAAAATTATACACTTTAATTTTTACATTTTTGGTTTGCAGCTTTGTTGAGTTGCATTGTAATACCATTCAGATCAAAAAATAAAGTACTTCTGCACACAATTTTCTATATTTTTCACCAAATTAAACTACCAATAGAGATCTTTATTCGATACAAAAAAATTAAAATTATATGCTTTAGTATTTTACATTTTTTTCTTGTTAGCTTGTTGAGTTGTTTTGCAATATCTTTCGAATCAAAAAATAAAGTACTTCCGCGCATAATTTTTTATTTTTTTCATCAAATTAAACTACTAATTGAGATCTTTAATTTGAAACAAAAAAAATTAATTTAAAAAATTATATACTTAGTATTTTACAATTTTAGCTTGTTGGCTACTATATATATTATATACAAAAAAATAAATCTTCTAGCTTAATATATACAAAAAAAAATATTAATTTATTATATAATAATATGAAATTTAATTACAATTAAATTTTATGGCTTAAGTAATTTTTGAATTTAATTAATTAATTATAAAAAATATATCTAATTAAAAACATGCATAACTAATATGGATATGCACGAGGGCAAATAAGTCTTTTGACAGCTATTCACATCATTCACCGAAACTTAATCTTCCTTCTTACAAAATCATCCAAACTAAGTAGTAATTTATTCACCCTTCATAAACATCACATCATACCCTCTATTATTTTTCATACCCTCTATTATTTTATCCACCCTCACTATTTAATCCACCCAAAACTAATCTAGCTTCCAATCGACCGCTAAAAGAATATAAAGACAATAGGTGGGGGGATGATTTGGTGTGGTAAGGAGCATGGGACTATCAATTATCAACTGTTAGAAATTTCTAACGGCTCTTTTCATCAAATTCAATGATTTTTTTTTTTTTAATCATTCAACGGCTGGAATTTTTTTCCACTATAAATATGAGTGTGGAATTCAAACTAGTCCACATCAACACTCACCAAATATTAGGCTACCAATTTTAGGTTATCTTCTTCTTTTTTTCTTATTCTACCCACACTCACCAAATTCAAAAAATTAGCATACCATTTATGACGGAGTCAAGTCATACTGCGAGAAGGAAATCATTCACTTCCGAGCAAAATGAAGCAATCTATACGGCTTGCATTACTCAAGACCCAATTATCGGAAACTCTCAAGCACGATCTAAATTTTGGACTCAAGTGCTAATGGAATATTGCGATGTCACACAAGACAATCAACGAACGGAAGCTTCTGTCAAAGCTCGTTGGCAAACAATTCAGAAAGCTTACAACAATTTTCGTGGCTATTTAAAGGAATTTCAAAGCCTACATCAAAGTGGAATGACCGAACAAAATGAGGTAACGAACTCGGTTTTGACTAGCTATTTAAACTTGTTCTAATTTTCTTAAATTTAATTAACAATTTTTTTATCCTATATACAAGTTGATCAAGCGAAGAAAACGTACAAAGATAATGAGAACAAACCTTTCAACGGTTTGGTTGATTGTTGGGCAATCTTTAGAGCATAACATTAAGTGGCAAGATATCATGCCTGCCAGGACGAGGATAAGAACTCCTGAAATGGCTACGAGTTCGGTCCCTCCATCCCCTGATTTTTTTTGAAATGCAAAATTCATTGAGGTAATTAAATAATCATCCGTTTTTTGGACACTATTTAGATTTTAATCCCCCACTATTTATGAAATTATGTTTTCATCCTTTTGTAATGTGATTTACCATTATTACCCTTCCTATATATTTAGCAGGTGGAAAATATTAGAGGATGAAAAATATAAAATTGAAGTAATTTTTTAAATTCAAAAGAAGGATGATATTGTTTCAACAAATCAGATGAAGTTCAAAATCCTGATTGAAGTTTACCGAATTATTAGGGATGTTTGAAAAAGAGGGGGTGGTGCCTGTGGTGGATAATTGGTTACCACATGTTTCGGCAGTTATTTTTATCACGAATGGTAAACTTCATCAGCACATTCCATTTTGTTTCATTCCCTGTAATCTTTTTTTTTAT
Organism: Vaccinium vitis-idaea; assembly: GCA_963854785.1. Taxonomy (NCBI): domain Eukaryota; kingdom Viridiplantae; phylum Streptophyta; class Magnoliopsida; order Ericales; family Ericaceae; genus Vaccinium; species Vaccinium vitis-idaea. Next base: position 39,027,714 of record OY978219.1, read on the forward strand.
AGTTTAACATGCTCTTTGAATATATTTACCATGAAAAAATCACGTATTTAATTTTTACCATGATCAATTTTTTATGGTCGCAGTTTATTATTTGTTCAAATTTACCATATCGATGGTTTGTTATGATCATATTTACCATTTGAACTGATACCATGGTAAACTTGTTTATCATCTTAACTGATTTCATAGTAAACTTGAAACACATTTCATGGTACAACTTGAATACCATCTGAACTGGATGGTAAGTACTGACACAAGAACCATGGCAAATATAATCATGGTAAAAAATGGTAAAACTTGAATACCATCTTATCTAGATGGTAAATACTCACACAAGAACCATGGCAAATATAATCATGGTAAAAAATGTTAAAACTTAATACCATCTTAACTGGATGGTAAATACTCACACAAGAACCATGACAAATATAATCATGGTAAAAAATACGTACACAAGAACTATGGTAAATATAATCATTCTGATCCATCACCCTCGAATCATGATAACAAAAATATATCCCTATCAATAAACATGGTAAACTCGAATACCAGGATCAACAAACATGATAAATATTACATAACCAGTAAAAAAAAAGGTAAGTAACCACGCTCTTTCTCCAATGGATCAGCAAACATGATAAAACACTGGTTTGTGCCAACGGAGAGAGCTAGGAGTGACCGGCAATGGGTTGCGGCGGCGGTGGACGTTGATGGATCTTTATTTGAGACGACGATTTGGGAAGGCGAAGATGAAAGATTTGGTACAGCGAAGAGACGACACCGATTTAGTCGGGAGGGAGGATTGTCGCCAGCAATTGGACCGCGAGGATTGAATTTTTGGGATGTTGATTTATGACCACCTCGGTGCTGATTTCATCCGAATAGATTTCGTCCCCAATTTCAACCATTGCAGAAATGAGGTTCTAGTTTTTATAATAGAACAAGGAAGTTACTGTAAACATGGGGATGAGGTTTATCCCTAAATTCAAGGAATCAAATTAGTGATTGAGTTTAACGGCAAGGATGTTGAATGGACGAAAACAGATTTTGGATTTTTGGTGTCAATTGGGAATTCCATTTGAAAGAGCGTGATTTTAGGGATTAGGTTTTATCCCCAAATCCCGTAATTGCAGTGGAGGACCTCATAATTTAGAAATTGGTCCATTTTCTTCCACCCCTATATGCAACTTTTAATTTAGTCCTCAATCCCTTAATATGTTATATATTACATATTTATATTATATAAAAGGGCAATTTAGGGATTATTTGAATCTTGGGATGGAAACATAACTCCTTAAAATGCTCAGGATGATTTTCTAATTCTTAGTGGATAAAAGGATGATTATTTAAGTGTCCCAAATTCATTTGTCTAGTCTCTAAATGCAAATAGCACTCCTACGAGTGGAGGGGATAATATTGACTCTCCACGAAAGAGGCCTGATGGAAGAAAGTTGTCGAAGGGAAAAAAAAATAGCAAATAGCAAGAAGGAGGAAGCTAAGGATGCAAAGTTTTACAGCATGAAGGAGCAAATGAACCAAAATGTAATTGATAAGGAAACTAAGAAGGCTGAAATGGAAGCAAGGATAGTCATAGCAATGGAAAGGCAGACAGAACTAGACGAGAAAAGGGCAGCCGTTGAGGAGATGAATGTGATGAGGAAAGAGAAAGAGATAAAAGATAATATTGTGCAAACGGACCTATCTTTAGACCCCCAGTTGAAGGCTTATTACCAGCATCGTGAGGATGAATTAATGGTGAAATGGATGGCTACCTCAACTTCCATAGATTATTTTCCCTAGTATTAATTGTTTTACTTTATGTATTATTAGATGTAACGTTCAGCTGTAGTTTATTTCCAATTATGCCTCTAATGTATTCCTCACTTTGAAAACTGAAATGTATTTTATTTAGCTACTTTCCATGACATGGCAAATGTATTAAAAGACTTGATTATCATGACAATAAAAAATTATAACCATTCGACACACTTTATTTAGCTAATCCACCACGCGAGAAACGTATTACAAGATTCAAAGATCACAAAATACAAACCTACAACCATTGGAAGCTCATTCTTCGTCTCCATAAAACGCCCGTAAGTGTTCAACAAGATCATTGTGGAGTGAATGGTGTGCCTTAGCTAATCGGATTTGTCGGTCACGAGTAAGGAAGTTAGCGAATACATCTGTCCGCTCTCGCAAGACCTCAATTGCCCTGTCACGAAGAAGTTCATTGATTTCATTACCTGTATCATTCCCACGTTGGTCTTCAATTATCATGTTATGCAAAATAATACAGGTCTTCATGATGTAGTAAAGACTTCTTGATTCCAGAATCGCACCTGCCCTTACACAATTTGCAAAACATGCTTGAAGTATGCCAAATGCCCTTTCGACATGCCTCTTACTTCCTCACAAACAGTAGTTTCTTCATTACCTTCGGCTAAGTAATGGTTTGGACGATAGTTACCCATTTCAGGCAGATACCGTTAGCAAGGTAGTACCCCATGTTGTATGATGTTCGTTGATTTCAAAATTGGCAGGAGAGGCACAACCGGCACGGAGATCATTAAAGATAGGAGATTGATCTAGCACATTGATATCATTGAGTATGCCAAAGAAAAGCATGTCAAACCCATAAATCATATGAAGCAAGAGCTTTAAGAATGATGATGGGTTTATCGAAGGGTCTGGTTTAGAAGCCATGGTAAGCAGTTGGACATTTCTCATACTGTCAGTGCATACAGTCCAAGCTACCTAGCATTCTAGAGAATCCACGTTGGCTTCCCTCATGTAGGAGCCTAGCAACATCAACTTCATTTGAGAACCTCAAGTACTCTGCTTCAACAATGTGGACAACCCCTCTACAGAATTTCTTGAAAGCCTCTATGGCTGTACTTTTTGCGATTTTTACATATTCATCGATGCAATCAACAGGCAGCCCATATGCAAGCATCCTCATTGCTGTAGTTATCTTTTGAATACCACTTAGACCTAGAACTCCCCTTGCATCATTCTTTTGGATAAAATAATCGTCGTGTTGTTGGACCTAACTTAAGATCCTCTCAAGCAAGGGTTGATTCATTTGAAATTGTAGGCTAAACAAGTTTTCGCCATAGAGTGGATCCTTAAAAAAGTAATCAGCATTGATTCGCTCGTCGGTAGCAACTCTATCACAGGGGATCCAAGCTCAACCGCTTGTAGAACCAACATACCCCCTTGTTAGTCACGCCTTCTTTGCATTTTTTGAACTACCTCACCATCTGTGCCATTACAATATCCTCGTCGTCAAAGGAAGATTCATCAAAATCTCTCCTCAAAACCCTTTGCCTCAAGCTGCTCATGATAATAGTTTGCAAGAGAAATTTTAGTGGTGATAGTATATGCAGAGGATAATGAGCAAAAAAAGGTGCGGTAATGGTAGTTATATGTCTTAGTGGGGGGTTAGAACGGGCGTTGAAAGGGTGGTTGAGAATGGGGTCAGAATGGGGGTTGAAAAGGTGGTTGAGGATGGGGGTTAGAATGGTGGTTCAAAATGGAGGTTGAGAAGGAGGATCGCAAAATGGAAGGTTGAAAACTATTTTTCAAGAATAAAGTTCAATCATATTTGCGGTTCAAAAAAAAAAAAAATAGTTCAATCATATTTTTGGACGAAGGTTGAAAAAAAAAAATTAATATATATTTTTTTAAAAGTCATGGTATTGTAGACTAAAAATATATTTTGGGACGGAAGTAGTTGTTGAATTGGCCTTGAGAAATTAGGAAAAATAAAGTAGAGAGAAAGTTAGTTCGAATTTGGAACCCTTTGGTTCTATTTTAGAACCCACCACTGGAGAGGGGGTGCTAAAACTTGGCACCTCAAGTACCCACTTTTTGGCGCTAAAAGTGGGCAGATGGCTATAGCCATTTTACAAAAAAGCTACTATTGAAAAAGCCAAAACCTGTTGAAGGTATCCTCGTCTTCAAACATAAGCATATCAGCAAAATCACAAGGTTTCGGCTCAACCATTCGAAACATGTGAACAAAACGATGTGGAACGGAATAGAATCAACAAAGAACAAAAGCAAGAAGAAAAGCATCCCCTGCCATCAATTAACTCACTGTCTATCGTAACTGATAAACAACCTCTTAAAACAACAAAAACCGAAACAGTTTCTCTCGATACAAGCATGAAAATCTTATTTTAAAGCCCCACGTGTTAATCCGATTGGTTGGTGTGTGTATACTCTCCGCACAATTGACAAGATTTCGATTTAGAAGTCAGGTCTTAAGAAAGTAATTTCTTATGAATTCTTCTTAGTCCCGGGCGTGGATTTCCTGCTTTTGACCAGATTAGAAAGGGAACCATTAAACAAAAAAAAAAAAAAAAGTTCTTATTTTGCCCACACACATACATTTGTGTACTACATAGGCTTTGCAAGGTCTAATAATTCAAGAGTCCTAGAGCACCGTCACATAGTGTTTCGGGCCAATTAGATGCCACAAGTTCTCGTGGGGTTTACGCCTGACTATATAGACTCCCCGTAAATATGTGGTATTGAAATGATCCGGAGCATGACATGACTTGTGTCGCGGGACTTCAGAACAATTACTCTTCTGCAAGGGGAGAAAAAGGACTGACCCACCACCTGAGAAGTACTCCTTTGGCCTTTAGCTTAAGAAACAAAACTTCTTCAAAGCTCATTTACCTGCAAAAACAGAATAAGGCCGAGGAAAAGTCACAAGACAAGCAGAGCACAATGGAACTGAGCACGTGCGTCAGATGGCGAGTTCATTTACCATTATGCCCCATGAAGAAATCATCATAATAGTTGGGCATGGAAATTGAGAGCTGGGTGGTTGCAACCGGCTCATAATTGGAAGATTTGCCTTCAGAATCAAGCCATGAATCTCTGTTTTTCGGCCATTCGTCGAAAAAATGGTGCATTACTCTCTGAGATTCATCATCCCTCACTGTTTTCAGATGCATTTCGGATTTGTAATCACTGTTCAGAAAATGGAAATACTGATCTTGTTCTTGGTTTTGCAAAACAGAGCAAGTCCTCTGTTTCGAATGAGCAAGCGATGAACCCACCATTACATTTTGTGTCATTTGCCAAGGATCGTCCATTGAAGAACAAGAATAGCTTCTCACATGCCCATAACTGGTATGAATTTGAAACAATCAGGCACCAAATAAGGGATCAAATGATGAAAAATTAAGCAGAAAAATGGATGAAAACACACCCGTAATCTTTATCTAGAGAGGGGTGTGGATTTTTGGAGATTGGAGATATGGGTATTGATGTTGGTGTTGAGGATTTTGATGGGTTTTTCGTTGTTGTTTGATTAGTGATGATTTCCACAGGCTTTCTTGAACGGTTTCTGCCTCTATGCATGTGTCTTTTGCAGTATTTTGAATCTGGGAATGCTTCTTTTGAGCATCTCCATTTCTTTCCATCTGTTCTTCTGCACCTCCCTGGCTCTGGATCAAATTTTCTCCCAATACCCATTTGAAAATAGTCCCACCCCACTGACAAACAACCACAAACCAAACAAACCCCATGTTATGAAAAATCAAGAAGAAAGCAGAGGAATTTAACTGAAAACAGAGGACTTTTACTTTGAATTTCGCAGTATTTGTTGAATCTGGCACTAGATCAAATCATTTTCTAGTTTCTCTAACAAATAACAAATCGGGTTCGATCCAGCCCGGTAAACGGGTTTAATCATGATTCGAGTTAATTTTGAGACAACCCACGAAACCGCATTTGTATTGTAATAAGCATACATGGACATTTATGCAGACAAATGACATGTTAAAAGGAAGAAATGCGGTGGTGGGCTCGCTTACCGTTTTGAGGTTGGTGAAGGACGAGGTTTGAGGAGAGTGAAGAAGAGTCCAAGCTTCTTTCGAGAGTGAAGAGAAGATCAGGGGGAATGGGCAAGCCAGAGACCATGTACTTGAAAATAAGAGCTTGGTGTTCAAGTTCTTGCCATTGGGTTGCAGTGAAAGCCAACCTACTACTACTCTCACCCATTGATCAGAGATATAGAGAGAGAGAGAGAGACCCGTTACAAGAGAATATCAGGGATGAGAGAGAGAGAGAGAGAGAGAGAGAGAGGTCAGGGCAGAGAGAGAGAAACAGGGTTTTCAAGAGGGAGATATAGATTGCAGGGGGCTTTGGAGTAATAGGGGGGGAACAGGTGGGAGTATTTATTTCAGGGACCATTTGGATTGCAGGATCTTCCGTACATGGGATTAAAAGAAGGGCCCCAACATGGATATTGGATACAACATTTGATCAACACAAAATTTACATCAAATTGTACAGGACTTATTTTGAGCTCTCAAACTAATGATCGGAGCTAGTTTAAAATTAAAAAATAATGACCAAAGTCATTCAATTTGTTTAAAATACTCTACTATTTTAAGGATTTTTCAGAAACCCAATGCATTTAGATATCGGGAAAGACTTTATACAACTCCTATTCTAAGCGCAACTAGGCTCTACGCCCTTGTGGCATCATTTGCTGCTGTGGCGCCTTTTGTGACGGAAAATCGTCGGGTGGTTTAAAAAATGATAGAATCACACCCATTTACATACCCACACTTACAAGTTTGTGAGCCAACACAAACTAACAAAAGTGTGTGCGAGGCACGCAAACTTGTAAAAGGGTGTAATTGTAACATAACTCGGGTGGTTTTTGGGCATTGCCACATGAGATCAACAGCTTACTAAAGAAGTTTGAGACTCACACAATCAGTGCAAGTCATACGCATGTCAGTACTTTTTACAGCATTCAGGCAGCCCATACACCGAAGGGAATGAGATGCTGAATAAATTCTGCAGATGGATGGTAAGCCATACACCGAAGGGAATGAGAATCCCCGGATGGTAAGCCATAAATTCTGCAGGTGGGACCAACGAGTACCCACCTTAAGGCTGTCCTTGTTCGACCACAGGGTTGGCCACATCTCTCAGAGCGGCCTGGGGAGCTATTGTGCCCATTCAGGCAGCTGTTTTACTCTTACTATGGGAATCCTGGGATTATCAAAATTATTCATTTTATTCAACTTGCTGCGTTAGTTGTCCAAGTAAATTAAAAAGTATGAGCGGTTACTATTATCAAGTTCGAGTCTGCAAAACGGGCACAGCATAAGCCAGCCCCCCTCCCTCCTGGCTTGAGAAGCAAAAGCCCGTGGCAGGTATTATAAGTAATTGTATGGTTTCAGCTTTTTAATGCCCTACCCTTTTTTACTTTCCACATCTCTCTCATTTTGAGACAACGAAAGGCTCAAAAAGAAAAAGAACAGAGAAGTCGAATGATTAGTCAGAGCTTGAGATTTGAGAAGTCGCACGAGCAAGAGAATCTTGTGCAGTTCGCTGCTACAACATAAGTTTTCACAAGGTTTCCCCTTTCACCATGTTTTCCTCGTGTAAACAAATTTTGCAAAAGCAACAAACACATTCACCAACTCCTACAAGAATCTCAGCTGCAAAACTCTTCCCTGATAGCTGATAGGTGGATTGTTAAAAAAAAATTGATCGAAAATCTCTCCTACAAGAATCTCACCTCTGATAAGTAGAATTCAATTACTTTTTTAGTTCCTTATAGTCTAAACATCAAAATGTAGATTCACAAAAAACAAGTTTCCAACTTTTATGATCCACAAGACCCCACTACCGTATCCTCCCTTCGTACACTTCGTGATTTTCCTTGTGTTCCGAGACAATGCCATTTTCCATCTTCTTTTGGTTTCTCCGCTTCCTTAGCAACCATCTAATGACGCTTCGGCTGTTTCATTCTAAGCATCAATGTCTGTATTGGTGCTAAGTGCAGCAACTCTCTCTACAAAATCCTCCACAAGTTCTCTCTCCAAAATCATCCACAACTCAGACGGTCGAATAGGACCATGATTGATCTTATTATGCATCACACCAAATGAGTAGGATCCCAAATGCAGCAGTCAAATTCAAGTTCAGAGAGGCACTTCCCATTGATGAAATCAACTTCACTGCTAGGCCAAGTGCAACAACCACCGCTGCCAAATTCGGCCTATACTCCACAATACTTGGTTTGCCTCCGTCCACAACATTGGTTACAGCTTTTATTAATATTGCAGGGACTTTCAAAATATCTGCTACACCAGCAACAGCTGCTCCTGCCAGCCCAAACACATACACATGAAACGGCTTGCTGCAATGTAAGAGCACAAATACATGAAAAAACACATCCATTTACAAAAAAAAATTTAGCAAATCTCTATTGCTTAGCTAATTCTTGTACTTCTCTTTAAAGAGACAGAATCTCATGGCACGAATCCACACCAGTGTTGTGAGCATATCATTTTCCATTGTTTCATGTCACAACCACTAAGAGGTCACAGGTGGTATAGACAGGGAAAAAACCCCATGACCCAATGGAGTTTAACAACCGACAGTCGAGATAAATGGGCAGGGCACAACTCAGATGCGGGGCTGGTATTGTTCATCTGAGATTCTGAAATCTGAATCCTATTCTGAGTTCTCAGTTCTCTGCAAAAGATGTGAGTGCTCGTAAACTTTACCTTGGGTATAAGGTTATGTTCTTCTGCGGGATAGGAGTGTGTGATTGATCTTTGGTCTGAGACGGAACTTCGGGGTGCCCAACGGGCTGTCACTCTCATAAATTCTACTGTTAATCTCGATGCCGAGCATGGGAACTCTTTCCCAATGTTGGTTGTTAGTCATTACTAGTAGGGAAGTTTACCCATCTAGTAATTTCCATTTGGATAACACTAATGATCTGGCCACTACGTGCATGCTCCTTGTCTACTTTATTTTGTTTGTATGTTGTATGTTGCATGGTGTGAAAAGTGATCTTTGCTAAGATTACTATGTTGTCCACCTCTTTTTCTGTGACTTGTGCTTACTCAACAGGTAGCCGAACCGACCAACATTTCCGTGTCTAGTTATTGTACCCTTGTTGGTGACAATCTTATAATTATTATGTGGCACAGTGGCAGTGTAAGATGTAATTGTTTGTTCGTTCGATTGCTGAATCAGAATTTTGGAAATCAAGTTGCTAACAATCCTGCTTTTCATGAGCACATCAAATATACCAAAATGGATTGTCCATTTATTTGAGAATTTTCAATGGGGAAACATATTGTCTCTGCTTATGCTTTGGATGACTAGTATGGTTATATTCTCTTGAAGCGGTTAATACGTCTTCCCTTTAAGCTATTGTTCTTCAACCTGGGCCTATTTTATATCCAGGCTCTGGCTTGCAGGGAAATGCTAGAGTGGTATCCTTATATTGTTAATTTTATCCCCTATATATCCAATTGAGGGCACATTTTTACTCTTGTAGTGCACTATAAACTTATGGTGCGATGAATGATTATAGTCCTAAACCTTTGGGAAGCCGTCTTTCTTCTTCTTCTCCATATCTTATCAAACCCTCAACTTATCCTTCAACTCTTCTCTGTGACTTAAGACTCCCAATTATTTAACCTAAGTCCTACGTTCTTTATTGGAGCACTATGTTTTGTTCAAGAGGCAAAAGATATACATTCAAGGAGTTACTATAATGAGATGAAAAACTCCACTACAAGAGAACTGATAACTTATTCTTGTCTTCAATAAGATTAGACTCCTTGGCATTTTGTTTTAGTAGAGAGTGCATAAGAGAGGCCAACTGGACTAGTCTAGGTTCATTCATACCCTAGTTAGTGAAAAGAAGAGTAATCGATGCCTTACTTGGTATTTTCCAACTGGGACAGTTTATTATCTTTCGAAACTAAGAAGCTAAAAATGCAGGGTTAACTCAAAAAAAAAAAAAAAAAAAGGCCCACGTAAAATAGTTGGGTTAAAAAGAAAATGGTAACACCAACTTTTAGTAATTGAGAGCAAAACTTTGACAGAAGCTATGTTCCATGATGAAGCAATTAAAAGTCAAGTTCATTATAGAATTCAATTCTTTAAGACAAGCTAAAAATACAAACTATGAGGCTCCATTAACCTAAAACATCGAGCAACATGCTTCTTGAACAGTTGAAGGGAAGGAAAAAAAAAAAGAAAAAAAGATGGTCAATTAACTTATCACTATCAGCCTTTAACTAGTACAACACTAGGACCCAAGGAGTATTTAATTTCCTTCTTCCTATAAATATCATGATTTGTAAGAATCTATGAATATGCACATCGATGCTAAGCGTGACATTGGACTGGGTGTTGGAACGCCAAATCCCTCAAAAAGGAAAAGGTTATCAAATGTATCATCTATTCCATTTTACAATGGGAGAGCACTCTTTTGGTGTGGACAAACTTTGAAGCTTGCTCACTTTTTGAGTTCTAAAAACTACCCATAGAGTAGAACTCCTCATAAATCACAACAGTGGTAAAATACTTGAATCGTTGAGGATAACTCTGTAACTTGAATATAGTAGTTGCTTTCCACTCCTCATGATTTGTGGTTTCAGTTACATGATTAAGGCAAAACTTCTAAACTACCCATGGTCAATAGCTCTTAATATTGAAAACCCACAAGGGCACCTGTACTAGGACCATGTGCAACAAACTAGTTAAAATGAAAATTGTTTATAACCTGGGAAGATCATTAATCACCAAAGTTTGCTCCATTATATCAAATGGAAGATGGAAGTAGACAAAGGGCAAGGAATAGCGTTAGTAAGTATATTGTAGACAATAATACTGGAAATTTCTTCCTTGTATTGACAGAAAGGACTATGTGGTATGGGTACCTTCCACTACCGGGCAGTATTCTACCAAGTCTACTCTGGAAGCTCTAAGGATTAAGGATGTGAACGGTTCCTTGGGCTCGTATTGTAGGGTTCCACTGGAATGTTCCAAAATGGGCAGTCATAACTTGGTTGGTATGCCTTGGAAAGCTTGCTACTAAAGACTGAAAGAAGATCGGGCATTAATGTGGATGAGGCTTGTGTTTTGTGCTCTCAAAGTGCTGAATCACAGCAACATCTTTTCTTTGAGTGCGTTTTCTCTAGTGCCATTTGGAGAGCTATATTTGGCAAATTCGACATTCAAAGAAGTTCAGGGGTTTAGAGTGTTGAACTAGATTGGGCCAATATAAATTGCACTGGAAAATCATTCAGAGCTACTCTGTTCAAAGTCTATATTGTTGTTGTGCTGTACCATGTCTGGATAGCAAGAATGGAAGGATTTTTTGCTAAAAACACATCGGACGTTACGGGGTTTGCTCAAGAGTTCTGGCTAATATCAGCGTGAGAGTCTGTTCTTGGAAAAACTTTCCAAGTACTCCTGAGAATATTCCAGTAAGCATTCTAGGGGTATCTGTCATTAGTGCCGGCAGTAGTTAGTGTTGTTTGTTTCGTTTGGTAGCTTTGAAGTTTTGTTTTTGTTTGGGTTTGGGGTGGGGACTCCTACAGTCCTACTCCTTTGTAAAGCACTAAAGCTTATTCTTTGTTTTGGTTTGTTTATAAAGTTCTTCACTCACACAAAAAAAAGAAAAAGAAAAAAAGAAATCCAAGTTCCCTTGTGCAGTTTATTCTCCTATCAAGGCATTGGAGGTTGATGGTTGGAGGAGTTGAAGAAGTGGTGGCCCAAATAATTTTTGAAAGCTTCTGGTGTCGTTGAATCGGTTTCGATTTGGCTATCCCCGATTCTCCACAACCACCCAAAATCAAGTACCACCGACATGCAATCTATGCACAGTTTCAGACCAATCAAACTCACACCCACGAAAATTCAAACCAGATAACCTAGTTAATTAACTGAATAGTTCAAGAGAAAAGAAAAATGACACTCCATCTAATATTAATTAACTGAATAATTCAAGTCCAAAAGAAGAAAATTAATACCCATGGTAGCGATCTTTCGCTCGAACCGTTCAATTACAGGCGCAGTGCTTCTCGTCTCAGCCCTAATAGTGACCGGCGACCGCCATTTAACACCTTGACTCCACCGGTTGACCGGAGACCGGAAAGCAGACGAAAAACTCAGAGATCGTCGGTTGGCCCAAGAAGCAGGCGAAGACTGTGGGGAAGAAAGTGAAGGTGTAGAGAGAGATAAAAGTACGGCGTCGTTTGAGCATAACATTTTTTTTGTTTTTTTTTAATTTTATTTTCCACGTCATGACATAGGTTCAACCTATGTCATGTCCCTTATAACGGCGTCGTTTCAGCATACAATACTCTTGGTTACTACAAGGACGATTTCTACCTATATCGATGATTATTTGATGATCCGAGACATTCATCTTGTGTAAATTATTATAACACATATGATGTAACAATATCACTTAAATAAAATACATTTTAGTACTTAATCTAAATGAATTTTTGTTTCTTAAAATGGACTTGGATACATTGAATCATATCTCCTTCCATATCAATAACCCTTAAGAGACTTCAAGTACACTTTCTATCAATCTCAATAATATTTTAATGATCTGAGACATTCATATTGTAGAACGCGGAAAAATACAAATCATGTAAAAATTTCATATTAATTAAAAATGGACTAGTAATTGATCTTAATGAATTTATGTTTCTTAAAATAGGTTTGGCTATACTGAATAAAAACCATAATAACCGGTTTCAAAACCATCACCTACTTAATCCATTCGTCAGCACGACACGTAACCCTCCCGTCTGAAAATTGGCTGGCCGGGACCGGACACACCCCTTCACACACGCACTGACGCAAGTGTAACCTTCCCTCCGCTTTCAACCTCTCTCTCTCTCTCTCTCTCTCTCTCTCTCTCTCTCTCTCCACCATTCGTCAGTTGCCAACATTCTACCGTTGAAATTCGCCGCCGTCCTTTCGCTTGTCTTCCATGTCTTCAAGGGCTTGTTTCGGGACTCTATTGGGGTTTTGGGAAGATGTATACACCATTTTCTGTTTCTCTGTTGTTTTTTTCATGTGTGACGCGGTGTACACATGTTATCATGAGACCCCAAGCATTTTTTGAACAAAAAATGTATAGATTTCCGTAAATAGATCCAGACAGAGATGTTTTCAGAACCGTCAAATGTGTTTAGGATCAATGTTTACTGTGTAGAACCCAAGTTTATAGGATCGTGTGTTCGGATTTATGCACGAACGTTTGTGTCTGTAGCGTAACTCTATTAATCCACAAGCCGTGGAGTTTTTTTATCACACAGATACAAACAATGTCTTTTAAATGTTGATGGTCATGATTTTACATGAATTGAATGGTTGATTTTTCCATATCTATGCACAAACGTTTGTGTCCTAGCATTGCTCTATTTGATACATGTTGGTGATCCACGTTGTTGATTTATACAGATTACACATACTTAAATAATGTCTTTTAATGTTGATGGTCATGATTTTATTGTAATGTGGGTCACCATATGACGGTATATTTCAACTTACGTAACCATAAGGAAATTATTTGAACTTGATGAGCAATCGAGGTGAAGGTAAGCTAACCCAAATATGAGTTGTAAAAAAAAAATAGTAACAACAAATAACCAACTGGATAGGAGGTTAGTTGGTAAGTTAATTTCGGAAACAAAATATAGTTTACAAAAACCCACAGAATTTTAAACTAGTATTACCATGTTAAACTGTAGTGGAAAACAGGAACTTTACAATATTTGAATTTTGTAGTTCATTTAGGAAATACATCACCTCTGATAAGTAGCATTCAAGTACTTTTTTAGTTCCTTGCATTCTAAACATCAAAATGTAGATTCACGAAAAAACAACTTTTCAATTTTTTATGATTCAAAAGAGCCCTATCCACAAGACCTCACTTCATGATTTTCCTTAGGTTCCGAGACAATGCCATTTTCCATCTTCTTTTGGTTTCTCCGCTTCCTTAGCAACCATTTAATGACATTTCGGCTGTTTTGTTCTAAGCATCAATGTTTGTATTGGTGCTAAGTGCAGCAACTCTCTCTTTCCAAAATCCTCCACAACTCAGACGGTCGAATAGGACCATGATTGATCTGATAACAATAGTCAATCAGATGAAGTATCTTTCTCTAGAAAACAAACTATAAGGATAAGTCCTGCATTATACTACTGCTACCCACATATCTTACAAATGGGAAGCTAAAGCAACAGAAGAATGCAGCACCTTGCCCAATACATATTTTCTCCACTAAAAAGAGATATGACTTTTATTCTCAAACGCATTCATGTTATGCTATGATGTACTGGAAATGTCTAAACGTGATCTCCATTACGAAGCACATGCATCCACAATAGGTTTAAACTTTAAACACTCACCGACATCACCAAATGCACAAAATGCATCCTTTGAGAAACTGGTCATCAGTTCCATACGAAAGACCTAGCAGATAAATTGATTTATGTGGCTTAAAACACTTACGAAATCACCAAGACTTGTACATTGTGACTTCACTAAATAACTTGAATCAAGTCCAAACCTCCAATGAAAAGCTTGCCAGATGACATGCAACGAATGGAGGCATTGAACATCGTTGCCTTTGGCACTTGCCCACTTGAACCACTGTTATGTGAAGTGGTCTGCCTCATAAGACTTCCAACTCTATTGGAGAGCCATTTTGACAGTCAACCAGTCTTTTGTACTCCTTGAATCAGCATTTCATGTTATTTCTGAAAACTTCAATTCCATTAATTCCAAAAACATTTCTGCCAAAACAATATATCAGAGAATTCAAACATTTCCATAATGAAACAATATATCAGAGGAAATCGATAATGAAACTTTCAAACAATATAATTTTCAAGTTTCAAACAATATATCAGAGGAAATCGATAAAGAAACTTTAACGTACAGATGGAAATTCTGGAATAACATTCCTAGTATGCGTTATGCTAAATTAAGAGAATTCAAACATTTCCAGATTTTTCTTAGAATGTAATTTTGTTTTCTTTCTGAGTTGTATTCTGGTCTCTTTGGCTAGTGTAAGGCCTAAGTGCCCCTTGCCTAGTTATGTTTTGGTTGTCTTTTTAATAAATCACCTTTTTCCAAAAAAAGAGTATTGAAACATTTACCGGATAACTTGAACGGGGAGTAATCAAACATTTCACAAGTCGGGTCCAACATATGAATGTGAACACTTTCAGTTGCTAAAGTTTCCAACAAGGGTCAGGCACTTTTCACATGGGCATTGTGGTGCATTCAGAGTTTTCTAACATTATTTTGTTCAATGGGTTAGATATACGGATCATAGAGCATGTACAATGTTTAGAGTCTTCGGACAAATGCTGTTCTATTTTCCATATTCATAGCTGACCGGACTGGACAATAAGTTCGATAGGTAGTCCACGGGGTTGTTTAGTGTGTAAGTATGCTCTATCTCTGAGCTGTATAGCGTGTGTTCAATAACTATTGAATTCTACATTACATAGTTTTCTTGTTGCAGCAAAGTTATACAACTAGAAACAGTATATACATCTATGCTATAAATTCCAATAAATATGTACAAGCGAATCCTATTTTTTCAATAACACCCATGTGCCAATGCTTCTAGGTCCAAGCAATCATCACTAACTTCATATAGAGGGATCTTTTGCTTGCAGTTGTAATGACAATAAAAAAAAAAAAATCCAAGTTCCCTTGTACAGTTTATTCTCCTATCAAGGCATTTGAGGTTGATGGTTGGTGGTGTTGAAGAAGAGGTGGCCCAAATAATTTTTGAAAGCTTCTGGTGTCGTTGAATCGGTTTCCATTTGGCTATCCCCAAATCCCCACAACCACCAAAATGAAGAACCACAGACAAAAATTGCCGCATGCAATCTATGCATAATTTCAGACCAATCAAACTCATACCCACGAAAATCAAACCAGAAAACCCAACTAATTAACTGAATAGTTCAAGAGAAAAGAAAAATGACACTCCATCTAACATTAATTAACTGAATAGTTCAAGTCCAAAAGAAGCAAATTAATACCCATGGGTAGCGATCTTTCGTCTTTCGCTCGAACCGTTCAATTACTGGCGCAGGGCTTCTTGTCTCAGCCCTAATAGTGACCGGCGACCGCCCTTCAACACCGTGACTCCACCGGTGGACCGGAGACCCGAAAGCAGACGAAAAACTCAGCGATCGACTGTGGGTCAAAGAAGCAGGCGAAGACTGTGTGGGGAAGAAAGTGAAAGTGTAGAGATAAATGAAAGTACGGCGTCGTTTGAGCATAATTTTTTTTGTTTTTTTGTTTTTATTTTACTTTCCACGTCATGACATAGGTTCAACCTATGTCATGTCTCTAATAACGGCGTCGTTTGAGCATAACATACTCTTGGTTACTACAAAGGCGATTTCTACTTATATCGACCATTATTTGATGATCCGAAACATTCATCTTGTAGAAATTATTATAACACATATGATGTACGAATATTACTTAAATAAAATACATTTTAGTACTTAATCTAAATGAATTTCTATTTCTGAAAATGTACTTCGATACATTGAATCATATCCCTTTCTATATCAACAACTCTTAAGAGACTCGAAGTAAAATTTCTATCAATCTGAGTAATATTTTAATGATCTGAGACATTCATATTGTAGAACTCAGAAAAATGCATTTCATGTAAAAATTTCATATTAATTGAAAATGGATTAGTAATTGATCTTATTGAATTTTTGTTTCTTAAAATAGGCTTGGCTATACTGAATAAAAACCATAT
Organism: Vaccinium vitis-idaea; assembly: GCA_963854785.1. Lineage (NCBI taxonomy): Eukaryota > Viridiplantae > Streptophyta > Magnoliopsida > Ericales > Ericaceae > Vaccinium > Vaccinium vitis-idaea. Next base: position 39,044,333 of record OY978219.1, read on the forward strand.
TAATTGAAAATGGATTAGTAATGGATTACTAACGTAGATCAGGTTTAGAATCGAAGCTTGAAAATGTCGTTTAGCCGTCGGAATTCGCCAACAATGTCGGTAGCGGAGCTTAAAGAGCGCCACTTGGCAGCTACTGAGACTGTGAATTTGCAGTGGCGGGGTATGCCAGGTCCCAAGGGAAGACTCTGGTTCGCTTCGGCCCAGCGGATCTGGTCAGTTGTAGGACGTTGCAGGGTCATACTGGGAAGGTATTTTTCACAATTTTTGAAAAATTTCCATGGATTTACTTGTGTGCGAGTTTTTTTTTATCTATTACGGTTGACCACATTAGTGTTTGCCGGAATTGGTTGCTTCATTTGATTTTGGTTGGAAGCTGAAAAGAGTGCATTTCTTGAGTTGATTTTGTTTCTTAAGAATGTGAACTCTTGAGTTCTGATTTTGAATTTTTGAGCTAGAAAATGGACTAAGGTGATGCCATGCAATCAGAATCAGTACCTGGAGTGTCGTGCTAGTGGTCTTGATCTACATAACTAATGTTAGGAAATTAATTAGGTGACTAATGTGTCAGTACTTGGAGGACAGGGGAGCTGCTATTTTAGTAGTTAAAGATATTGCCAAAGGTTAGGTTCGGTTCGTCCCCAGTCTTTTGCCCGCCCATACCCCAATTGATTGGAGATAGCAGGGATATTGCTGTTGTTGTGTTAGTAGAGTACCCAAGAAACCTATAGGCTTTGACGTTACTCCCTTAGTGGCTACTGGCTACGGTAATAACTACTAGTTGAATGAGAGACTTATGAATTTTACCACTGTAAATATTTACATGGTGGGATTATATTGAAGTTGGAGTAAAGCAGGATTTTAATCCCGTTAGGCATTCTGCAGGTTTATTCACTAGACTGGAATCTGGAAAAGAATCGCATAGTCAGTGCATCTCAAGATGGGAGGCTAATAGTGTGGAACGCTCTCACAAGCCAGAAAACTCATGCCATAAAATTACCTTGTGCATGGGTCATGACTTGTGCCTTTTCTCCAACTGGTCATTCTGTTGCCTGTGGTGGGCTTGACAGCGTATGCTCCATTTTCGACCTGAATTCCCCCACTGACAAAGATGGGAATATAACTGTATCAAGAACGCTTAGTGGCCATAAGGGTTATGTTTCCTGTTGCCAGTATGTTCCGGATGAGGAGACTCGCCTAATAACAAGTTCGGGTGATCAGACGTGTGTTTTGTGGGATATAACCACAGGCCAGAGAACTTCTGTCTTTGGAGGTGAATTTCAGTGCGGACACACTGCTGATGTGCTGAGGTAATATCTGGATTCCAAATTGATGTACCCAATTTCACTATTCTTTTTCTATAGCCATATTTGTACTGGTGGAAACCTTTTCTTGTTTCAGCTCATTTCTGAAGGCAGAAGTACGTAACTGCATTTGTAGTTGATTTGCATATTTCTTTGGGGTTGATAGTTTATACAGGCAAAAACTCAAAAGATGATTTGCTCGCCTCCCATTACAAGTGTGGAAGTTTTCTGTAGTTCAAGTTTTAAAGGTCTCAAAAACTTGATCCCTTGGTATATTTTTAGTTACAATACCTATGTTCCCGATTATTCCACCACAAATGATGACAGCTAAATGTTTTCTGCTACTATAATGCTAAACGACTTTGAGTGATATGTCAACTCTACCAATAACCTCGATGTACTCACAGCAAGTAGTGTTAATATCAGTCTATGTTACCTGAGAGTAGAGGAAGGAATCTGATATAAAGATAAAGTTTCTATCGTTCAAATATCAGAGTAAAATTTAGGTACAGATTCAAGGTGAGCAAGATAGTGGTGATGCTCATATAGCACATGTTTATGCCCATCTATCATCACACATGGATCACATTGACTCTTCACTGATGGTGTTCTTCTTTATAGAAGACCTAAAGGTGGGAAAAAGAATTCCCATTTGCTTCCCAAAAAGGGACCCTTCTTCCTCTCCACATTTTCTACCCAGAGAAGAATCCACTTCCTTTCCTTTCTCAGTAGAATCGCTCCCAAACCTCCTTCAAATCTTTTCCTTCCCTCAAGGATCTCCACAAACCGAAGCCATGGAAGATACACTTAGACGATGAGAGATGAAACCCTTTGAAGGAGAGTCCAAACTCTCTGCCACATCCTTAGAATCTATGCTTGATTTTGTGAATAAAATCTTCGGACTTAGCTCTCGTCGGTGGATCCCTTTGCTTTTTCGTTGGTTAGCTCTAATAAACTATGAGAGATTTTGCTAATATAGGCTTCCAGTGTAGAATGGGAAGAAACTAATGGAGAATTTGGAATTGTTGTAAATTTGAAAAATTATCTGAATTCACTGTGTTTGAACTGTTTGATATGAACATCGACGGATCTTCTGAAACACAGTCTTCCTAATATGTGATGTTGTTTTGAGCCACATAGGAAGCTCATTCCTTCAACTCCACATGGTAAATCACACTACTAGCTAGATGGGATTCCTTCTTTCATAAATCAATTTTCGGCTAGCTAGACCAACTAATCGCCAATTAAAGATGAGGCAAAAGCCCGCATGGACTGGTCCCAATACAAGAATTGATAGTAAACAGGTGAGAGCTTGAATCCGAGACGAAAGGATTCCTGAGGTTATAGATACTTCCTGAAAATCAGAAACGCAGAAGTAAAAAACTACTTCACAAGCTCCTTATTTTCTATTAAACATCTTGACTCTCTGAGTCTTCACACCACACACCACACAATTGCTTCATCTTACATAGCTTCACCAATCCAAATTAATCTTATTTCACTTCTCAAATATTGTCTTTAACCCTGATAAACAGAAACATTAGGCCTTAGTTCAAAATCCTTAACAAAAGACTTCTCCCCTTTCAGACCAGCATCATCATGGTAAACTGAGACATTAGGCCTTGGTTCAAAATCCTTAGCAAAGGACTTCTTCTCTTCCAGACCAGCATCATCACGGTAAGCCGAGATATTGGGCCTCAGCTCAAAGTCGTTCGCAAAGGATTTCTCTCCAGTTAGTTTGGTCCTATTGTCATGGTAGCCAGTCACGCTAGGCCTCGGTTCAAAGTCTTTCACAAAAGCCTGAGCCGTTTCGTCATTGTGTGTCGCTTCCGTTGACATGTGACATTTGGTTTGCATGGTAGTTGAAACGGGTGACGCTGAGGCCTGGTGGAGGAGGCTATGAATCGCTTCTGGCATGGGTTGATCCTCCATAATGCCTTTCCAGTATTCTCCAGAGTCTGGTCTAGTATCAATTGTGCTTCCAAACTGCTCAATGAAGATGCACAAAACAGTTGGTATTTAGGCAGCAATATAGACGCCAAAATAGTTTCAAAAAAGGTGTTTAAGAAGATATAGAGGCAGACTATGTGTCACCGACACGTGACATTGATGCAGACACAACACCCCGGCGAGTGTCCATAGAGTGTCCTGGCATATTCTTTGCATGCAAAATGTAGAGAAAAATATAGGACACTTTTGATTTGAGATTCCGACACGTAACCAGAGGTCACGTATGGCGTCTGTGGCAGCCAAATGTTCCACACCATCCTCTGGTTACGCTGGTTATGTGTCTGTGTTACATAGGTGGTAGAACTGCATTCATTCCAAATACCTCAGAATGAATGAAGTGCTACCACATTACATGCAAACACTGTTGTATAATGTTATGGGAAAATTCAAGTTGACTCAAAGTGTACTAATGCTTCGCAAGTTAGGAATATTGAGTACTTTCCCCCCTTGGAAATTCTTATTCTTACCAGGACAAGTGAGAAGAGAGTGAAGAAAGCAAAAAGAGATCCCATTTCTAGCTCTTGGGTTTTCATAGTTCTTCATAAAGGGTTCTATGACCACATGCTATATATTAACACATCCGTCTGGTGGAATAGAAACCATTGGATTCACATTGGCTTTAAACAATTCATTAATGTAGATGGAAGCATCAATTATGCTAGTTTTTGTGTGTGTACAAACCTTGTGGATTTAAATTATATGGTTATTATTGTCTTGATTTTATTTTTCTGATTATACGTTGGTGATAGCATAAAAATCCTGCAATCAATGTACAGAGAATTAATGCAGGCAAGGATAATGGTGGTCCAAAAGTTCATTGGCTGTGTTGCAGCTGAGACAGATTTCTTCAAAAAGATATAGAAAAAAATGCCAACTATTAGATAAGATATTGGACAATCTCTGTTCTTTATTCTCCATTATGAGCTACAGTCCAAGAGGCCTGCCTTGATATCCCAGTTCTTTGGATAATGGCTATTGTATTGCAGCTATAGTTAATTATGAAAAAAGATATAGAAAAAAATGCCAACTATTAGATAAGATTTTTGACAATATATGTTCTTTATTCTCCATTATGAGCCACAATCCAAGAAGCCTATCTTATAATATTTTCTATTAACTCCTTAGATTTCAAGTACAGGATTATTTCCTTAGGACTTAGGAGGAAAAGAGAAACTGAGAAGAGCTTCAAGGGAAAAAGAAGATGGGAATTAGATATGTTTCACGGAGCATCTTGCTTTGTCTGTGTTTACACCCAAATTTGGCGTTTTTACTCGAAAACTGTCTGCTACTTGTGATGTAATCTCTTTGGCTATGCTCGATTCGTTCCTTCATCTACTGCTATTCTTGTTGCTCTAGTTCTTGTTCTTCTTATTATTTTGGTCAAAATTTTAAAGAAACATGTAAAAGTTGGAATTCTTGTTGTCCCTAAGGAAATGAGGATTGCAGGTGGAGAATTTTGAACTTTAAAGTCTATAAGAATTAGATTACCCGTTGAAAGAAACTTTTGATCAGAAAAATGAACTATTTTGAATAGGATCATTGGATTGTGCATTTAAAGAACTTACTCTCAGATTCTCATCAAAGTTTGAACGAATTGGACGCTTTCTTAACTTCTTTTTCTTGTACGATGCTTACAGATTTAAAACTTATTGTAATGCTAGTTATTGTTGTGCAGTGCTCGAATGGGAACAACAAGATGAACACTATAAGACACCCCATGAGTGATGGTACCCCTATGGGTACGAATGTTTTATGACTCCATAGTATGGATGTTGATGACAAATATCATAGTGATGTTGAAAAAGGGCATGCCATGGATGACCATCTTCACGTTCATGGTGAGCAAGATAGTGATGATGCTTATATAGCACATGTTCATGCCCATCCATCATCACACATGGATCACATGGACCCTTCACTCTTGGTGTTCTTCTCTATAGAAGACCAAAAGGTGGGAAAAAGAATTCCCATTTGCTTCCCAAAAAGGGACCCTTCTTCCTCTCCACATTTCCTACCCAGTGAAGAATCCACTTCCATTCCTTTCTCACTAGAATCACTCCCAAACCTTCTTCAAATCTTTTCCTTCCCTCGATGCTCTCCACAAGCTGATGCCATGGAAGATACACTTAGACAATGTGAGATGAAACCAGTCGAACGAGAGTCCAAACTCTGTGCCACATCCTTAGAAGCTTGATTTTGTGGATGAAATCTTCGGACTTAGCTCTCAATTCCAAGTTCTATCTACTACCCACTTCATAGAATTGACAGCCCGTTTGCAGAATTATACTATCTTCAAAAAGCCAAAAGAAATTCCAGCTCCAAAAATGGTGGCATGTCACACCATGCCTTACCCCTTTTCAATTTTCTACTGCCACTACCAAGAGAGTGAAAGCAAGGTGTTCAAGGTATCGCTAGGAGGTGAAAACGAAGACAGAGCAGATGCTGTTGCAGTTTACCACCTGGACACGTCTCAATGATGCCCGGATCACGTGTCCTTTCGGGTACTGGGGATTGAGCCAGGGTCCAAAACGGTTTGCCATTTCTTCCCAGCTGATAATCCTGTGTGGATTGCATTGCCTGTAGCTTGATCTAGTCTTACAGTTGGAGTTTGTGCGCTGATTTCCTTACACTTTCTTCTGCCATTTTGTGCTTCTTTCTTGTAAGATATATATATGGATCATGTATGGAAGTGTGCTGTGTTACCTGTGTATGAAATATTTTTATTTCCTTCAGAAATTTTGCTTTTCCTTTTAGCATTCTAGCCACAATTTCCACCATAATCAGAAAATGCATCAATTGGTACTGTCATTGGAGATTTTCCTGTGCATGTAAACTAAGTCAAATGGGAGTTGAAAGTTTGTTTATGCTGCGATTAAGTTGCACTATACCCTGTCTTATTGTTTCTACCAGATGCTATGATGGATGATTTGAGGAGATTTGGTTAGTGTAAAACTGTTGGGATCACATAGGTGATTTAAAAGGTAAAAATCAAAAGAGGCCTGTCTTGATATCCCAATTCTTTGGATAATGGTTAAAATATTCAAAAAGGAGTTTTCAATTGGATTTGATACATTTTTTATATTGAAAGATTTGTAAAATATTATCCTAATGTAAGAGTAATGAAAACTGAAAAGGCAAAAGAACAGTGAACAATATAGTTGATTGGCGAACCAATTATCTAATTTATAGTATTGTCTATTAACTCCTTAGATTATCAAAAGGTTTCCTTAGATTTCAAGTACAGGAGTGTTTCCTTTGGAATTAGGGGGAGAAGTGAAACTGAGAAGAGCTTCAAGGGAAAAAGATGGGAATTATATTTGTTTCATGGAGCATCTTCCTTTGTCTGCTACTTGTGATGGTAATCAAGGCTATGCTCGATTCGTTCCTTCATCTACTGCTGTTCTTGTTGCTCTTGTTCTTGTTCTTATTATTATTTTGGTCAACATTTTAAAGAAAACATGTAAAAGTTTGAATTCTTGTTTTCTCCAAGGAAATGAGGATTGCAGGTGGAGAAGTTTAAACTTTAAAGTCTGAGAATTAGAGTACCCATTGAAAGAAACTTTTGATTAGAAAAATGTAATTTTTTTTAATAGGATCATTGGATTGTGCATTTAAAGAACTTACTTTCAGATTCTCGTCAAAGTTTTAACAAATTGGATGCTTTCTTAATTTCTTTTTCTTGTACGATGCTTACGGATTTAAAACTTGTTGTAATGCTAGTTATTGTTGTGCAGTGCTATAATGGGAACAATAATGTGAACTCTATAAGACACCCCATGAATGATGGTATCCCTACGGGTATGAATATTTTACGACTCTATAGTATGGATGTTGATGACAAATATCACAGTGATGTCGAAAGAGGGCATGCCATGGATGACCATCTACAGATTCATGGTGAGCAAGATAGTGGTGATGCTCATATAGCACATGTTCATGCCCATCCATCATCACACATGGATCACATGGACCCTTCACTCTTGGTGTTCTTTATAGAAGACCTAAAGGTGGGAAAAACAATTCCAATTTACTTCCCAAAGAGACCCTTCTTCCTCTCCTCATTTCCTACCCAGAGAAGAATCCAATTCCATTCCTTTCTCACTAGAATCACTACCACACCTTCAAATCTTTTCCTTTCCTCAAGACTCTCCACGAGCCAAAGCCATGGAAGATACACTCAGACAATGCGAGTTGAAACCCATCAATTATACTATCTTGAAAAAGCCCTAAGAAAATCCGGCTCCAAAAATGGTGGCATGTCACACCATGCCTTACCCCTATGCAATTTTCTACTACCACTACCAAAAGAGTGAAAGCAAGGTGTTCAAGGTATTGCTAGAGGGTGAAAATGGAGACAGAGCGGATGCTGTTGCTGTTTGCCACCTGGACACGTCTCAGTGGAGTCCCAATCATGTGTCGTTTCGGGTACTGGGGATCGAGCCAGGGTCCAAAATTGTTTGCCATTTCTTCCCAGCCAATAATCTTGTGTGGATTACATTGCCTAGCTTGATCTAGTCTTAGAATTGGAGTGTTGGTCACTGATTTCCTTCCACTTTGTTATCGTATCTTGCATGTACTTGTTTATGGTAAAACATATGAAGATCAAATTATGGAATTGTTTCGTGAATTGAGTAATTTTTTTTTCCCCCAGAAATTATGCCACTATGAGGCAAGCATATCCACCATAATCAGTTGTAAAAGATTGTATCTTTGTATGTAAAAGTCAATGGATTAGGGAGTTGGAACTTATTTTTATGCTGGGAGTTGCGAGTGATCAAATCCATAAGTTGCTCTTGATACCCTGTTCAGGCCTGACTATATAGACTCCCCGTAAATATGTGGTGTTGAAATGATCCGGAGCATGACGTGACTGTGTCGCGGGACTTCAGAACAATTACTCTTCTGCAAGGGGAGAAAAAGGACTGACCCACCACCTGAGAAGTACTCCTTTGGCCTTTAGCTTAAGAAACAAAACTTCTTCAAAGCTCATTTACCTGCAAAAACAGAATAAGGCCGAGGAAAAAGCACAAGACAGGCAGAGCACAATGGAACTGAGCACGTGCGTCAGATGGCGAGTTCATTTACCATTATGCCCCATGAAGAAATCATCATAATAGTTGGGCATGGAAATTGAGAGCTGGGTAGTTGCAACCGGCTCATAATTGGAAGATCTTGTTCGAAAAATTATGGCAAATACATAGAATTCCAAAGAATAATTTCCATTAACGAAATACAAAACTACAAATACAAATTTAATTGCAGAATAAATTAGTGAGAAATACAGACAGAATTGGAGTATTCGAGAACCGAGTCCCGTGTAACCACGGTCTCCTTAAAACAGATTCGCCGCCTACCAAGGGTGTTGTAGGTTGAAACCGACGTCTGTCTCCCAGGATAAAACGGCTGGACCACGAACCACGAACACCTCCGAGGAGCGCCTTGGCGGACTGAACTTTGCCGGTATCTCTCTCACAAATCAGAACCCTCTATATGAAAGTGCACTGTGTATCAAAGTGTGTGTCTTTCCTCTTTGCAGATGCACCACTAATATAGCTCTAGTGAGAGCTCTATAATTGTCGGTGGGAGTAAAGCGCCATGCTTTTCTCCATACTTGCCAGAGAATGGGCGACAATAAAATAGGGATGACACCCCTATCTTTCTCCAGCTACTGAATTCATTCATTGAAGGAAGGTAAAACTTCCAACAGATTTGCCTTCAGAATCAAGCCATGAATCTCTGTTTTTCGGCCATTCGTCGAAAAAATGGTGCATTACTCTCTGAGGTTCATCGTCCCTCACTTTTTTCAGATGCATTTCAGAAAATGGAAATACTGATCTTGTTCTTGGTTTTGCAAAACAGAGCAATTCCTCTGTTTCGAATGAGCAAGCGATGAACCCACCATTACATTTTGTGTCATTTGCCAAGGATCGTCCATTGAAGAACAAGAATAGCTTCTCACATCCCCATAACTGATATGAATTTGAAACAATCAAGGACCAAATAAGGGATCAAAATTTACCCAAAAAAAATATGGGATCAAATGATGAAAAATTAAGCGGAAAATGGATGAAAACAAACCCGTAATCCTCTCCTAAGAATTTTGCTTTCTTGAACGGTTTCTGCCTCTATGCATGTGTCTTTCGCAGTATTTTGAATCTGGGAATGCTTCTTTTGAGCATCTCCATTTCTTTCCATCTGTTCTTCTGCACCTCCCTGGCTCTGGATCAAATTTTCTCCCAATACCCATTTGAAAATAGTTCCACCCAACTGACAAACAACCACAAACCCCATGTTATGAAGAATCAAGAAGAAGAAAGCAGAGGAATTTCACTGAAAACAGAGGACTTCTACTGTGAACTTCGCAGTATTTTGAATTTGGCTCTGGATCAAATCATCATTTTCTAGTTTCTCTAACAAATAACTAATCGAGTTCGATCTAGCCCGGAAAACGGGTTTAATAATGTTTCGAGTTGATTTCGAGACAACCCACGAAAACGCATTTTATGCACACAAATGACAAGTTAAAAAGAAAAAAATTGGTGGTGGGCTCGCTTACCATTTTGAGGTTGGTGAAGGACGAGGTTTGAGGAGAGTGAAGAAGAGTCCAAGCTTCTTTTGAGAGTGAAGAGGAGATCAGGGGGAATGGGCAAGCCAGAGACCATGTACTTGAAAATAAGAGCTTGGTGTTCAAGTTCTTGCCATTGGGTTGCAGGGAAAGCCAACCTACTACTACTCTCACTCATTGTTGAGAGAGAGAGAGAGAGCCTTTACAAGAGAATATCAGGGATGAAACAGAAACACACACACAGAGAGAGAGAGAGAGAGAGAGAGAGAGAGAGAGAGAGAGAGAGAGAGAGAGAGAGAGAGAGTTTTCAAGATGGAGATACAGGTTACAGGGGGCTTTGGAGTAATAGGGGTGGAGCAGGTGGGAGTTTTTATTTCAGGGACCATTTGGATTGCAAGATCTTCCGTACATGGGATTAAAAGAAGAGCCCCAACACGGATATTGAATATACAACATTTGATGAACACAAAATTTACATCAAATTGTACGGAACTTATTTTGGGATCTCAAACTAATGATCGGAGCCAATTTAAAATTAAAAAATAATGACAGAAACCATTCAATTTGTTTAAAATACTCTACTATTTAAAGGATTTTTCAGAAACTCAACACATTTAGATATCGAGGACTTGATAAAACTCCTCTATTTCTAAGCGCAACTAGGCTCTACGGCCTCATTTCATCATTTGCTATTGTGGCGCCTTTTGTGACAGAAAACCATCGGGTGGTTTCAAAAATGATAGAACCACACCCATTTACATATCCACACTCACAAGTTTGCGAGCCAACACAAACTAACAAAAGTGTGTGCGAGGCACGCAAACTTGTAAGTGTACGTGTGTAAATGGGTGTAATTGTAACATAACTCGGGTGGTTTGTGGGCATTGCCAAATGAGATGAACAGCTTACTAAAGAAGTTTGAGACTCACTCAATCAGTGCGAGTCACACGCATGTCAGTACTTTTTATAGCATTCAGGCACCCCATGATCATTTCCGGAGATGCTGAATAAATTCTGCAGATGGATGGTAAGCCATGAACCGAAGGGATGAGAATCCCCGGATTGTAGGACCAACGGGTACCCACCTTAAGGCTGTCCATGTTCGACCACAGGGTTGGCCAAATCTCTCGAGCGGCCTGGGGAGCTGTTGTGCCCGCTCAGGCAGCTGTTTTCATTATGTTCAACTCACCGCGTTAGTTGTCCAAGTAAATTAATAAGTACGAGCGGTTACTATTATGGAGTTCGAGTCTGCAAAACGGGCACAGCATAGGCCACCATACCAGCCCCCTCCCACCTGGCTCGAGAAGCAAAAGCCCGTGGCAGGGATTATAAGTGATTGTATGGCTTCATCTTTTTAATGCTCTACCCGTTTTTACTTTTCACATTTCTCTCATTTTGAGATAACCGAAGGCTAAAAAACAAAAAGAACAGAGAAGTCGAATGATTAGTCAGAACTTGAGATTTGAGAAGTCGCACGAGCAAGAGAATCTTGTGCAGTTCGCTGCTATACATAAGTTTTCATAAGGTTTCCCCTTTCACCATGTTTTCCTCATGTTCCAGTAGTCATCCAACTAAATTACCAGTGCAGGGCATACTCCGACTCCAATCCAAGAATGAGAGCAACCGTTCTTTAACCCTGCAAGCTACAAGATACAACTCTTATTCCTCCTGGAGAGCCACAAAACGAAAAACATGCCAAAAGAGAACCTCGAGATCTGCTTTCGATCTTAGTTGACAAAGAAGGAACATGTACAAGGAAGGTGAGTAGAGTAGTTCATTACTAACCGGATTCCACAAGATGGGGATAACACATTCGGGGTCACCAATTTGCAGCCCAACTTACAGAGGCTATTCTCAAACTCCGGAATTGGGGCCTGCAAAGAGACCTTCAATATTCTTAGGAGAGGAAATAGACTGTTAAGCAGATCAGAATATCAATTAAGAGTTTGGAACTTACCACGTTGAACAAACAACCTCCCTAGTGAGCTTCAAATTCCCGTGCTTGAAGGTCAAATATTGGGGGTCGGACAGCCTCCAAAGCTTAACATTAGGGAGACACCAAAAAGGAAAGAAAGAGGAGGAAGGAGAAGAAAGAAACACTACCATACAAGGGGAAGTAAACATTGCATAGTGAAACAGCGAGTGGAGTAAGTGCACCTTCCTAGGGGCTAATGAGTTGAGAGTATCGCATTAACCAGAAATTGTTACAATTAATGACTTGATTCATTTGGAGTACAACATTTGCCTTCAACTTTCAGAGTTTCCTCATGGCAGGATAACATGCCCGATCCTAAGACCAAAACTGCGGTAAAACTTGACCTTCATTTAATTGTATGATTACAGGGAGAGGATTTGAGAGCATAATAAACATATAGAACGCTCACCACATGAAAATCGAGGAAAGAAAACTAGAACTCACTTTTGTTTCTCGTCAAAAAGCAAAATTACAAGCTACAGAACTTGCGTTCTTGATAAAAAAAAGTAATTATACAAAATAAGCTCATCTTGCATGGCGGCATTACTCCTTTTGGAAGAAAGAGAGTACAAGATCGGTATGTACAGAGAAGAGTTGTGTGTCCAAAAAAAGCTGTAACACAGAACAAAGAGGAGAAAACAACAAATCAATATGCTTTAAACAGCGCTAAGAGAAAGGGAAGTATTTCTGGGGCCACTACGTACAATAATATACATGAACTGAAATGCTAAAACGAACGTCACACATATTTCCAAAACACTTCCTGATTGGACTATAAAATGTAGAGAGCCGTTGGCACCAAACATACCTTCATAAAAGGTCGGTCACGACTAGGAAACGACTCAATGAAACTCTCCTTCAAAAGCAGTGACACCTAAAAATTAACAAAAACATACCGTAATGTCAATTTCAGGACAAACTATTTACATCCATTACTTAAACATTAGATAATGAACAATTGTGGAGACATGACGGTAATCATGTACTACAAAGAGCTTGTAGTGAATGTTGCAGAGCTAATAGAACATGCTGGTTGGGTCTCTATCCAAGATCATCATTCTAACTACTTCAGATGACCTAGGACACCACTAAATAACCAATTACAAGTTGACCCTACATACTCAGCATTTTCAAGTTTGCAAGGTAAGCAGTTAGGCAATCTCGGCATAAGGCTAAGGGACAACCAAGTTATAAAAGTGAAAAGTATGATTACCAGGTATACTAGCCACTCTTTAGGAAGTGTCTATGGAAAATAACACTATACCTGTTCAAGATATCATTGAGATTGGTTTACATTTTGTGTTTATTATTCTAGCCCAAATTTGAAGGCTGTTTAAAAATATCCACAACATAAATAGTGAATGAAAAGTAATAAAATAATGCTGAATATATATATAAAAAAAAATCACGATTCTTTTCCGCAATTTCATATTCAAATTTGTTTGTCAGAAATAAACCCAACTAGTAGAAGAAGAATAAGACGAATGGCATGGCAATCATAGCTTTCGAGTCTATAACAAATTTGAGTCAGAATATAAACCTTATCATCATTGGATTGGACATTCGTAATCGTGTGAGAGCGAAGGTTAGAGCAAAGAGAATCCAAGTAAGATCTCAACACTGCTAGGAAACCCTTGGCAGCCTCAACCTACAACAATATGAATGCAAATGAAAAATGTACTTCAGAAGTCAAGAAAATTGCAAAATAAAGATGCTTACTTAAGTTGTATTACATACAAATAAAACATAGAAATCATGGAATAAGAAACAAGTAATACTTAGATCCAAGCTTTACAAATTTTGACATCACCAGGGAGGCAGAGATAATGAAATAATAAAAAGTCAATGGCCCCGGAACACCACACGAGCAAAATATCCCTCCTAAGCAAATAAATCAGGAAGAGGCTAAGCAATACCAAACTTATGTATGATTCTGTTATACACTAAGCACCATTTTGCATTTTACTTCTCTTGCTACTCTTTCAACCTGTCATCCATTCCAAACAAAACTTGTTTTCTTCTTTTGACATTGTGGCTTTGATAATGATGTCTGTTTTATCCTCTCAAGTCACAAACCCTCAAAATGTCCAGTGTCCAAACTTCTTGTTCGTCTGCATTATAGAAGGATATACATACATTCTAGGTGTACATTTGTATGCAAGTTATATAAAGCTACTAATGTTTATGGACCGTTGTTGAGCTACATCACAGTGGGCAGATAACTCTTTTGACATGCATTATTCCGACTCTTAAAGCAAACAAGGTTATCCAAATCTTAACATAGTAAACTTTGCAATCTATGCTGTCATGAGATAGTTTCCAGATTCTCATCTCAACCCGACCAAAATGGTAACAACTAATTTTACACTGATGAAGACTACATATTTGAGAGACTCCTCGGCAGAATCTGTGCCAAGATAAACGAATGACCTATCGCTAATCAGAAATATTTTCATTAAGTCGTCTAAAGCATTTAATGATTTCTAACTAATCACAATAACAATATATATCAGTCTAAAGTAACCATTACAAAAGTGAAAAATCATCAGATATCATCTACTTCTTTCTTAGATTAATTGAACCAGAAATCGTAGACCTTCTCGCTATTTAAAAGACGAAACAAAAACCATCCCAAGAGCTTATGATTGGAAGATGAGCTTCAGAAAGTGGTAATGTCAATTGTTTTATCGTGGCAGATTAATTTGCTTGCTATCTATTGAATTTTGGACATTGGAGTATCTTGTATTAACAAATTGTCAAAGCTAGCAATTTCATGTTCGTGTTTTCTATCATCCATGATTATTTTCCAAGGCCCAACGTTTCCGTCACAGGCCGGATACCTGAAAAGCGAAGACTAGATCAACAATGAAATGTAAATCCATCCTTAGCACTAAAAAATTGCACAAATTTGAAAAAGTACCTAAACTATAAATGAACAACCTCCATGTAAAGTTATTAAAGATACATAAAAATTAAACACAGTACGAAGAGCATGGTATCTGACAACATACCTGCACATCAGTACAGTCATACACTGGCCGTTTTCTTCCCAAGAAGCTCTCTCCCACGAGTTTTGCATGGTAAGGACTTAACGACGAGTATAACTGCTTCTGCTGGGGTAGTTGGGGTATTGTCGGCGACTTCACCTATTGCGTCAAGCAGTGCCAAAAAGTGAGATGTTGAATAAAAGCATCAAAAAAGAAATGGCAAACGAAGATGAAAGCAAGCAATCACAAGCAAGTCGGGGAAAGACAATAAAAGCATGCCTGTACTAGCTGATGTTAGAACTTTATGAACTCGGGCCACATTGCTTCCCATCCATGTCAACAAATAAGTTACACTCGTAAAATTTATCCTCCAAAGGGAAATCTAATGGTCTAAAGAATGATGTTTAACCAACTAGCCCCAATCAAGGCATTTTCCCCATTCCGTTACCAAGGTCAACCATAAAGTCCACAGAAAGGATCAAAGTATCTCTAACGATCACAGTTGTTTTAAATCCACTGAACAATGTACAACATGCACCTGTGTTTGCTCCTAGACTTAATGCATGTTTTGAAGCTAGATGAAGGTCCAAGGAGATACACACCTGGTTCTTGTTTGCATCAACGAGAATGGAGTTTGTTAACTTCGACTGCACTTCAGTGGTTTTGTTCTTTACACCAACCTACTTTGCATCAAATTAAAAGTCATGATCAGGATTGAAGTTAAAAGAAACAAGATTGACATCGTAATTAAGGGAAAAAGCATGGGCATGCTTACAAAGAAAATGAAAAATCCTAGAAAACTGACATGTCTGACATGTAAAAGCAATACAAACAAGATTTAAAATGATGGATGCTAACACTCTTGAAGTAAAGCTTCAAGTCAAATAGATAAATCAATTGCTTATCAATCAAACGACACACGTCATCAATGGAACCAAACCATCCCCGTGCCCCACCTTGTGTGACAAATACCCACAACACCCAAAAAAAAAAGAAAATGTTGGCAAAATCCAATACAACATAAAAACAAATAGAGAGCTTTTCTATCATATTTTCGAAACATTTCTCTATAACCTCCATCTAAAATCATGGTTTGCTATTCCGACATACAAGAGATCACATTTAAAAAAAAATTAAAGTCATAAACGAGTGAGACACACAAAAGCCTAAGAGACACACAAAAGCCTAAGATTGGAGAACTGTATTTTCTCTTCTTGCTGGGACACACAGAATTGCAGAACTTACTACATATGGCAGAACTTACTACATATGGGACTGGGGCATCCAAGAAGTCTAGCATGTCATTTGGCAAAACCTGAAAATTCATATATGCGGTCAAGGTTAAAAATAGCCCAACACATATTATCAAATAGCCTAGAAAAGATAATCACATATATAATATTGAAGCAAAAGTCTGGCAACACAAGCATTACCGGCATTAATAAGCTCTGCCACTGGTAAGGACGAATCAGTGGGATTACGGACAGGACCAAAGCGGACAATATACCCTGTGAATCACAAATTACATTCTTACATTCAGCAAAATAAGACATCAAGGTTTTACTTTTATCGTCATTGTTTTCTCTGCCCCGAAGACAGAAAATTCAAGGTAAATAAAATGATAAATCCAAAAGTGCTGCCCACAATTTGCAAAGCTTTGAAAGTATTTTACGATACAATTACTGCAACTCCTTTTGTCTTCTTATCAAGCTCCATAACAAGACAAACCCAAACTGTGTCGATTTGTGAACCATATGACTCGTCAATCCATGCACCAGCCTCCAGCAGTCAGATATCAACAAATCAGATTGGTGCTAGATTTTTATTTTTCATGTGGCCATTAACAGTCAATACTGATGGTCAATCCTAAGGTTTAAACACAGTCTTGGTGTTCATCAAAGTAGAGGCCATGCGAATGGAGCACAGAAACCAACAATCCTCAGATTTCTTGGTTACAACAACTGACACACGATCCATCTACGTAAAACCATGCAACTTGATGGAAGTTAACCGCACATACCAGATTAGAAGAAACAACCACAATTTGCTTCTCCAGCAGAGCCCCAGCAAACAATGTTAACACCTGTAATGCACATGGTACTTTAGTTAAAGGATCACACCCTCATGCCAGTGTCAAATTATCCCACATAGGAACTTAGTTTATTTTGAAAGACTCATGCAACATAGTACAAGACACGGAAATCGAACTATATCCAATTGGCTGTATCATATATATTTTCAGTTCTTTCTGTTAGCATGAGATATTATTGCCAAAAACTCCAGTGAATTTGACATAGGCTTCACAATTTATTTTCTCTAAAAATCGAAACAAATGTCCCAGAAATAGAAAGTTTTTCAGCTCCCCTTGAGAGACTGATTCTCAAGTTCCAAACTATCAAATAGGTCAATAGAGCAGGGTTACAGCCTTGAAATTAACAATATCCACAAAATCTGGAGGTAATGACGAGTGACGAGCCTACTTTCTAATTTGATAACCATTAGAAAACCAATCAGCAGAATAATATGGACCTGACTAATGATCGATTTAAAGAAACTAATAAAAGCCATTAAAAATAACCAAACTCTTCAGTTTCAATCAAGAAAAAAGATTAGAAAAGATTCTATATTTTTTTTTTATTTCCTTACATATCCAACAATGATACTTTTATAATTTGGCATAATGCACGCGTTGATGCTGTCACTCAAGAACTGGATGGAATCAGAGACTTAGCCAATACAAAGCTTATGTAGATACATCAGAAGTACAGGCTACCGGTGTCCTGCTTGGTCTATTGGCAAACGGTATGTAATTGGATCGTACTAAAGTAGCAACACATGAAGAATTCGTAACTATGTCAAAAGCCGTTTTCCATTTGGATTAGTTGGAGATCCTCTTGTTTTAATTGGCCTTTTATTTAGCAACAAAACAATTGCTTGTCCTTATAAGTTCAGTGTTCACTTGTGATAGTTTGCAACATAATAAAAAAGAGGAGATCCCAACGAAACTCCAAAAAATTCATTGCACTAGCTCATTTCATCATCTACACTATCTAAAAAAAGCAAGTCATGACTTCCCTGATAACATTACGGAAATTGTTTTGTTCCTCCCTTTTGATCTTGCACTACATTATTAGATCAGTTCAACTTAAAAAATTTCAACTTTCCTCCCTCAAATTGGAAGACAAGAAAGCACACAAGTTCTTGAACTACCGATTTGATGAATCCGTAGAATGTAACATTCTTTCGGAAACCCATACAAAGAATGATAAGGTGGTTATCGACAACTTCACATATACTTGGAATTATCAATTTTGTGCAATAAGAAAGGGAGAGGCTCATTAAGAAAAGGTGGCATTTGTTGTTTGATGAAATTGCAACATGATTCCCAGCAAGTTGATCACATAAATCAACAAGAATTACAATTAAGGAGAAGAAACAATACAACAGAATTACAGAAATGTTCCTTTGATAGACATTAAAATAGTACTTCCAATTTCAAAACTGGAGCACAAACTTACATTTTCAAGTCGTAAGGAGCCACATAGGCATGCAATCGTCCATACAGATAAAGCAGTTGCTTCCTCCTCTGACATGAGCGCACTGTGAGCCTATGGAAACCAAGCATGTAGAGTAGATTAATAACAAGAGCTATTGGAATTATGTTTAAAATGGTTTGTTCTGCAACCATCACTCCACAAGATGTATGTACCTCTACAAATGCCAAACTACTGCTGCATGATTTCAAATCAATTGTTGAACCAGCTATACGTAGAACTGCTTCATCAGGTCTATGATACTCCAAAGGATGCAAGTGCTCCAAAGGGTGGAAGGTAATTGTTGAACCCCGTGCAGGGCAATGTAAATCATAATACTCACACATAATTTGCAAAGACCCGTGCTTGTTTGCCTGCAGATATTGAGAAAGAAAATAAAAAACTGAACTGCCAAAAAAGTCTTTATACCCACAAAAATAGTTTGCTAACGAGGTTAAGCGATGCAAACCTTGGCCCATTGAAGAATATCTCCGTGGTCACTGAAACATTCCTGACCTGAAAAGGATGCCTCTTCTATCTCTGCTTCATCAACGTCACTTCTAAAAATTCTGTCTTCAGGAGAGCCCTGAAAACTGCAATTACACAATTTTCAAGGCATAGCAAAAGTAGCTCATCTGGCCCAGGTCATTTTCGTGAAAATAGTATTTAAGTTAGCTCCAAAAGTTTATATAGAACATGAAATAATTTCCTCTGGCTGTGATATATCAGCATTAAGAACTACCAGTCAAGGCCTGGAGGCATCTCAGCTGCGAACAGGTTGCGGGTAATACTAGAGGAACACTAAAATGAAAGCATAATACGATACACGGGAAGAGAGCTAGGTAATAATATTCATGCGAATAAGGTAAAACCCATTTTCAGTACTTGAGCAAAGGTACATCAAAAATGGAACCAGGCCTACTTTCATGGACATCCATCGATGTAAGTTAGTTTTGGTCCTACAAAATATACTGATAATTGGATCTCCTGCAAAATCCAGATGATTTCATTTGTTTTTCCTTTTCTTTTTCTTTTATAAAGAGGAGAAGATGAAGAAGAATTTTGATCCACGGAAAACATCACAAAATGTCAAAATCAAAGGATATTCCAATTTTTACCCCAGAAAGGTCATTCTGGTTTAACATGAAAAGAGCTGCATGAGAGGTAATGATTTCTTGAGGCAGCAAGCCTTAAGGAAAAATTAGGTTATGACGAGAAAAATGACTCAATGAGATGGAAGAATTACTAGAAATCTAGGATGTACCTTGATGAAGATTCAGAGCTTTCACACTGTTGATGCCGCAGCAGTGGAAAAACAGCATTTGGAAAACGTCTTTCCACCAACTGCTTGTCAGTTACAAAATCGTCAACGCAAGTGTCACAAGCTTCAGAAATCTCACTTGTATCGACATATTTTCTTTTATCTGGGAGCTTCTCCATTTCAGGATCAACTGGATCAATAGCACTGTCATACATTTCTTCCTTCAGCAAGTGCATGTTATGATTGAGCGAGTTATGCTCAATGTGACACCCGTCATCCATAACATGTTGAGGAATAGAAACGGCTGGGCTCAACTGGCAAGTTTCTACTGTTCCATCTAGCAGGTTGTTTGCTCCATGTTCCAATAAACTACCCTCAGAATCTTCTTCCAACTTTTCTTCTCTCCCAGGCCCCTCGGGTGATTCCAAATCTAAATCACTGATTCCTTTCATTAATCGTTCCAATCTTTCTTCAGTGAAAATGCTACAGGGAGAGGGAGAGGAGGATGAGATAAAGAGAGTCAAAATGACCAATAACAAGAAGAAAAGTCAAAATAAGTTATAAACTAAAATGTAAAATCTTCATGAACACTATTAATGGAACTGCTACAACAACCCAGTTACCCATACCAAAATACAATACGAGTTCAACCAAAACCAGGATATGTTAACTACACAGAAAACTACTCTTAAACAAAACAAGGCTTCTGCTTAAAATTATCAAACGAAAAAACACCAGTTCTTTATAGAATGAATCTATAGAATGAATTATGCCGAAGCTAGGCTAAGGTGTAACTGCTAGAAGACTACCTTTTCAATATGCCGAAATGCAGTTCAAAAAATGGAAGCCTTGACAGAATGCAATAACACCGCCTTGTGGTTAGTACATGGCGGCTCAAACCTGAGCGAGAAGGTTGCCTATCTGAAATCATTGAAATCAATCCAGAGGGTTTTTGAACCATTTCCTCAACTAATACACAGGAACCGTACAGTGTTGAATCATCAGCAACCTAGATAACAAGATTATATACAAGTGTCTATCTTAGAAAACTCTAACAGATACTTCAAATATAAAAATTGGTCATAACAACATGAATAAAAGCAATGATTGGAATATCTGAAAAGAGATTAAAGTTAAATGAGTATATCAGCAATGGATTTAAATACTTTTGCAATAAGACCAAACACAAATTAACCAATCTATCAAACTAAATTTTCCAGGACAAAAACAATTAACGATTGCAAAGGTCCCCAAGGCCATGGATGGTTTCGAATGATAGACCATCTAGATACTTGCCGGGCTGATTGATAAGTGAGCAGGTAATCTCTGACAGGATTTCAGTGGTTCCACTTCCACAATTCTCTAGTATAATTCACAATACAAAAAGAACTTAAAGAAACATGAACAATAAACATATCAGGGTTCCAGCTATATAAGTATAACTACTAAAAATTGAAAATAAGAGAAAATTAGCACAATGGACAGTATTTTCAACATGTACTTAAAACTTTTCTGGAGGAATCTTGAAAATTGTTCATCACATTATTGATGCCCTTTATAACTACTCATCTCAGCATACACTGCCATGGGTGTAGATTCGTATGTGACAAGTTACCTGTAACCGGAACACGAATGACAAGTCACTTTGTTTGAGGTGTTCCTGTAAAACAAGCACCATGTTAATCAAGATCATCGCATCACCGGCAACAATGTGGATGCACTAAAATATAATCGGATTTCTTCATATTAGTATGTTACTAGTTCCAAAGCCTAGGCCTTCTAGATTTCTAGCATAGAGTTGATTTGCTAATGTGATGGACACTGGAGGCTAACGAGGAAAATTCAACAACAGACCCACTTCATCTCGAACTGGTAGAAATAGTATAGTGAAGAAATGAATAGCATAACAAAACATAATAAACAGTTGAAAACTTGAAACATAAGCTGGAAAGCTGGATTAAAAGCTTGGGGATGAGGATGATGGTGGGGATGGTAACACAACAACCTAGTATGATTGGGAAGCTTTAGATTACCTGCCCAAGAAGAATTTCATTCAACTCACTCATTGAAGGTGTTTTTTCAATAGTATGAACCTGAAATCACAAGTAGCTAGATTTAAAACCCCACAAAAGTCAACTTCCATATGGAATGATGGGCAATTACTGAACACAGAGACAAAATGAGATGGAACAGATTAACTCTATTTCTGCAGGAAAAAAATTAGGACGCATCAACAAAGAATCCAGTTCAGAACTGCAAAAGGCATACCACAATTGCAGAATCTATAAGAACATTATCAAATGCAACAATGCCATAATATAGCAGACAGATATAAGACTGAGAAGACAAGTTTGTTGATTGCGTATTCTAAGTAATTTGTTCAACCATTTTATGCCTTAATTAGGATAATGTGGATACATGTGGTATACTTTAAAAATCATTAATGAATCAAGATAAAAAATCACTGATCTTATAACGAACCAACCTCCAGGCCACCAGGAAAGCAGAATGAAAGAAGATCCTTGTACTTAAGTGGAAGCTGTTTTTCAGGAGGATAAACAAACAAGACCTGAGAATAGAAACCAGAA
The DNA here is from genome assembly GCA_963854785.1 of Vaccinium vitis-idaea. NCBI lineage: Eukaryota > Viridiplantae > Streptophyta > Magnoliopsida > Ericales > Ericaceae > Vaccinium > Vaccinium vitis-idaea. Next base: position 39,066,553 of record OY978219.1, read on the forward strand.
GGCATCGCAAGTCAAAATAAGTTCAAACGTCTTATCCTATGTTCCACGTTTTGCATAAAAGAATCAGCACCTGTGGTTCAACAATAGATTCTACACGTGACTGATGGTGACCGCTTCGAAATTTACCCGAACCTTCAGACTTTCTATCAAAGTACTGCTTTTGAAGTGCCTGAATATCACAATTAGGATGAAGTCCAACAACCACAAAGCTCTCAAAAAGCCTTGATGGCTCTTTCAAAGGCCTATGATCCTGCAGAATAAAATAACGCACTTAACCATAATGCACAAACAACAATTGACATGCCAATCATATTTTCCAGGACAGGATGTATGAAGGACACATTCATACATCATTTCTGGATATTAGAATATATCCACAAATATCCGGACACAAAAATGAACTGAAGGCATTTGACACCATGAGCAGCATACATCATAACTCATTGCAGGACTTGTTTCAGTCTGCTTTTCAAAATTTCGTTTCAGTCAGTCAGCTTTGCAAATTCAAATAAGCACCAGGTGGTGTAACTATGGGATTTAAGCAAGATAGGAACAAATTTTAGAGCAAAATAACATCCGACTGCTGAAGAGATAAGCAACTCAGACCAAAAGGGTCTTACTTGAGACAAATAAGCATACCAGAGACTGCATCTGAAAGTTTGCCCATTGACGCTTTTGGCTAGTTAGTACTTCTGGATTGTAAGTTCCATTTGGCACTTCAGGAGTATGCGAGAAGCCTTTTAGCACTCTAGAAACTTGATGCTGAAGTTTCTGTAGTGGACTGTTACCATTTTCGTCCTTCGACGAGAATACCACAGATGGTCGTGGTGAACGAGGAGCAGTGGCAGCAGCTGCAGCAGCAGCAACAGCTCTTGCAACATCTTCTGTTGTTTGCATGAAGAATGAAGCACTCCAACTAGGGCTACCAGAATCTTCATTCTTGTCCATATTTAAAGTTTTGCCTGTATGAATAAGTATAAGTATTGCATGTTCAACAATCACACAAAACAAAAGTCTTGCGTGAACGACAATACAAATAGAGGTAAGAACTCTGCATGATAGAAAAGTATATAAAGAATGGACCAAAGTAATGGAGAAGAACTCTCGCAAGTAGAGCGTACGCATTACACAAAGTAATGGAGACATGAGGAAAAACACTTAAGCTTTCTTGATTACACTTCTTCCGGTGAGTGGGAGCTAAGATGCACAGCGGAATCCTCCAGGTCCAACTGATGTGGCCAGAATGCTTCTAAAAAGTAGTATTCTATGTGTGGAAACATTCACTCTTCTTATGATTGATAGTATCTATCTAAGTAAACTGAAATCACGTCCTATGTTTGGCACGCTGTTTCCAATAATTTGTCAGACACAATTCCAGGTTTAACTAAAAGGGATATGGATCCTTTATCTGCAACTCGCTCCTGCCTCCTAATAATTTCTTTGTCACAGAATATCAACAAGTAACTGTAAGGGCATGTCCAACCAAATATAGGAGCATGATTGCACACAAGCACACACAAAGTGGTTGGAAGTTGAGATTCGTCATCTCCACTTACTGATTATGCTCACTTAAATGTTTCATGTTATAAGTAACCAACTAAACAACACAAGCATCATGATAACCCTAGTCCAGCAATCCAGTCCTATCAGCACTTCAGTTCATATCTCGTAATTCCAAAAGTAAATCACAAGCATAATTGCAAAATCCTTTCTCTCTTCACTTTTCCTACAAAATTCCCTGTCAACAGTTTCATCCCTCGCTTATTGTGAACACTTGAAGTCCACTCTAATTTCACTGATTAAAAAATAAACAAATAAACTAAATCGATACAGCGAAGCTGAGCTCAAACTTCGCCAAAAAGATGAAATCTTTGGAGTTCCACTTACTTTGTGTCAATCAAAATCGTCAGTTGAAGGGGGAAAAGTCTGCAAAATTCAAGCTTCAAGCTTCAAATCCTCCAAATTCGGAGAAGCTCGCACAAGACTGTAACAATCGATCAATAATTGCCTCATCCAAGCAAGATAATCACAAAAAAAAAAAACATCCAAAAGCAAGCATATAAAAACCACGTGTTATCAATTGAGGTTATAAGCTAGCCAAAAAGTGGAAACTCGGAATTCAATCAAACTTAAACCAAACCAAAACGCGATCCGAGAAGAAAAACAGATTTGCTTGACTGTTGATTCAAGAAAAATTCGACGCAAATGTAAAGCAACAACTCACCCTCGCGTAATCGAGACGAACGGAGAGATGTACGTAAATAGATGTAGAGAGAGAGAGAGAGAGAGAGAGAGAGAGAGAGAGAGAGAGAGAGGAGTTCAGGCGGCCAAAACAAAGACCTCCTTGTGCTTGTGGAAATGAAGAAAACCCCCCCAAAAGACAAACAGAAAGGAGAAGGGGGGGTTGAAGGAGGACGACGAATTAAAAATATATATTTTCCTTAAGTAGTGTAGTAATTAATTAAGAAAATATTTTACTTAATTTAAAAAAAATTAAAGAGTGGTATCGTGTGCGTCGAACGATCGCTGCATTTAGGACGGTCTTTTTACCCTTCTTAATACTTCAATGGATTTACTATTTTTAAAAGTCTAATGGATTTGAATAAGTGTCAAAATGGGAAGAAAAAAAAAAAAAAACTTGGGTTTGTACAGGACATGATCACGTAGTGCCCGATCATGCATCTTCGGCCTTTCAAAATTGTTTTGGACGACTCATATTTATTCTCTCTCTTCTCTTGTCCAAAATACTTTTGGATGGCTGAAATGCGTGGTCGGACACCACGTGACCATACGCGCTACACGCACCCAAATCGTACAAGACATGGACACGTAGTACCCGATCATGCATCTCGGCCTTTCAAGGTTGTTTTGGACGGCTCATATTTATTCTCCCTCTCTCCTCTCTTGTCCAAAATATTTTTGGACAATCAAAATGTGTGATCGGGCACCACGTGAACCATACACGCACCCAAATTTTTCTCTTCAAGATGTGATACTAATTCAGAAGAAATAGTAAGAATCCGAGGTGTTACTTTATTGAGTAGGATTCTTTAACCTAATTTTACTGTGGTTAATTAATTAGAGTACTTTTATTTTTGAAAATATTAGAGTACTTTTAATTACCAGCGAAAGTGGCTTTTCTGTCCGGGGCACAAGCATAGTGTAGTGTGCGTGTGGGCCCAATTGAAGATGGTTTTTTATTTTTATTTTTTTATAACTAAGTGTCCGGGTCAACATTTACACATCTCCACTAATCTTAGGCGGCTAATTTCACCATTCACTAGTGGAGATCCTGGGGTTTTTTATCTATAAAGATGACCTCTCTTGCTCTCTATCTCATTCTCACATGCATTCATAGGCTGAGTTTCATTATTTTTTCGCTTTAACGACAAGTCATTTCTCCTAACTAAATAAATTAAGTTTTGGCAAAATTTTGGTTTTTTTTTTGTCTTTATTAAAAAAAATTGAACTTGTTAATTTTCCTTCGTTTTTTTTTTGTAGATTATTGGTTCGTCTTGATGAAAGGAATCTAAAAAGTAAAAAAAAAATTAACCACACTAAATTTTTTGTGAATAAAGCCAAAATTAATCCAATAATTCAAAAAAAAAAAGGATTATTTATGTCTCTAGTGAAATTTTCAAATATTTTATAATAATTTTTTACTCTCATCATGACAAATCACTAATCCACAAAAAAATCGATGCAAAACTAACAAATGCAATTTTTTTTTTTAATAAAGACAGAAAAACCAACTCTAAATAATATTTTAGTAGAAACGAAGTCTTTTACTATTAAGGTGAAGACAAAAAAATTGTAGAAATTAACGCACCTTAGAATCGTATTTGAAAGTGATTTCCACTCATTTTCCTTAAAACAAACATAAATAATTATGCTTTGTCGTTTGTAACCTCCAAGGTGGTAGCCAAGTTGACAAGGTGTGGAATGAAAATCTCTCTTTCTTTATGCACCTCAAGTTCGAACTTGCTTGCGATAGTAACCTTCGTGATCCATATGACATGTGAGAGAGCACCATTGTGTAGCTTGTGCCCTTGTATTTTTTATTTTGACGCTTCTCACTCTATATTTCACACCAGGTAAGGAATTTCATGGTCAAACTTAAGGAGAGTCCAACCCCGGTGGCACCTTCTTACACTTTTGTTGAACGGAAACAAAAAACACACTAGCTATGATTTTCTTTTAGTATATGAATTTAATAAATTATGTTTTCTTCATAGATTTTGATTTTATGAAAAAATAACATTGAACGCTAAAATATAAATTCGTTTGTAAAGAAAACATATGAGTGAAAATCAATAGCAAAAACATGAAAAAAAATTTATACTAGAAGTAAACGAAGCCATCCTTTCTCCTTATGATTGGCACACGGCGGTCCTTAAATCTAGATTGCATGATGCCATCAAAACGATTTGAGCCCACTTTCAATCCACCTAACATGATCTTAGTAAACATCTTGCGAGTTCCGTCGACAACATTCATGCAAAAAAATTTCGTTGACCAAAAATTGGTAAATACATGTCTTTGAAACTGTGAACGATCTATACTCTAGTCATGTATTGCAAAACGAATCTTTATGAGTTAAGTGGTTTCCAATTTTCGAACTACATGATATTCACCATAAAATCATGTAGATATCTTTCTTAGTTGAATCCCACAAGACGAACGGATCGGAACATGTTAGATGGTCTAGAGCAGGCCCAAATTATCCAAACAGCAGCACTGGTTCTATTCATTTCTTTGTTACTTATTAAATCAGGTGAATCATATAAGTTATTTAGTTTTCCCATTGACTCCAGCAAAGTATGACATTTGTCGGAAGGATCAAAACAAAGACCGATTTATTAAATCCACTAGTGAATGGTAAGATTGGATCTAGGCACTCTAAATTATGAATAAATATATATATTTTTAAAAATAAAAAAAGAACAAACGAAAGAAACTGTGGATGTCAAAAGCTCAAGCCGCGAAAGGAGTATAAAGCTGAAGCCGGCGAGCCATAAGCTAGATGAATAACCGCTTCAGCTTTGCCATTGAGGACGGCAAAGACACGTGTACGGACATGATTATTGAAGACTATGGATTGATCTCAACGGGTGTTGAACTGAGAACAACAACACTACAATCACACCCACTTATATATACACCAAGGTGTGTAGGGCCCACACACTTAGAGTATGAATATGTAATAAATGGTTGCATAAGTGGGTGTGATTCTAATATTTTTTGGACCGAGAAATAGTAGTGCTTTATCAACAAGTATATCTCTTTAGTTTTTACACCTAAACTATATTTATGTGTTTTGTAGTTGTTTTATGGTAATGATATGTTTCATTTGCTAAAAAAACAAGTATATCCTTTTGAGATTAAAAAAAAAAAAGGGAGAATAAGAAAGGTATATCCTTTTGATTAAAAAAGAAATTGTTGCATAGCTTGTTTGTGAGGTCTATGAGGTCCCACCCGAATGATCCAAATGTTTTTGTTAATTTTAAAATAATTTTTCAAGTTACTCAATAAAAGTGACTTAAAAAATTATATACTAATATTAATCGGATTACTGTAAGTATTTAATCCAATCGGCTAGTTTTTTAAAACTCCATTAGGATTCAGGATACTGAATTTTAAATGAAAACTAAAAAATTGGATCAAAGACCTGTAATTATTTTATTGAGCTAATTTTTTACAGAATGACCCAAGATTTATATTAAAATTAGGGGCTGTTGTACTAACAAAAAACAGTTCTTTTCAAAAACCAAGACAAGTCATTGTTCTGTCATTATACATTCACATAAAAAATCGTAAAAAATCAATTTATTCTAAAAACACTTTTTGCGGAAGACCCTCCTAATAATACCTTGAATGCATGTCTCATATGTGCATAAATCACAAATGGTATCTTTTTTTCTATTTTTTTAAATCACAAATGGTATCTGTGCATAGCATTTTCTGCAGTTCACGCGTGTTCAAAAGGTGGTGATGATGATGTGTAATGATAAGGTACATGGATATGAAGTGTGGGACCAGGCCTAATCTTTTTTTTTAACAGACCTCATCGGCCTAATCAAGTTGGTGAAAATGCATTATGGGTGCTATGAAAAAGGTGAGATATTTTCATTTTATCATAAAAACTTTGATTGGTTTTTGTTTTTCTTTCAACATGGAGTAATTTTTCCTTCAGTTTGACTCTTGGATAATGCTGTTAGTTGTGTTTAGAGAATCTTCTCTAGCCAGACCTCATGCTAATATTTGGATAACGAACGTGTCCGGGTCACCTTACACATATCTCGACTAATTTTAATATCCATTCTTTTTAATGTCCGCCCATTCATTAGAATATGTTTAAGATCCAATATAAAGCTAACCCAAACAGGGCACAAACTTTTATACCTGGTCATTCCAGGGCTCCGGAATTAGTCGAGGCTCGAGGCACGCGCAAGCGACCCGGACATCCGGTTATTAAAAAAAAAAAACAGGGCACAAACTTAGCAAATGAATGATATAATGGCCTATGTATGCATAGTTCTGTCTTTCCACTTGGTGATTTTTTCAAGCATTGAACTTTCTTTTTTGGGCTTGGCGGTCAAATTAGCTCATTAATGGCATTATTTCCCATTTTAGCCTTCTGATAATGCTGTTTGCATAATTGGTGCATACCAGTCTTTGGAGCATAATTGGAATTTTCTCTCTTAGCATACTTAAGGAGTTAGGTTAATACGCAGCCACCAGATATGACATTAATTTTAGTCTTTTTTTTCGCGTTGGTAAAAGCCAATCTAAACATTGTCATCATTTATTTATTTGCCAATAAATCTATGGTCCAAATTTTTTGTCCTCATTACAATTTCTATTAAAATGCTGCATGTATATATGATTTATTTATTTATTAATTAAACTTATCAGGTTAACGGTTTCAACCACTGGAAAAAGTTGGGGGAGTTTTGGTGAGTTTGAATGGTCACACGATATAGCTATTTATTTTAAAGGCCTTGTTTGAGAAAATTGTTTTTTTAAACAAATTATCTTTTACTATCTTTTTTTTGGCTTTTTGAATGATTTATTGCGAGAAAATGACATGTCTCGTAAAGTGTGAAAAGACAGATAAATAAAAGAGAGTTTTTTTTGGAACAAGGCCTAACTAGGATTTGGGGGCCCCGGCCGGCCGTTGCGAAAATGTACGTCTTAGATAAAATTCAATTCCATGTGAGAGCCATTGCTTAGATTTGATCCGATCCGTACATTTTCTCAACGGCCGACCGAATGGGGGACATGACACGGTGCCATGCTTCTAGTGCACAGCAGGGACCCCTTGTCCGCCTAACTATTGATTGATCGATGAAGCTTGGAACGAGCAACAAAACAAGAATGATATTCTCCAACCAGGGGCGACTAGCGACAATATTTAAACTTAATGGTGTAAAAAATGTATATATAAACAAAATTGTAGTTGAGCCTTGTTTATTTTATTATGAGCTATATGATCTACCTACTTATAAATTCGAGTAGTTTTTCATTTGTTGTGGCTTTTTATGATTAATTCAGTGTAAACAATATGAAAGAAATATCAAATTATATGCAAAAATATACTATAAACTATTTGTGCATTTTTAAACTCAGGGGTTCGCTAGTACAAACAATGAAGAAGAAATATCAAATTATACGCAAGAATATACAAAATTTTAGTACTCCTACATTTTTTGAATTTAGGGGTTTCGCTTGAACCCCTTGATACCCCAGTGGAGCCGCCCCTTTCTTGGCAGTTTATTCATGCCAGAACTAGGAATTCATGAGAAAAACTCTTTATGCCCTAAAGATGATGCCGTTGGCGAGAGTCAAACTAGAGACTTGTGCTTGCAAGAACAATCTATCTCCACCCTTTTCACCACTTGGAAAAAGAAAAAAAAAAAAAAACGTTGAAGTTGTTCTTTGAATAAAATAATGTCTCAGTAGACTTTCTCAAATAAGTTGTTAGATTTTTTATTTCCCAACTCAAAACAATAAAAATATCATAGAAGAAAACCTTTTTAAGCTGACGAAAAGTAAGACCAAATGAGCTATCAACAATTTAATTTGTGAATAAAATCAACAATGATGGTAGTTTTATGCGTCGACCGAGTCTGGTCCGGGTCTAATCAAATGCAGTCTGAATATGGAGAGATTACTCAGTGGCACCACGTGTCGGTGCATTAGGTCTCTCCCCATCATAAATTTATGTGAGGTTCATATTACTAGTTTAGTGGCATCACGTGTTGGTGCATTAGGTCTCTCGATCCCCACCATAGATTTCTATGGAATTCATATACTTACTCTTGAACCCCACAAAAGCGTATTCGAACTTTCAAAGAGAGGCATGGGACATCACGTGGTGGTTCCGCATGGGCATTGATCAATAATTTTTTCTTAATATGGAAGAAAAACATGAATGGAACTTCGAACTGCTGCCACTTCTTCATGCTTGTTGACTAACAAATAAGGCTGCTAACCAAAGGTCAATAATTCCAACTTTTTACTAATTGACTTGTAAATGCACCTAACACTTGCTTGCTGAGTAAAATCTAAAGGGAAATCCAAAATAGTCAATGTAACAAGTGAATGGCTATAATTTGCACCCATTAAAGGTGTGTATGGTCCATGTATATTGTACCACCTCATGATTATCGTAACATTTTTTTAGTGTTTCGTAACTTTTATATTAAAAAATTGTAACTTTTTAATAATACGATTTAAAACATTTTGGTGCATCTCGTAACTTTTATACAAAAAAATCATAATTTTTTTATTCATAAGAAATAATCGATTCGTAACATTTTAGAGGTGCGCATGATACACAACCAAATAGGGGTGTCCATTATAGCCTGTCCCTTGTAACAATGTCAATTCCAAAAGAATCTCACAGCTGGGGAAAACAGAATCACTGGAAAATACTTTTACCGTGTCCAATGAAATCCGGACACCCCAAATTCCAAAACATTGTGAATTTTAAGTTCCAAATTTTTTTGTTTAAAAACACGGTATTTAATGATAAGAAGACTTTTGGTTTTTATACTATTGTTATTCGCACTTCGACTAATCTTGAAGCCTAAAGTTAGTAAATGGACAAAGCCGAAGTTCTAAAACTTCTTAGGCGTTCACAGGGCGGCTGGGCACCTTCTAGCTTCAGGACCGAGTACAAGGCGCCTAGTCGGACAATTAGTCGGGCTAGTCGGCCAGGGGCCTTCTAGCACTAGGCAGGGAGTACTCGGCCTTCCAGATCTTCTTTTAGAACATTGCTTCATTGATTAGAACACTGCTTCATTGACCCTAAGATTTTGGACGTTTACCCTTCATGGAGTTCAACGAAGGTGGGCCACTACGTGGTGGGTGTATTTGAGGAGAGGCGTGGGCCACTACGTGGTGGGTGTTGGAAATTCTTGGCATTTACCGCTTTAATTCAGAGTTCATTTCTGCATTGCAACCCAAAGGTCTCCCTCAGTTCCTTTATATTGATCAATTCCGAACTGGTTTTGGACCTTTGGTACCAAAAATTTGAGCTCCTTAAATAGTACTCTAAAATTTTGTTTGTTGCGTCTGAGAGAGAAGGTTCAGTTCGACAAGGCGTTCATCGAAGGTGTTCTGAACTTCTGATATTTGTGGTTCAGCCGTCTTATTTTGGGAGACAAACGTCGGGTCACTTACAACACCCTCAGTAGGCGGCAAATCTGTTTTAAGGAGATTGTGGTTTTCATAGGACTCGGTTCGATTTTTCAATTTGTCATATTGTTTGTATCTCGTTACTCATATTCTGTTCATGTCATTTTGTATTTCTACTTATGATTGATATCAATGGAATTGTTCTTTTGAATTTTGTGCCGCTGTAATTTTTTCTACACTGGGTAAGGACATTCAATAATTTTTTCAAATATAGAAGAAAAGCATGAATGGAAACTTCAAACTGCTCACATTAGGAATTTGGGAACATGGGGTCATTTATAATCATAAATATTTTTACCTTTTATAATCCAAAAAAAAAAAAAACATCGATAGTAGTTCGGACAAAAATACATCAAAAGCTCAACAAGCATTTTAACTATTAAACAAAAGATATCAAAAGACAAATACTAATAATCTTCTTTTTCTTTTTGTAGCGTATTTCGTGTGTTCGAACTTTCTTTCTAAAATTTCTCCATCTCTCTAAACCTACCACCACCGCCCCATATCTTTATCTTCCGTCTCACCCACTGTGTATCTCGACTTCATCCCTCTTGTAGACCAAACTCCCTTCGATCCCCCGCCAGGGAGGGGTGGCGGTTCCTCCTCTCCCCCCGGGCCTTCTCTTCTCCCTTCCTCCTTTTCCTCCCTTCCCTTCCCTTCCCTTCCTCCTACCCCTGTCACTTTCTAGATCAAAAGAGACGCCGTCGCCGTTGTTGGACGGGACGACACTTCCTAACGGCTATTCTGTTTTGGGTTTTTGGTTCTCCACTGGCTCTTCTGGCTATTGGTGGTACCGTTGTTGGTAGTGGGTTCGTTTGGCCTCAATTGTCATTGGTCCAACGCAATTTCTCTTCCTCCGCCTTTGGTTTGGGGTTCTAGCGTATCCGAGGGGTTGGTGGCTAGTGCTCCCTCGGGTCATTGTTGGATGTTCTCGGTCTTTGCCTAACGGCTTGCAGAGGTGTAGTGGCTGGTGACGTTGATGTCGACGGCTTTTGGGGCGGCAACTGTCTGAAGTTTCTGGCTGGGCAGGAGTTTTTGGGTTGGGTTTTGGCCTTTGGGTCTGACTCAGGTTTTTGGAGCAAGGGTTTTAGCACATTAAGTGCTCTGGGCTCCGTCCCTTTTGGTGTTGGGCTTCGGCCATCGGGTGTTTGGGTGGGTGACAGTGGTGGATTAAGAGGTGTAGGGGCAGCAACAATGGTTTTATCAGGTGACCGTGGAGGGCATTTTGAGCCGTTCTCCGAGGCAGCAACAGGGACTTGTTCCTCGGGTTCTGGCGACGGTGGTGGCAGCGGATCGTCTCTTTTCAGGTGGCCATGGAGCGACGGGTATGGCAGTGGAAATGGCGGCGTTCGTGTTGGCTGGTTGTTGATTAGGGTTTTATTAGTTGGGCTTGACCCATTTTATCTGGACATTGATAGACCCTTTGGTGTTTTTATGAGGTGAATGTAAATTTTGGATATTTTTAGACCCTTAGGGTTGTTGCACTTCGGCCTTTATAGGTGGGCTCTGTTCCAAAGGGTGTCCTCGATTGGTTTCTTACCAATCGTTGGTTTAGGTCTCGATTTGGGTAGATGAGTGCTCCTTGAGCATGATGTTGCTTCCTTGTTCCTATTACTTTTGTAACAATTTCAAGATCAATGAAATTTTTTTACCGTTCAAAAAAAAAAAAATCTTCTTTTTAGTTTTCACAAGGAAAAAAAAAGAGCTTCTACAATTGCATTAATTAGGCTAGAATTTATATTTTGATAGCACTGTAGAAAACATCAAAAACTTCCTAGAATACTTCCTTTTCTTTTATTATATGTGACCAAACAATTTTCTTGAATATAGGACTAGTACTACTTTACTAGAAGATGAACTTTGAGCGTCGGTAGATTTTTTATAAGAATCTTGTCTAAATTATCTTAATTGCACAACAATAATGCACGCACATCTCACAATATATTTAACTTGGGTAAATTTCACCTACCTCCCCTGAGGTTTCTGACAATTACAGGGACCTCCCCTAAGGTTTCTGAAATTCCACTAACCTCCCCTGCTTTTGAAAATAATTGTCACATACCTCCCCTCCGTTAACTTCCGTTAGAAAAGCTAACGGAAAAACGCTGATGTCACCCCCACCTCACTCTCCTCTTTTTATTTTAAATCTTAAATTGTTTATAACTTTTGTTTTATATATTCACTTTTTATGAAATTTATATATTTAAAATCTACTCGAAAAGATCTATAAAATGAGATCCATATTCAATGTGAAATTATTTTATTTTTTCAATGTGAATTTTAATTATTATTTTACATGATTTAAATTATTTTCAATGTGTATGTCAAAATTTTACGCAAAAATTGTACTCCCACCGTTCCAAATTGTTTGCCCCTTTTGGGAATGGGTGCATTTTTCACGCAAAAAATAATGTACAAGCATTAATTTTTTTCAACAAACTTTATACCAATTTAAAGATCTTATTGAGAAGAAAAAATTTGTGTGATTCTTTTTCAAAAAAAGTTCTCATAAACACGTTTTTTTTAGTGCACAATGCACACACTCCCAAAAGGGGGGCAAATAATTTGAAACACAGGGAGTACAAAACATCATAAAATCTTCTTGTTTAACAATTTTGTTTTTTCCAAATATATTAATAATTAATGAACATGGTAAATTTTGAAGTCCATTTTTCTATTTAATGGTGACTTTATCCCAATAAAATTTTAAATTTTCAATGAAAATTTTAATTATATTGTCATTTTTTTTTGCCATTCGATATTCATCAATAGAGTTAATTGTTAGATGTTAGTAAACTACAAGGGTTGACCTCCTCTCCATAGGAGTCGAACCCATTACCCATAACCTTACAAAAAAAGTTGTAAGAATTTTGAGGTTTAAAGTTTTGAGTTAAACATTTTTTAGTGCAAAAATCTACAGATTTTATCACATGTTTTCACCAACAGATAAAATCAAGGGTTTGATTTCATTAAATCTTGATAAAATCGATTGGATAACAACAATGATGGGTTTCAAGTGGGGAAATAATCCAATGGTGTCATCATCAAATTGTAATGTGGTAATTTATTAATTTGAAAAGAAATTCTATATGGTAATAGTTGTTTTTTTTTTATTTTATATATATGGGATTGCGGACCCCACAGCTCATACTGTATTGTGGCCACTTCTTTACGCTTGTTGACTAACAAATAATGCTCCTAAAGAAAGGTCAATATTTCCAACCTCGAATGCACTTGCTCAATAGTCGTTGTAATGATGTTAATTGGGTTGGTGGGGAAGATAGTCACTGGAAAATACTTCTCCCGTGTCCGATAAAATCCAGACAACCCAAAACATTGAATTTCTAAGGGGCCATTTGGTAACGTTTTTGTTTTTTGTTTTTTGTTTATAAAAAATTAGAATCAGAATCATGTTTATTTTTAATGAAAACAAAAAACGAAAAACTTGTTTGGTAATATGTTTTTTTATAAATAGTTAAAAATAAAAACAACATAAAACATGTTTGGTAATATCATATTATTTTATTTTTTTTGCTTGTAATCTTTCTGATTCCATTAGAAGGAAAAAATTCTACACCCATTTATCTCTCTCCCTCGCGTCAATTTTACTCTCTCTCTACAATCGAAAAAACACATAAAACCAATCAGACCTTCAAAAAACTTGTGCCTTCGTCTTCCTCAGCAATTTACCCCTCCTCTCGAGAGGTGCCTTCATCTTCCTCGACAATTTGCAGAGGGAATGTTCAAAGGGAAGAAATGAGAAACAAAAAAAAAAATCTCAGTAATTTCCTCGAACACATCACATGCACCATTTCAGTCATGCATTCAAAAAAAATTCTCAGTAATTTTTGTTTGAGGAAGGAAAGGCATTGAAGGAGGTCGAATTTCGAAATTTGGTGGGGCAATTCACCTGTTTGATTTGTAGCGTATGTTGCAGGATGATTAATTTGGACAGTGGAATTTGGGGAAATCAAAGGTCAATTGGTTGGATTGATGTCAATGGAAATTGGGAAATGCTTCTTTCTGCGGTGGAGAGTTCTCAAGTCGAGAGAGAGAGAGAGAGAGAGTACCAGAGGGATCATTAGAGAGGGGCAGACGAGTATCGGGATTTCAGAAATGTCGGGTTTCTCCAAAGTGGATTCGTTTCTCAAACGGCCTTGTTTTAAAAACAATGCAAAACACCTTTTTTATGTTTCTACAAATTTAAGAAATTTTTAAAACGTTTATAAAAAACAAGAAACATAAATAAATTACTAAACACATTTTTGTTTTTAGTTTTGAAAAAAAGTGAAAACATAAACTAAAAACAGAAAACAAAAACGTTACCAAACACACCCTAAGTTCTACACTTTTGGTTTAAGGCATTGTATATAAGGATAAGACGACTTTTCTTTTTCATAATCTGGTATCCAGACCAGCTTGAGCTTGCGCACAACTCGACTAATCCTAAGGTTTGAAGTTAACTACCGGGCAAACTTTGAGTGACCTAAAGGTTCATCATATTTACCCTTTGTGGGAATTTGAATTACGACCTCTGAGGAGCAAGTCTTTTAGTGTTGTATCACGACCATTCGGGCCAATCTCTTAGAGTTACGGAGTACATGACAAGAGAGACTCATTCCGGCTGTCTGAGTGTCTGTCTTGTTATGTCCTTTTGTTATCATCCCATGTGCTCATGCGCCATATTGTGATATGCTTCAATTATGAGAGAAAGTTTTCTCCCTTTTTAATCGACAGCTCCATGACCTGCATCACCCACTTTTTGCACCAACAGAGAAGATACTGGTAGTTTTCAATTGTCTGAATTAGACCATTTAACATAGTAGGAAAACTGAAAGGCTACTACATATGTTGGTTCAATTGTTCTTTTGGGTGCAAATAGGTACCGCACACGTGGTGCCAGAGCCCGCATCTCAGTAGTTCAAAAGTGTTTTGGATGGTCCAAATTTTTTTCTCTCTCCTCTGTCTCTAAAATCCACGTCCAAAACACTTTTGGATGGCTGAAATGCGGATTGGGTACCGTCACGTGGTTGTACCCAGCCGGCACCCAAACTTTTCTTCTTTTAATGTTATGGTGCGAAACAAATGTTATTTTTGGGATGGATATTCTTTTGGATTTACAGAATATCTTGCTTTGATTCTGCATTTTCTAACCCAAAGGAACCTCTGTCATTATCTCAGAAAAATATCACACGACACACCTTCACAACGCATAATGCATTATGCTTCACATCTCAAAATTTTCCCTTTCTTAACCCTGCAAGGCCAAATTCGCCATAAATCTCAGTCAACCGATAGCATTGCTCCAAAAATTATCCAGCTTATTCCCATTCCATATTATTGCTTATTACTTTTCTTTTCTCTCCATTGAACAAACCAAACCTGAGCCTGAGAGCCCAACTGGCAAAAATGTTTCTTCCACCCCTCTTCATCGTCTTTCCACTTGTCCTCTCCCCATTCCTCATGCTGCCTTGCTTGCCTGATGTTATGCAAAAACAGTTTTAATCTCATAAAATCCATGGTGACCCCAGCACAATTAATTTTCAGGTGAAAACGGGCTAGGCATTTCTATCGTCTTGTAGACCCATCCCGGGGCCTCACAAGTACTTTTTGTAGTGGATGGAGCAATTACCGCGGGATTCATATCTTCAGCTAACCCTTAGTTCATTCTCATCTTAATTTAGTCCAAGCTATTTGCCCATTATTTTTGTAGGATAGTTTGTTATCTGTTGTACCAAGCAAAACATAATCCCTCTACATTGCACTCAACCCCAAAACAATTTTGGAAAAAAAGGTTTATGATCCTAACTGATAAGAGCAAAATATTCAAAGAGGAGTACTAAATCAAAATTTGTGTATGTGAAGTGTGAGAGGATTTTTCCTTTTGGATGTTATGGTTTTTCCACAAGGGTACTTATAGCATTTCCAAATTAATTCTGGGAATTTTTTTGGCAATAGCAATTGTTAGCTTCAGTAGCCCGAGCCCCAGACAACAAATCGTGGATTTTGCACTGTTTGGAAATGATTTGGCACTGGTCCTGGTTACGGCTAAAATTGGACATTGTTTTCCTAGAATTCAGTCTCTTAGGGTTTTTTTTTTTTTGGCAAGTCAGTATTTGATTTTGTAGTTTCCGGTTTATTGTTGTACTAAGAGTCTAATGTAACGTTTTCTAATTGCCAACTCTCTCAACTATTTTTGAAAAGGGATTGGTGATACAAAATGATAAAGAAAGCTTCTTGCAGTTTGCTGATCAAAAAATGCTTTCCTGTAGTATCACTTCTTGCTCTAAACACGAAGAAAGACTTGTTAGAAATTGCCCGTTGTACCAACCAAGAAAGGCATGGAAGTCTTTGGGCATTGCTTGGGCCGAGTTAAATAGAGACTGGCATAGGTTAATGAATATCCATCCAAGCAAAAATGTCTTCTTTTCTGAAAAAATTCAAAACCTTGGATGATTAAGTTGTTGTCTTTTAGTATTGGATAATAAGCTGGTAAAATATTAGCTAATTGTTTTTCTGTTCTGTTAAAGTGAAGCATTGGTGTTGCATGTTTAACAGGTAAAAGCTTTACTTACTTCAAAACTTAGTATTGGATTTTGCGAGGACTTTTGGAAAATTTTCCGGGGTGATATCAATAATATGGTTGAATGGATATATTGTGACGTTAAAATTTCTTCGTGAGTGCTTTTAGGCATGGGTATTCTGCTTGTGTTCCATGACTCAGTTCAGTTTACAAAATCAATATAAGAAATTGTACCTACCAATTTGGCTATTGACAGCAAAACTTGTACAGACGGTCCATAAAAACCCTTTCGAAAGATGTTGAAGAGGAAATAGAAAAAAGATAAAGCAGCTCAGATGGGATAAAGAGACTTTCATGTAAGGCACAAGGAATCCAACCATTTCTAGTATCATATAAAACAGAGTTAGTGTTGCAAATGAGCACATGGGCTGCTGAAGGATGGCTCCAATTTCAATCCCATTCAAGACTTTAGCAGATTATGTTCACACATGGCTTTGGCTTGCTAAAAATTGAAGACTGACAGCCTCCCTCTGCCTTATTTATACCTGTGTCTATATAGAGGAATTTGTAGGAGAAAAATTGGGGGAAGGGATAATGGAAAGGGTTTCTGTTTTGGGCTCCGGTGAGCGAAACCCTTTGGTAGATCTTCTCCGAAATTGAAATCTCTCATGGAGTAGCTGATTTGCCAAACCACGTAAAATTTGTTGTCACTGTGTGTGGGTGTGTGCTTGTGTGTATGTTTTTTTGGGCATCCCTAGGCACAACTGTTAAAAAACAGAAAAATTCTATCAGAACATTTAGATACACCATTTAGTAACGTGGAAAATTATAATCAACATAAGTGAAATTTATTGAATTGGGTGGCATTGACGTTCATCAAAATAAGAACAGCAGAATAAGATAAATGTGTATGATAAGTCTCATACGACTGAATTATTAAGCAGACGAAAAAAATACAGAGAAACGAATTGTAGTCGCTTCTGGAACTTCAAGCTCTGGTGAGAATCGTCGAGTGATAACTCAAGCCCTTTGTGCTGCTGTAACGTATTCATTCTGGAAATGCAATGCAGATAGAGAGTATTATCATCATATGAAGTCATGGTAAACGAAATGTTTTTGAATAAGTTACGAAACGAAAAACATAAATTCGCAATCAAAATAATGATATGCGCAATGAAACAACTTGACTTATACATACTAGTTCTGGTTCTGCAACGTATTAATTTTTCACTCGAGCAAAAGGGAAGAATATGAATAGATTCAATACTATTACTCAGGGCTGGACATTTTGGCCGAACCATTAATCGGTGCAAGGCTGCGTTACGATCTGCAGCCTTGCACCAAATACAAGAAATTCGAGATAAACAGAAACTGGCAACGATCTGCCTTAACATCACCCTCACTCTGCCTTGGATTTCGACTCAAACGGAGAAAGAGACAGAGACATGACTGATCGTAGTGTCAAGGACATCAATGTTCGACTCGTTTGCTTGAAAAAAAACTTTCACAAATTCAGAATCTTAAAACAAGTGAACTTCTTACCACCACGCTGAAGAGTTCAGCTCTCCGAATGTTTCCATTTGTCATTCCCATCAACTTCCATGCTTCCTCAGCTATCGCTCTAGGCATGCAGTAAAGTAAGTCTTCAAAATTAATGTACCTATCATCGATAAAATCGAATGTGTCAAATCGACCTTTTGGGAACACAAAATATTACACAACACAAGGACACGAATTCAATACTGAATGTAAAGACCATAACAATAATCGCTGGAAAAAAATCCATCGAACCATCATAACGGTGACAATGATAATAGTAATTTACGGATCGGACAAAAATTTTAAGATTGAGGGAGTAATTTGTGAAGCTGAAAAAAAAATTCAATATGGTAATAGTAGGTTTTTTTTTTCCATGGGGTCGCCGGATCCCACAGCTCATACTGTAGCGTGGCCACTGGCTGCCACTTCTTTACGCTTGTTGACTAACAAATAATGCTCCTAAAGAAAGGTCAATATTTCCAACCTCGAAATTGACTTGTAAATGCACTTGCTCAATAGTCATTGTAATAATGTCACTTGGGCTGGTGGGGAAATTAGAGTCAATGAAAAAAAAAAAAGTTTTCTCGTGTCCGATAAAATCCAGACACCCCAAAACATAGTAGGGTCCCAACATAGTATTTCTAAGTTCTACACTTTTGGATAAGGCATTGTATATAAGGACAAGACAACTTTTCGTTTTTATAATTTGGTATCCGGACCAGTTCGAGCTTGGCACACCTCAACTGATCCTGAGGTTTGAAGTTAACTGTCGTCTGCCGGGCAAACTTTGAGTGACTTAAAAGGTTCAGAATGTTCACCTTCCCTGGGAATTTGAAATTACGACCTCTGAGGAGCAAGTCTTTTAGTTGTTGTATCACGACCATTCGGGCCAATCTCTTAGAGAGTTACATGACAAGAAGAATTGGAGAGACTCATTCCGGCTGTCTTGAGTGTCTTGTTATGCCCTTTTGTTATCATCCCATGTGCTCATGCGCCACATTGTGATATGCTTTCACTTATGAGAGAAACTTTTCACCCTTTTCAATCGACAGCTCCATGACCTGCATCACCCTTATGAAATTTAGCACTTTGAGTACCAACAGAGAAGATACTGGTAGTTTTCAATTGTCTGAATTAAACCATTTAAGATGATAATGGTAATGTTATAGGAAAACTGAAAGGCTACTACATATGTTGCTTCAATTGGTATTACAGTGAACTACATTGGTCTCATGACTTCATTTCTGTTTACTTAGATCGATCGAATCGGCAGGTAATATTTACTGATGTCAGGGATGAAAATCCGGAATTTTGCTTTCTTACAAGATTTTTATTATTTGACAAAGCTGACAAAGCTTTTCTCAACATGGGCAAAATTTTGGGTGCAAATAGGGTACCACACGTACATGTGGTGCCCGAGCGCGCATCTCGGCTGTCTAAAAGTGTTTTGGACGGCTCAGATTTCTCTCCTCTCTCTCTCTCTCTCTCTCTCTCTCAAATCTAGACCGTTTGGACGGCCAAAATGCGCACTGGGTACTGCTCCGTGGTACCCAGCCGGCACCCGAAATTATGTCATCTTGGTTTCTTGAGCTTGGGTACATTTCGGTCTTTAGGAACAACATGGTTTTCAAGGAAAAAACATCAAAAACAATATTTATAAACAAGCCAAAAGAAGCATATTCATATGCCTATAAAAAATTGGGATGATTTCCGAAAGTTGCACGTAGTTATGCATTAATATAAAATGGGGGACAATTACCTCTAGTTTTTTTCAGTGTAGCTTCAATAGCTGCTTTTTTGGGGTGTCCCACAAAGCTACAGAAGCAAGCTTCTTTTGGGCCCTATTTTAATTATAGAAACGAGGATAAAGCTTCAGCAATCGAAAATCATAGCAGAGACGAATCAAATAATATCACCAAACAGCAGCTCAAAAACTTGTAATCTAATCAGGTAAACATGCAGGACTATATACGCAGATTGCTTCCATTCACACCAGAGAAGAACTTTAATAGTAGATTTGGTAGGATGAGTCTTGTATCACATTTGATATTTTATTACGTGGATGGATCCGTTCCATCACTTGAGACAAGCTTTGATAATTTCGTCAAGCCCACTTAACAAATTAACGAGTTATAATTCTGGGTCTTTTGACAAGAGCCATGACACTGATCAAAAGAGTCTTTTGACAAGAGCCATGACACTGATCAAAAGAGTCTTTTGACAAGAGCCATGACACTGATCAAAAGAGCTCCCATCTACAATTAATATTCTTACGCTAAATTAGAAACTCCTTCATAACATGATGCATGATAAGAGCTCCCAGAGCAAGATATAAGACTCCTCCGAAAGAAAAGTAATTGCCATAACTTGAGTCTGAGGATCAATATGTACGAACCAAGAACTATAAAGAAGCTAGCCAAGGAACTGATCCTATTTGGCTTCAGTTACTATTGTAGTTTCTACATATGCCAATTGTAAGGCAGGATAGAATGAACAAGACAAGTTAGGAAAAGCCTTACTTATTGTCCACCTTTGCTTTCTGATCACTTTCTTCCCATGCCTTGATAAAAGACGAACTTTTCCCTTTTTCAACATGTGCGAGGGCTATACCTGAAAACACAACGCCAGGATATTAAAAATTGATAAAGATCCAAACATCACGTGAAAATAAAAATCAGTCACTTTGTGTTTTATTTGTGGTACTACTATGGTGTATTCCCGACTCTATTTATGCAGTTTAGTAGACTTGTTTGACTACTTTCAGAATAACATAACAGACTCCTCAATATATCGGGGCCTACGCTTTACTCTCATCATCGATACCACCAAATTTTAGTAGATGAGAAACCGAGAGTAGTTCAGTTGCTTTCCAATCGTTTACCTCTGTCAGTTGGTCCTAGTGAAATTCTCTTCACCGCAGGATCTAGAGTCTCTGCAAAGAGGAAAGTTAGACATCTTCATATCGAACATAAGATTTCAGCCTAAAATCCCATTTTAAGTAACTTTTTTCCTAAACAAGGACAGCAAAATCAACCATAATAGACAGAACTATGCCTAATAGACAGAATTACCCCAACACAACAAAATATCAAATTCACCTCAATCAAACACCACATAACCTAACCTACTTTCGCTCCCTCAACCTCGCCGCCGACTCCCTGTTCTTAATCATCCGCCTCTCTTTCTGCTGCGTCGCCTTATCCCAAAGGAAAATAAATCAATAAACAAAATAGTACTCAAAAGTTACAGTTGAGGAACAGATCTATGCAGAAAAACATGTGGCACTACCCACCGCATCACGTAGGAATCTGATAGCGCCATTTCAAAAAGCACCATTTCAAAAAGCCCTACGTTCTTAGAATGCGCTTTCCAATGTGTATCAATCTGTTGTAATGCACATTATACACAGCCATTTTAGAACGCATTTGAAAATGGATGAAGATTTCTACTGAGTGGTGACTAGTGACGGTACATTTCCACATTATACAAAGAAAAAGAATTCATGTATGCGTCATCGCCCATTTGTTCTGTGGCTAGAGAACATGTGAGAAAATGTAGCGTTAAAGATTGCAGACGATTTTGTACTGTTGCAGTGTAACAAAAAGACTACAAGTAATTTCCGATGCACCAACAAAAAAAAGACTACAAGTGAAGAGAATCAATGAAGTGATGAGTTTTTTTGGCCAGATGCAAATTTATGGAATATAGAGCCAAATTATTCTCTGCAATAACAATATGAAATGGCAATACATTATCCTTTTTTTTTTTTGGATACTCAGCAACGTATTATCAATGTCTGTAAAAAAGGGACTCATGAAAAACCTTTCAATTTAGGAGGTGCCGATGAGTTAAAATGGTATTTAATTGATCTAACACTGACGCCATCCATGGTAAATCCCCCAAATTGGATGGTTCAATCGAGCAATCTTCTAAACTAGTTTTAGATTCTTCAACAACCTACTCATCTATGCTTGCTACCTCAGAATGGCGGTGATGGTAATGATTCACAGTTTCTTTTGGTGTCCGGGCGTGCGCATGTACAGGTTAGAACATCACTTTAATATACAATTTTAAGGGGTAGACCTAGGTGAACTTAAAAAATTATTCAAGAGTAAACACTACAGAGAGAATACTAACCTCTGTAACGAAAAAAACTCTATTTGGTAACTCAACAACTACAACAGGATCAGCTGACAGTGCCTTGGCATCAATTACATTCACTGCTGATTTTCTGGACATATAAAACATAATTTGCTTAGATCGTGTTTAAATCGTCAAGGTGATTGCACTCCGGAATCAAGATTTGCAGCCCATCCAAACAACCATGTCACACCCAAGAAACAGAGACTTTCTACACTCGAATAAAGGGTTATTTATCATTCATCTGTAGACCATGAGGCCTATCCCTATGTTCGTATTCAATAGTATACACAAGGCATTCTTAGTCTTCTCTCTGAAATTTAAAACGGCATTCAATCACCAAGATCTAAATATATGGGGGCAGTGACAATCACAAACTTATGGTTTGAAGAACAAGGTACAAGCAGTCTGTGAAAAAATTCTTCTAGGAAGAATTTTGAAGGTTACAAGTTGGAGTTGTCTTTATACCTTAAGGACATTTTTACTTAGGGTTGAAGGCGTAGATTGGTCAGAGAGCAACAAGTAAGGTCCCAAAGTTCCAACTCAGTCGTATAGAACTACAATTACAACATAATACCCAGGGGCCCTTCAACAAAATACCAAACTGCACCGAACTTGGTGCTCCTCTGTGGTTACGGTCTTACAGATCATGAAATGTTTCATCCATACCACAGTTCAATCTAGCAATCTTCCTAAACTAGTTTTAGATTCTTCAACAGCCTACTCATCTATGCTTGCTACCTCCATAGATATGTGATGTGATGTGTATAATCCACGACAGCCGTCGACCGCTCTAACAAGGCAACTGTTTGGTGTTTAGGGAAAGAAGTAGGGTACTAATTAAAATTCTTCACCCTCACCAACAGTACAGTGCATCTGGATTCTGCTTCAACAAGTTCTCCAATTGAATTGGAATTTCTTTATTTATACAGGATTAGGTCGTACATTTTACAGTTTTAGATTCAAGGGATTTTAGACACTGAACTAACTGAACCTCAACATTTGTTCACAAACTAGAGGTTGAACACTGATAACCGAAAATCATGTGCAGTATGAAAGGAGATCAAATTTGAATTCCCAGCAATGGATACTTTGCAATTCATCAATTCCCGTTCGTCTTTAATTGAATTGCAAAAGAAGTACAATTACGGTGTATATGATGGTAAAGAGATAGGAATACATAACCAGTCGCCTAATATCAAGTAGCCATCATCTTCTTCAGAAGTAATACCAAGCTTGCGAGGGACAAAAACAGCCTCTGAACCAAATCTACCAGGTCCTAGCTCACAAATGCCTTGAACATTGTTTCGATTGGCCGGAGCCTCTGAGTTTCCGACCTCCGTCGGAGATGAATCTGCTCGGACGGGAAGTGTACAGGGTAAATGGGAGAGGGAGAGAGTTTATCGTCGATGACGGCGGTTCACGCGAGATTACGTTGAAACCGGTTATTATGGTTTTGATTCAGTATATCCAAACCTATTTTAAGAAACATAAATTCATTCAGATCAAGTACCAATCGGTATCTAATTAATATGAAATTTTTACATGATCTGTATTTTTCTGCGTTCTACAATATGAATGTCTCAGATCATTAAAACATCATCGAGACAGATAGAAAGTGTAGTTAAAGTTCCCTAAGAGTTGTTGGTATGAAATGAGATATGATTCCATGTATTCTAACTCATTTTAAGAAATAGAAATTCATTTAGATTAAGAACTAGTATGTATTTAATTTATGAGATATTCATATATTATATGTGTTGTAATAATTTCTACAAGAACAATGTCTCGGATCGTTAAATAATGGTCAATATAGATAGAAATCGTAATTGTAGTATCCAAGAGTTCTTAGAACCAAACGGGGTCGTTTTGGAGGCATGACATAGGTTGAACCTATGTCATGACGTGGATTTTTGAAAAAAAAAAAAGAAAAGAAAATACCCTCCTTTCTCTCTGCTCAAATACACACACCCGCCAACATCTATAGCTCTCAACTGTGTCTCAGGTGGCGATTACGTCGATTCGACCGTTCCGTTGCACGCCCCCGCCGCCGTCATTTGCGGGCACTTCCGTAATTCTTCACTTTTCACCAGTTCCGTCAGTGTTGCACTGTTCTAGCGGCTGAATCGTCCTCTCCTGGCCGATTCACTGTTGCTGCGGCGATGGAGTGTATGAAAGGCAGCCATTGTTGAAAGGAAAGGAGAGCGTTCGTGTGAATTCCCTACCTTGTTTAGGTGGGTTTATTTCCTTTAATTAATTGCGTCCTCTGAATCTGAAATTTGTGACTTCTTTAGCTCTATTGTTCAATTGTACTCATCGAGCTCTTCTTCTTTATTTTTATTTTGTAAGGACGAGCAAATCGTGCGAAATTGTTGAACGAACCAGGGTTCGTGGTTGTGGGGCTGGTTATTTTTTGCTCCAAGCTGTTAAATTTAATTTCTTCTTCGCTGTTATTTGAATGATTTTGTAGCTTAGTTGTGCCTGCAAATGTGTTTTCTGATGGTGCGTGTGTAATGTTATCGCCGTGTGTAAAGATTGTTCTGATGGCATAATGTACTTGTGTTTACGTGAAGAAGCCCTCCTAAGGTAATTTTTTTGCTTCTTTTCCCTTGATTTTGTCTTGAATAAGTTGTGATTGAGGTGGGTTTCATGTGTAGTGGGTTGGCGCCTCTCTCTCCCGCAAAAGCTCTATTGTGATTTGGGTGATGCAGATTGAGGATTCAGGCCCCCCAAAGGTAATTTCTTTTTTCGTGAGTTTTTTGTTTTCATGATTTTGGCTGGACTCAAATTGTGATTCAGGTGGGTTTTAGTATTTTTTCCGTTGGTTGGTGAAGAAGAAGGTAAAGTTGAAAATGGGGTGCAAATTTTCAGAAGTTCCTTTGAGATTGACTTCTTGATTGAACGACCTAGTTTTGCAATTGGTCCTTGTTTGAGTCCGGACTAAACATATTGTTGATGCTGCAAAAAGTTTTATGGAGTTTCACACGTGCTTGTTTTAACAGAATTTCAGCTTAAGCAAACAAAACTCAGAAATCACAGATGAAAGGCTTACCATATGAGAAGATCCCCGCTAGATGCCAACTTCTCATAAATCCATTCAGGAGCCAGTTCTTGCAAAAGTTTAAGTTGCTCTTCAACTTCTCCTGTGAAGGAAAGGATAATAGAAGTTGGCTCAACAAGAACTTTGGCAACAACATTAGAGAGATTTACTATGCTGATAATAACATGAAGGCTTACTTCTATCCACAATATCTAGGTGGTTGGCCACTATTCGGTGCATAAACTCCTCCTTCGTGACAACAGAACGCTTGATTGACTGAAACAAGAAACGGATCATGTCGAAGAGTTTAGGTAAACTGGCAATCATCTTTTGCCGCCTCTTGGCTTGGGAGATGGCTGGATCCCTCTCCTCTATTGCTTTCCGCTCTTTCTCTTTAATCTGCAGGGGCACTGGAGTTAGTTGTGCAATATGTTGCCTGTGGAACATAGACATGACAATGTTTCTCCAAGGAGGATAAAAATTACAAGAAAATAAATTGTTCAGAGCAAGCAAATGGCATTTTCATCAAAACAACTTCTCCTTTAAATGATAATAACAAAGGGGCTGCCTTTCTGAGGTACCAATATTTTGGGGAAAATGGTTCCAGGTAATGCTACAATTTTCCTTAGTCAGAAACCAATTATGACAATCAGCCCAAATAAAGGAGATCACCCATTGTCATTTTTTATTTTATTAGTGGAAGTAGTCACAGCTCATACAAAATAAAAGTCGTATCAAATAAAGGATTAAAGGTTAGAAAATCCATTATGGGCTTACCGATTCCAGAAGTTTCTGGGGAAGAATGTCAAAAATATTGTTGTCAACTGACAATCCTCTGACATGATTCACTTCATCCTTTTCTTTAGAAATTTTCACTGGACTGTCAAATGTCAGTGATCTGTTACGGAGTGGCCGTCTAATTAGTTTGTTTTGTGAGGTCGTTGAGTAGTCATCTGGGCTCATACAACTTCTCTTTGGTGGTCATAGAGCAGGTGTGGCGCTCATCAGTCTCACTGGAGTTGAAACGAGTTTTGCAGGAGTTCCTTGAATGGTAGTTGTTACAACAGAAGAAGAGGTTTCATTTTCCAAATCTCTCTTTTTTAGTGGAGTCATGTGTGGATGAGACGGTGGTACACTTGTTAGTGAAGCCCCAAGTGATGAACATTTGTCACTTGTGGGTGGGTTTAAGGAAAATTTACTGATGGACGGAGCAGAAGATGCACTGATACTTCCTTCATTGGAACTCTGATCAACATCTAGCTCTGAAACAGGGAGAGCAGAAGGTTGCAGACACATTGTGCCATGTCTTGGTTTTCATTTGCTTTAGCATTGCGTGAAACTTTTCGCGAGAAGTGCTTCCGGAAAGTAGGAGATAGATGGGTTGCTGCTGCTGGCTGTTGATCTAAAAGTTCTTCAGTGGATGTCTCACCAATCAAAGATGAGGTAGAAGCATTGCTTGTGCCGGTATGCGTATCTAGCTTTGACTTATTGAATGGCTCTGGTAGAGTTTCCTCTGGAACTCCCCCCTAAATTCAAACAGCATTGTTAAGTGCACAGGCTATTTTCAAGAAAAAGGAGACGATGGGCAAAACAAAATACTAGTAATAATAGTAACTAACATCTTCATAACTACAGCAGAGAGGTCAACTGCAGATATTACGGAGTCGTTCTTAGAACTCAAAGCTAACTTTCCTTGGTACACAAATTTCAGGTTAAGGCTGTTAGGAAGTAGCTGTGGGCAGGTGGCAAATAGGACATTGCGTGCTCTTGAATGCTAAGTTTTGAGGCGTTCTATATTCCCAGCTGCTTAACAGCAGTACATCGCCATCATCCAAGATGAGCTGGGAGATCATTTAAGCCACACAAAGGTCTGTGCAGAGGGATGACCAAAAGGAGTATAAGGAGTATATATGCTCAAGTGTCTAGGAAAAAAGGAACAGGATACCTCTCAAACCATCCATGACAACGGTAGCTGATATTGTCTTCTTTAGTGGCACAATACACAATTATGTTTCTAATAAAAACCAAAGACATTCAACTCAGTGAATACAAGTGCCCGAAAGTAGATGAAACTAAACGGCAACTTTGACAAACCGTCACCTGGCTATCTGCATCCAAATCAGCATCGTGTACTGCTAAGTTTAGGGGAGTGAAGTGACCTTACAATTTACATGTGCAAAACATCAATTTGAAGGGTTCGAATCAAAGAACTTCAGAGAAAGTAGGTATATACCTCTGGATGTGCTTTAAAGAAATCCAAGAGTCTACTGTGGAAGACCTTCCTCCTATGTGAATTCCCAATGGCAGATTTCAGCTTCCCTTCATTCTTAACAGCATCTACATTCATTGTGATATGAAGATCTGGCTTCATACAACAAGTTCACTCATCGTATAGTAATAATGATAATAACAGTGGCAAATTGGGAATGCTTGTTTCTTTGCTAACAAATAAGTGAAACTTGTTAGTTAAAGTAACCATCCACTCGAGCAGTATAGTTTGCCTCTTCCTTATGTAGGGATTTGTCTTTGCAGGTCTTCTTTGCTGTGGAAAGAGTTGTCGCACGCTGGACAAACTATCTTAGGCCAGATATTAAACGCGGACCCTTCAGTCCTGAAGAAGAAAAGCTTGTTATACAGTTGCATGGCATACTTGGGAACAGGTACACCAGTACACTACATTGTATACAACTATACAGTACTGGTTCTTCTATCAACAATATCGCTAGCAAAAGTAGATCTGTTGTTCCTCTACGAGCATGTGGTTGAAACAACAGTCGCATACTCTTCGAGATTGGAATTATGTCATCTTGGTTTCTCTCAGATTTCTCTCTGAAATCTGCGTCCAAAACACTTTTGGATGGTTGAAATGTGCACTGGGTACCGTCACGTGGTACCCAGCCGGCACCCAAAAGTTTCTCCTCAACATGTTATGGTGTGCGAAACAAATGTTATTTTTCGGATGGATATTCTTTTGGATTTCCAGAATATCTTGCTTAATTTGATTATGCATTTTCTAACCCAAAGGAACCTCTGTCATTATCTGAGAAAAATATCACACCTTCACTTGCACGATGCATCATGCATCTCATCTCAAAATTTTCCCTTTCTTAACCCTGCATGGCCAAATTGGCCATAAATCTCAAACAACCAATATCATTTCTCCAAAAAAAATCCATCCTGCTCCCATTCCATATTATTGCTTGCTACTTTTCTTGTCTCCCCATAGAACCAAAGCCGGCCCTGGGGTAAGCCCAACAAGACCCCGGGCTTGGGCAACCCACCCTCCATTGGGCAACCAACCAAAAAAAAAAAAAATCCGAAGTATGTAATAAATATTTAAGTTAGCCAAAGAAAACAGTGAGGAAAAATGGCCCAGCAGTAAAGGGCTTGGTTCCTGCCCCTTCTCGCGCGCAAGTTCGAGCCACAGGAGCTCCTTTATTTATTTTTTACTCCTTTTTTTAACTCCTTTTAGCCGAAAGGTGATGACTTCCTATGAGCTAGCCGCCCATGAAGGATATTTCATGCTTGGTTCAATTTCAGCTGTTTTTGGATGGGCTATACATAGAACTGAACTCATGTATTTTCAACTCCATTTTGCTTCGTGTACACAGAGTATTTTTGGTATATGGTGCGCTTATTGTTTGGCTCATTCGTTATGTATTTTTATAATAGCAATTAAGCTTTTTTTTTTCTCTGTTCAAGCTACAAATAGGGGTGTACGGCTATACACTCTACCCCAAAATAGTTACGTATGCTTTTTAACACCCTTTTTATTTTTCCAGATCAGTAACTTTTTTTTTTCTGTTTGAGTTACAATTTTTCTTGATAACCATACCAAAATTTCTCATGCTAGCTTAAGCCTCCCAACTAGATTTTTCTCCCCCTAACGCTCATATTTTCATCCGTAGATTTTTGCAAATTTCAAATTAATTGAACTTTGGTGCATCCCTATTTAGTACTCTCTTGATTGTTCTTGATTAGATTATTCTGAAGACCAAAATTCCTATTCAATTTTAGGGCTCCAATTAATAATTACTCCTAAAATGTTTGAAACCTTATAGTTTTACTATTATTTTATAAATTGTTGGTACAACAGAAGAAGTTTTCAGAAATTTTCAATTTTTGGGGGTGTCATCGATCACATTTTCCTTGGATTAAAATCAGGAATGGCATATCCAGACATATAGCAATAGTAGTGGTGGTGGCGATAGTGGTGATTAATTGTGGTCGTGGTGGTGGTAGTAGCAGATTCTCAAAAAAATTGAAGGACAATTTGAGATTTTCGTGAACAAAATTCAGATCTCATAATAGAAAAATCTAGCAACGAAAAAAAGCAATAGGTCTGACAGGTAGCAGTGCGCATTTAGTATGTTTATAATAGAACAGAGTGAGGTTTCTGTGTAACCTTTTTTTTTTTTTTTTTTGACTTGTATTTTTTTTTCATGGTTTAATAGAAAGGGGCATCCAAGCTAGGGCTCGGACTTGGGCAACCCAAACATTAGGGCCGGCCCTGCATAGAACAAACCAAACCCTGAGAGCCCAACTGGTGAAAATGTTTCTTCCACTCCTCTTCATCGTCTTTCCACTTGTACTCTCTCCGTGCCTCACGCTGCGCGCCTTGCTAGACTTCTGTGTCGCGGACCTCACATTGTTTGATGTTTTGGGAAACAATTTTAATCTCATCAAATCTGCGGTGAGCCCAGGATCTGCGGCACAATTTCCAGGCGTAAACGGGCTAGTCATTTCCATGGCCCGGTAGACCAAGCCGTGGGTGGAGTTGTGCAAATGGACACCCACCCCGGGCCTCAGAAGTACTTTTTGTAGTGGATGGGACAATTACCGCTGGATTCATATCTTCAGCTAACACTATGTACTTGGAGACTCTAACCAAAGGGGATTTTTTTTTTCGATGTTATGGTTTCACAAGGGTTATAGCATTTCCAAATCAATTTTTGCATTGGTGATACATGGATAACATGCAGTAAAAGCTTTACTTATTTCAAAATTTATTATTGGATATATTTTCCAAGGACTCTTGGATTTTTCCCCGGATGATATCAATATTATGGTTGAACGGATATATTGTGACGTTAAAATCTCTTCATGAGTGCTTTTAGGCACGGACATTCTGCTTGTGTTTTATGACTCGGTTCAGTTTACAAAATCAATCTAAGAAATTGTAACTACCGATTTGGCTATTGACAGCAAAACTTGTACAGACGGTCCATAAAAACTCTTCGAAAGATGTTGAAGAGGAAACAGAAAAAAGATGAAGCAGCTCAGATGGGATAAAGAGACTTTCATGTAAGCCACAAGGAATCCAACCATTTCTAGCATCATGTAAGAGTTAGTGTTGCAAATGAGCAAAGGGGCTGCTGAAGGTTGGCTCCAATTTCAACCCCATTCAAGACTTTGGCAGATTATCTTCACACATGACTTTGGCTTGCTACAAATTGAAGAATAACAGCCTCCCTCTGCTTATTTATACCTGTGTCTGTATGGAGGAATTTGTAGGAGAATCATTGGGGGAAGGGATATTGGAAAGGGTTTCTGTTTTGGGCTCCGGTGAGCGAAACCCTTTGGTAGATCTTCTCCGAAATTGAAATCTCTCATGGAGTAGCTGATTTGCCAAACCACGTAAAATTTGTTGTCACTGTGTGTGGGTGTGTGCTTGTGTGTATGTTTTTTTGGGCATCCCTAGGCACAACTGTTAAAAAACAGAAAAATTCTATCAGAACATTTAGATACACCATTTAGTAACGTGGAAAATTATAATCAACATAAGTGAAATTTATTGAATTGGGTGGCATTGACGTTCATCAAAATTAGAACAGCAGAATAAGATAAATGCATATGATAAGTCTCATACGACTGAATTATTAAGCAGCCGAAAAAAATACAGAGAATCGAATTGTAGTCGCTTCTGGAACTTCAAGCTCTGGTGAGAATTGTCGAGTGGTAACTCAAGCCCTTTGTGCTGCTGCAACGTATTCATTCTGGAAATGCAACGCAGATAGAGAGTATTGTCATCATATGAAGTCATGGTAAACGAAATGTTTTTGGAAAAGTTATGAAACGAAAAACATAAATTCGCAATCAAAATAATGATATGCGCAATGAAACAACTTGACTTATACATACTGGTTCTGGTTCTGCATCGTATTCATTTTCACTTGAGCAAAAGGGAAGAATATGAACAGATTCAATACTATTACTCAGGACTTGCACATTTTGGCCGAACTATTAATCGGTGCAAGGCTGCGTTACGATCTGCAGCCTTGCACCAAATACGAGAAATTTGAGATAAACAGAAACTGGCAACGATCTGCCTTAACATCACCCTCACTCTGCCTCGGAACGGAGAAAGAGACAGAGACATGACTGATCGTAGTGTTAGGGACACCAATGTTCGACTCGTTTGCTTGAAAAAAAACTTTCACAAATTCAGAATCTTAAAACAAGTGAACTTCTTACCATCATACTGAAGAGTTCAGCTCTCCGAATGTTTCCATTTGTCATTCCCATCAACTTCCATGCTTCCTCAGCTATCGCTCTAGGCATGCAGTGAAGTAAGTCTTCAAAATTAAGGTACCTATCATCGATAAAATCGAATGTGTCAAATCGACCTTTTGGGAACACAAAATATTACACGACACAAGGACACGAGTTCAATACTGAATGTAAAGACCATAACAATAATCGCTGGAAAAAAATCCATCGAACCATCATAACGGTGACAATGATCAAGAAAATTAATGTACAGATTTTACAACGTGTACTTACTGAGATTCACTTTTCGACAGCGTCCTAAGTATCTCTTCGGCTACAAAAATAGGATTGTTACGCTCGTGATGGGGTAGGTGCTGCAAGGCCTCTTCCAAGAAATTCCCGTGCACAATAAAATTTGTCAGGTTCCACACTTCCCAGTCGGTCGAGGTGTCCGGGCTAATGAGACGCCATTCACTAAAAGTTATCGGACTCCATAACAGCTCGTCCCCCCTTCGACTGGGGGAGACATTCACAATAAAATCTCTCTCGACTGTCACCTGATTTAAATCATCTAATGGATGTAACAGGCAGCGTACGACGTACTCAAAAAACAGAACACTTTTGGCTCCTTCCAAACTTCGCCTGAGGTCCGAAATTAATGTGGCCTTTATCACAACGATCATGGTTCCCCAAAATGCATTTGAGACCACAACGAGATATAGAGTTTTGGTTATGGTCTTAATAGAGGGATTCGTTTCACCGACCTGGGGCGTTTCGATGAAAGAAATCCAGCTTGTCAACACCATGCCAGACCATAAAAAGAGTTCGAATATTTTCCTCACGTCATATGCGTAAGGGAGATACCCCTTGATCCTCCTATGTGAGTTTTCCATAATGGAGATAATGGCAGCGCTTATGGCGCGGGCGATGAAGAGTCCAGAGAACAGGAAGAAGGCAATCATTTGCCACTTCCATTGTTCCAGAATGGTAGTTTGGAAACTCAAGATGGGGAGGAGAAAAGAGATTATAGGACTAGAGAAAAGTAAGAAACGTTCGAACCTCATTGTCTTCGAGTGTGTGAAGTAAAATCTCCCGTTCAATATTTCTGGTACTTTTTGAAGTTTGTGGTGTTGTTGGCTCTTGATCTGATGACAGGTTTCTCCGTATTTTGCCGATTCTTTTGTTGGTTTCCGTTGTGGGATTAGATAGGCTTCAATAAATCATCACCATCATCATCATTTATCATCATCATCAGAGAGAGAGAGAGAGAGAGAGAGAGAGAGATTTTCGTTACATCACAATTTTACGTTCTAATCTGAGAATAGTTTGGCGAGTATCCCGCTGAGATGGTTTCAAAAGAACTGAGGGACTCTGCTGAGGGCAATACTCGGCAGATATTTCGGCTGTTCAAATGTGTTTTGGATGGTCCAAATTTGAGAGGGGTTCAAATCTGGACCGTCCAAAACATGTTTGGATGGTCGAAATGTGCTCGGCAAGGCCTGCTGCGCTCGACAGAGAATACCAAATATGTTTTGACCTAGTTTTGGGATGCACTACACCACACTATGCCAAATACTCCTATTGCCTTTGCCAATGGTTTTTTTTAACTGCAGTAACGCAAAAAACCTCCGGTAATAATGAAGTCATATAAAATCAACATTATTATTTTCCTATTAAATAAAAAAGAAAATTGATATTCGCACTCCCAATTTTGATGGAGGGGCTCCAAGCTACAGTAGTTTTCCAAAATTACCCTTTTCCAAGTTCCATGATTTACTTCAAGCACTCCAAAAAACCTTTACTCTTCTCATTTACTTCAGACACTCAAAAAAAGCAAATAGTTTTTTTTTCTATCAGAAAAAAGCAAATAATTGCTCAACTTCTTTTACGGCAAGTCACTGAATTGCCTACTTCCATATGTAATGTTTCCTTGGTAGAGTCTTTATGTTATTGTGTCCATGTTCTGCACCAGGACAACCTAGACAAGTGGTATTCGGCTTATGATTGTACAATTATCCTTTTGTCCATGCTAAGTCTCTTAAAAGTTCTGTTTCTTTTCCTCTCAAGAGTTCTCTAACTTTGGTAATGTGTTTTGTTTGTCTCACTATGAGTTTTAAAATGTAGATTTGCGGCAGTTATAAAAATTTTGAGGGAAAAATGGTAAATAATGAGTACGAAAATATAAAGATCTTGTGTCCTAACCGTTATTGAAGATTTTGCAGCATCAACATTTTCAATTGTGTGTGCTGTTTATTTTGCAGATTCTAGCAATGTTTTTTTTTTTTTTTTTGTGTGTGCAAAGTGGCGTAAAGCAATGTGACATAGATGCATGTTTAATGTTTGGAACCTAATGTTCATGTTGTGGATGTTTAATGTTTGGAACGTAATGTTAATTTTAATGTTTAGAACCTAATGTTTATGTTTGGTTTTGGTTCATTTTTCCGTTTGGAGTGCCTTAGTAAATGAGGAGATAATTTACGGATGGAGTGCCTCCAGTAATTTTTATATCTTAAAAAGAGTAGTTTTGTAACTTCATTAAATATTAGAGTGCCTGCATAAAAAAATGGAGCTCCAAAATCAGCACCCAATAAAAAATTCTTGTAGCTGAGTGGTTAAGTGCTTAGGTTCGATTCAAAGGTTTCGATTCGAATCTCAGCGTTATGATTTTGTTCCCAAAAAAAATCTTTAGCGGGATTAATAAGACCGTTAATAGTATTTTTTTTCTTTACCAATTGTTGAATTAACAGCAGTTAAAAAATCGCCGGTAAAAACATTACCAATAGTTTCCGTGCGTTTAACAACGTAAAAACATTTTTTTGGCATAGTGCCGTTGTAGGATGGGCAGCACTACAGCATCCCGCGTCCACTAAAATAGCTCGTATTCTTTTTTGGGAAAGTCTATGAACATTCTCATCTTTGCAACCAATCCATACTTGCATCTTATAACAATCACTCAACGATTTTGTAAAATGTCTCCATCCACAATCTCTTCCTTGACATGTTGGAAGACTGTGATTGGATTACCCTTTTCATTTAAAGAGCTCAAATTCCACAAAGAAAGTCAACTACTTAGAGCATCTGTAACAAAATTGTCAAATTGCTATATTAACAATGCTACTTTGATGGTTCCCTAGCTATTTTTACCATCATGGGCAACTATCCTCAATGGGCAACGACTGTTCATATGATTCCTCAACCTTAACTAGCAAAGAGACCAATATTTGCAAGATGCAAGAGGCGTATAGCAAGGATGTAGGAAAGGCCTTTGGAGTGCTGCAAGCACGCTTTGCATTGTACAAGCTCGGCTTGTTTATGGTTTCAAGAAGATCTTAACTATATCTGAAGGCTTGCATTATTTTACACGACATGAGCATTTTAAGATGAGCGTGAGAACGTTCAAGATCCACCATATGTGGCTGGTCGAATGGAGATGTCATGAGAGCCGATAGTTATCTTTATTGAGTTTGTTGCTTTTCACAATATGATTTAATCTACTGCAGCCCATCACGCTCTACAATGATATTATCGAACACTTGCTGCACCCAGGGGTCGCCTTAGTGGTGCGGGTGGATGCTAGGCCTTGGTGGAACTCCTTAAGGTCTAGGGTTTGATTCCTTGCCGGGTGAGTACCCTGTACGTAAATGGGGGCTGTGGCGGTGTGGTTGCGCTAGTCTCCCCAGAGGTCTGGGTTGTGCAGTTGGGTCCAAAGGCAGTACCGGCCCTGGCCTAAAGTGGGAAGTGCGGCCGCTTTATGCCCAAAAAATTAAATGTAATTTAGCCAAATTGTCTCTATGGATCGACACTCGGACTTAGCCACTATTCTTCTGAGTAGTAGTTAATTCTAAATATTTATAAATATAATTTTGATACGGTATGACACGATCACACTCCTAACTCTATATTAATTAGTTGGTTCCCCTTTGACAGAGGGTGTGAAGCTCAACACCGATGGCTGCATTTATGAAAGGAATGGAAAAACTGGATTTGATGGTCTACTCATGGACCATGAAGGCAAATGGTTGCTAGGATACTGTGGAAAACTCAAGTCAGTTTCAATTTTGGAGTCAAAACTCTTGGGAATCTACAGAGGCCTCACCATTATGTTCGAGAAAGGTTACAACAACATCCAAATAGAATCAATGTCCCTCACAGTAGTTCAACTAATCAATGAAGCTTTTAGGGTTGAACACCCCAACAACACCTTGATTAGATATTCCAGAATACTTCTAATACGTACCCAATAACTTCACACACATATTTTTAGAGAAGCTAATTCCAGTGCAGATCACTTGGCTAGGTTGGGCGGTCAACAACATAAACAATTGGTTGTGACTGAGATTTCTCCTCAATCTGTTTGCATTTCTGTGCGAGATGACTGGCTCGATAAGAGCCACTCAAGGGACTAGGCCTTCTGTTTTCTATGCTTGTAACTGTGTCCTTGTTTTCCCTTTAATGTTTTAGACTTTCGAAGCACAAAAAATAAAATAAAAATAATAATAATAAAAAAGAAAAAAAAGAAAAAGAAAAGAGGAGAGCACATTGCTCGCCTTAGAGAATGTATGGCCTTTGTAAATTTTCCGAATAATGTGACTAAACAATTGAAAGTCTCTAGAATTCAATAGCTATGGCAACTGTTAATAGCTGGTTAAGGTGGTAAGTTTACGGAGAACAGCTCTTTAATTAATAGTAGGCTATGAGACGCAGATACGGGTACGCAATACATGTACGATACAGGCAGCAGCAATTTCAGAAATTTTGCACAAAGGGGTCACTAAAGACTCCTTTAGGCCTATGCAAACTCACATCAATTTTTGGTATATATATGTGTGTGTGTGTGGCACACATTTTTCTTCTTTGTGTTAGTTAATTTTGATTTGTAGAACTAAACAAAATGTATAGTTTATAGGAAGCGGAGTTTTTTGCCGTGCATATGGTGCACGGCACCGTGTGGTGCGGGGCATCTGACCGTCTATTGCGGAAATGCTCAGTTTGGATTTAATCCGAACCATCAATTCCGTGGATTAAATCGGAGTCGTGCATTTTTGCAATGGACAACCGGATTCCAGCACCACGCGGTGATAATGGATTTGTGTAACATATAGCTTTATTACCATTGGCTTGTACACTAAAAATTTTGTTGATAGGTTTTTTACTAACCATTTAAAAACTCAAAACTGAAGTAAAGTGGGCTAGGATTTGAACCTGAGCCAAACGTATTGAAAGGGGATGGCTTACTTTTGGAATACAAGACTACATTTGTTCGATTTTGGGCTACTTTACAGTAGAGTATATGTTTACTTCGTTTGACTCGGGGCTACTTGTTTTCATGGGGTCATGTGCCTATAAGCGGGGTATAAGCGGGGTTCGGCAGCACATAATCTTAGTTGTCCAAAAATGTTTTCAATAGTCTAGATTCGCAGACAATTTGTTACCGATCAAAGTATACCTTTACCGGTAAGAAAGTTTCAGCGAATCTGGACCATTGATTTCCGAGATGGACGACTGTGACGTGTGCTGCATGATGTATACGGGTATTTGTAGGATTGAGATACAGTGAAAACTTAAAAAAAATAGGGTAGCATACAACTGGGCAAGACAATTTTTTTTAATGTTAATTTTAAGATTTATTTTATCTTATGTAAAAACAATGAACTTATCTTACCTATTAAAATAAATTCCATGTACCTGTCTGTTTTAACAAAGAAATAAATTTGATATTGTTTTTGAACAACCCCATCTATTTATGTTGCTTTGTAGTAATAAAAACCATCTACTACTATTTGATACTCCCTCCGTCCCATTTTCATAGCCCCGTATTCTTTTTTTGGCCGTCACAAATGTAAGTCTACTTTTCAAAATAAGCAATAGAAACTTAATAAAATTATATTATTATACTTTTGTTTAAAGTAAAGTAAAGTAAAGTTATGTAATCATTCCCATTAAAAACTTGGAATCTCAAGTGGGACTATGAAAATGGGACGGAGGGAGTAGTATTATTTAAAAATATATCGTCTATTATTTTTATTGAGATAGCCTCCCAGTTGATGGCGATAATTTTTGCTGTCGTCGGGCTCATTTTCAGATTTGCGTTTATTTTAAAACTTTATTACAAAAAACGTGCATTTTTTAACTTTATTCCCAAAGTACGTGAAAACGTTGTTAGCAAACACGCTTTCTTGAAAACGTGGTTAAGTTTCACGCTTTAAAAGTAGGTTAGGAAGGATTAACTCAAAAATTAAGTTAATCGTAATCTGGCTTGAAAAAGTGGTTAGCAAACACACTTTTAGAAGGGATGTTTGCCAATCACGCTTTCTCATTTAAAAAAAAAAACCAAATCTGTAGCCGATACAACGAAGTGTAAAACCCTAGCCTCAGGTCGGAATCGTCGATACACGTACACGAGGAGGAAGGGCGATTGGTTGGCGGGGGAGAGTGAGAACGAAGATCTGCGAAGAAGATAGGTGATTCGTCTCTCGATCGAACTTTCAAGCCTCGATTCAGCATCTTCAGCTATCATCGTCAATCTACTCACCATTTTCGCAGACCCATCTTCGATCTGGGACCATCGATTCAGGTAAACACATGAACAGAACCTTTATTTGGCCCTCCACATGGTTTCCGGACGCCGTACCGGTTCGTTTTCTCCGTACCCGTTGCGTACGGTACACCTACGGCGACTTTTCTGGCGTATCCCTGCTTCATAGATAATAGGTCTTTGCTTTATGAATTTTCCTTCAGAGTATGTGCTTTTTTTTCCCTTGGAAATTTTCTCTTAGTTGATATTTAGATTTTCTTGTTCTTATTGGAATTTGGAAGTTAATGGCTCTCTAGAACTGGTTAATTAGTTTAGAAATTTCTTATTCATAGAAACATGAGCATTCCATAAAAAAAAATTGATATATAAGATTAGCATTGCATGAAACTACATGGCTGTCTTATCCCTGCCATGGGCAACCTTCACATAGACGGAAGTACCTTAGAAACCATGAAGGGACCAAATTATTACACGACAACCTAGTGAGAGCATCACATAATAAATCTGGTAAGTTCAATGCATATAGATCACAACAAACATTACGTTACATAGCTGATAGGAGCACTTGGAATTGAGAGAATACAAGACAAAGTTATGCCCTCTTAATTAAGCTTCCCATCAGAAGAAGCTAGACACCGTCAGATGCGAATTCCGAACCCTCCTTACTAGTCTTGATTGCCTTTCTTGAATCTGGACTATTCCTTTCTTATCCCTCACATTTCGGATGCACCAGTCATGGTATGTGCATGAAAATAAAGTTGGTTTCGAGTCCAAGTCTGTTGCAAAGGCGGAAAAAGGGGTATTGATTTGTGTCGTCGAGTTCGACTTCTAGTGAGTGTCCTCTCAGCACCTTCAGATGATATCGATGACTGCAGCTTGATGGAAATTTTGATGCTTGAACAGGGGTGACCATTATCTCATGGACAACTTCCTCCCTGGAGAGGGTGATTGGTTATAGAACAGTTCGAAGAAAATGTTTTGCCAATACTGGCGTTTTGGTCTGGTGAAAATCTGTTTATATATGCGTAAGAAATGGGTTAGTACTTATAAAAAGAAAAGGAAATGTAGAGATAATGGAGAAAGACGAATAAATAATTTTCATTTAGCCTCTGTTTCGGCATTTGTTTCCCTGATCGATGTTTATTTCATTCTTCAATTTCTAGGCTTATGACTCTATCCCCTTCGAACTTTTCAGGTCATTTGGCTCTGTTTGTATGCAACCAGTCAATCATGCCGCGGTATGAATAGTTTATTTTGTTAACTGAATCATGTAAATATATTTAATATTTTATCTGGTTTTGAAGGTTTATAGAGATTTCTTGTCTCTTGTTTGTGGGTTTTTTCAGGTATTATTGTGACTATTGTGACACTTATTTGACACATGACTCGGTAAGCTGTTCTCCACCAGCCTTTAGTTCCTGTCCTTTGTTACGTAGTCATCTATTGTGACAAGTGTGTGGAAATTTATACTGCAATAACTTTTTTTTGGTTACATTTTAGAAGAATCTACAATATACCCATCTGAACCCAACCTGTAGCAAAGGGTTCCAATCTCCTATACTTGCAGATTTAACTCACTAGGCTGACTGTCCGGTTTGCAATACTTGTTGAACTGCCACTAAATTGTAAGTACACAAGATAATAACTGAAGAATTTCAAGGCTTGGCAACATAATATCTGATAATATTGGTCTTAGTCATCTTTCTCTTTAGGATTTGTGATCCTCGCAGCCAAATTTCCCTTGCTTTACAACCACCTGAAAGTTTGAATATGGATTGTTAATTTGTTATCTCGATCTGTTCTTTCAGCCTTCTGTTAGAAAGCAGCACAATGCAGGGTACAAACACAAGGTATATTCTTCAGGCATGCTTCTCTCTATTTCTTTTACGGGCGGATGCCGCATTATTAGATTCTCACATTCGTATAATATATGAAGGCAAACGTCAGACAATATTACCAGCAATTTGAGGCACAACAAAATCAAAGTTTGATCGACCAAAAGATCAAGGAACATCTTGGGCAAACTGCTGTGTACCAGCAAGTTGGTGCTGCATACAACCAAATGAGGCCCCGTTTGCCTATTCTTCCTACTCCAATGATGCCAATGGCCGGGAATGGTCAATTTCCTGTTAATTCACTACCTGGAGTTCGACCACCAGTCTTCCCTAGACCACTTCCTGGTGCCCCAGGTAACCAGTGCATTATGCATACATTTTTGGAGTTGTATATTTGCATATACAATGTAGTATGCGTATAAATATGTACATATGTAGATAAATTTATAAACTATTTTCACTAGTGTTAAGTACGAACACAAATTCGTTGACCCTCAGCTTAGATGTCAATATATTTCTTAATCTAAACTATTGGTGCATGCAGTTATTGCACGTGGTTGCATTTGCATGTAGGTCCTGGACTTTTATGGTACTTGATGCTATGCCAAACTGCCTACTTGTAGGGATATACCTTTAGCAAACATGATGTTCAGACTGGCAATATAGTCTACCTCTGGTGAAAAAGAACTGTTTTGAAGGGAATAGAATTATAGAACTTGTTAACGTTGCAAATATCTCCATATGACTTTGATCTAGAATAGACCGTTCATTTTTTAATGGTGTGGTACAGTATTATGAGAGCGGCTATTTGACAGACGAACATCTTTGTGGTCGTATCTATGGCTTTTCAATGTGGATATTTAGATGCATGCTGTTGATTGGTACTACATTTTATTCTGATTTTATTTGGTAGCAAGGACTACCATGCTCTTTTGTCTATGCTTCTAAGCATGTTATGCTTGATCAAATTACCGTCTCAATTTTGTCGATAGATTTCTCCAATTGCTGTCCATATTAGTAAGACAGGTGCAATGTAATGTGTCATCTGTCTTGTTTTGTGGGAAATTTTGTCCCTGATTTCTGTCGATATTGTCAGGTTACATGCCTGCTCCTATTATGCCACCAATGATGGCGCCACCTGGTGCTCCAATGCCTGGTCAAGTTAATGGTCTCCCAAGACTACCAACAATGAGTGGTCCCCCCACAGGAGTTCCAGGAAGCATGGCGACACCAACGACTAGTGCTGCCACCTCGATGGTTTTCCCAGTTACATATCAGGCTTCTTCAGCGGCACCAACAAGTGGAGGTGGTGGTGGTTTCGACTTGAATGCTCAACCTCCTGAGGCTAGTCATTAGACTGGTCAAACTGGCATCATTTTCCTTCCTAATCTGGTAGAACTGACTGGATCTACAAGTGGTACGATGTTTTTCAAGCTCAAAAATATCGTGCAAGGAAGGTAGACTATGTAATCGAAGGAAAGAAAATCGCTGCCTTCTTGTCTTCAGTAGTAGTTTAAGGCAGTATTTATGGTTAGAATGAACCAGTTCTTCTTTACTGAACTTGCATCCCCATGTCTTACTATTCCTTGCTTTTGTGTGTATGTGAGTGATTCTGGGTATTTCAAACAATGACTATCTGACTCTTCACCTTGTCATCCTTCCTTTCTTTCATGCCTCTCTCCAAATTGTTATGTGTAGGATTTCTCGTCATTACGACAATAACCCTGTCGTTACAGGGAACTAGAACGCAAACCGGATGCATTGCTTAGTGCAAGTCCAGGTCCTGGTTCAGATTGTGCTAAATTGCAGGAACATAGGCTGTTTGTGTTTTTATTACTATTATTTTCGAATCACGGAAATGTACTCCGGCTAAAAGAACCCACAAACCTGGGCAATTGGCGTAGTGGTTGTGGTCGGTGCTGTAAAATTGTTTGCTCAACTAATGGGGATATCCATTGAAAAAAAAAAAAAAAACTCATGGGGAGATGAAGTTGGTACCTTGTGGAAATGGGTTGGCTTGGGATCATGTCATTTACGCAATTGCATTATTTGTTGGTTCAAGGAAAGATTCATTTCGGTAGCTCTGAAAAAAGAGATCTCGAGTGTTTTTTATGATGGCCCATTTAGACTGAATGGCTCGTAGAGTAGATGATCATTCGAAAATAGACGACTTCTTGTCCATGTAACTTTTGATTTCTAAGACAAATGTGATTTGATCATGCGAAAATTGTATTTGATTGACGTAATGTTTTACACAAATAATCTACTCAGCCGGCTTTACGAGTGAACCGTTTCGATCACTCCCCAAATCGTATGGACCATTCAGTCTCTATAATCATGTTAATATTATCAAGAAATTAGAGAGAAACCTAACCTTTTGATTTCTTTAGTGAGAAACCTCACCCTTTGATTTTATTCTGTCCTTCATAAAATAGCTTAAAGACGGATTCGTATTTAATGGAGTAGTTTCTAGTTTTCACACTTTCTACGTGCCACAAGCCTACAATCATAAATACTTGATAGGCTGTGTGGGCTCTACGCACATTGATGGTGCAGCGGTGTGGGCCTCACATTCCTTGTAGTTTCTAGTTTTTGTACTTTCCTATTGGAGATGTGTGACAAGCCTATAATCATAAACACTTGGCAGGGCGTGTGGGCTCTACACACATTGATGGTTCAACATGTGGGCCTCATATTTCTTGTAGTTTCTAGTTTTCATACTTTCCTATTGGAAATAACCATAAACACTTGGTAGGGTGTGTGGGTTCCAAACGCATTGATGTTGCAGTGTGTGGGCCTCACATTCCTTGTGAGTGTGCGCTGGACTTGTTTGAAGTGTTTATAGCATTTTCGTTCCTGTGCATATGTCCTTTCCATATTTTCAAAAGAATACTTAAAGTTTCATCCTTAATCAAAATATAAGAACCGGGTTTATCCTCAGTAGACTCAAATTAAATTGTATATGGTTCAGTATACCACCACATGGCGGTTTACTGATGCATGGTGACATACATGTCATTGATAAATGATATTTATCAATCTCTTGACACTTTTTTCTCCAATTCGTAAAAAGATAAAAAAAAAAAAAAAAATCTACGACGACAGGACGACTAGAAGAACTAAAATAAGTGACTTTGAAGAACTAAGAAGGAGTACATTGTTTTACAATTTTCTTCCCCTAATTTCCGCCTCCAAATCCTGGGTTTGTATGAGACTTGAACTTTTTCTATGAGACTTGAACAAATACATATCCTGCACAAATAATAGCTTTTCTATGAGACTTGAACTTTTTCTGGTAGCTATTTTCCGCTTCAACTTAAATTTGTTATTCTTATATATTTCTCTCGGGAAAGGCTACAATACATATCCATTAAAAGTGTGTACCATATGCACCTATTGTATGATTCATATTATGCCACCTCATTGGCAATTATAACATTTTTTAGTGTTGCATAACTTTTGAGTAATATAATTCATAACATTTTAGTATGTCTCGTAACTTTTATAGGGATGCATATGATACACACTCATGTAAGGGGGTGTGTATTGTAGCTTTTTCCATTTCTCTTGAGCATTTTATGAGGCCTTTTCTTTTCCCAAAAGGCTCCTCATCAATGGAAATATCTACCATTGTCCCAATGTGAACTGAAACTTTGGATTTTCAGTCAATGTGCGAGTGACAGCACTAGTATAAAAGGAGTCCAAC
The DNA here is from genome assembly GCA_963854785.1 of Vaccinium vitis-idaea. NCBI lineage: Eukaryota > Viridiplantae > Streptophyta > Magnoliopsida > Ericales > Ericaceae > Vaccinium > Vaccinium vitis-idaea. The sequence goes on from OY978219.1 coordinate 39,110,062, forward strand.
CCTCCCTTTAAGTGTCCCCTAGTCAACCCATATCATAAGAGTTTAGTCCCCTTTTATATCTCTCTAATCACATTTATCTGTAAAGGAACCTTAGACTCTCCTCAATTCAGATGTCTCTTCCTCCAGCAAAAAGGCAAAGGTAATGCCAAAGTTTTTGATTTGATATATAGTTTTTTTTTCTTCTTTTCTATGCTTTACGGATTTGAATGTGAGTTGTTTCAATCTAAAACTAGCCTTTTAAGATTGAACAAAAATAGAATGAATCGATTCCACAGATGACTTGTTTTAATACATCGCACAAAATCATAAGTATTTGATTTGTGTAAAGTGATTGTTATACTAAATGTATTAGAAATAGATATCTATACCTAAATTAAAAGATATCGATCTTAGGTTGTTGATCGATTTTCATCGTGATCTGTCTCTGTGATACTGTTTTTTCATACTAACAAATATGAATATGAATATCTTTTTCGTTTTTAAGTCCATCGTTTTGCTACATGTATCAGAAATAGATATCGGTACGTAAATTAGAAGATCCATGAAGCATTTGGCTTTTCTTGATCTCTATACATCGATCTTAGGTTGTCGAATGATAATTAACATGATCTGTTTCTCTGATACTATATTTTTGCACTAACAAACATGACTATGTCTTTCATTTTTAATTTCATGGTTTTCCATATAAATTTGATTATTACATTTTCTCCACTTGTTGGATCAAATTTGATTCATATAAAATGATTGTTAGGCTAAATGTATAAGCAATGCATTATGGGCCTTTTGCCACCGCCGTTTTGGGGCTTATGTTCAATTTATTGTTCATTCGAACAATTTGTCTTATAAGACCCACAGAGTAGTATATCCACGCAATAAATCAGCTTGATTGGACATTAATAAGTATATCAAGTTGATTTTTATGCATTCTCATATACATAACTTAAAGATTCATGAAGTACTTGGTTGTTCTTGATCTTTGTACTTGACTTGTAACCATCCGTAATTCGTCTTTGATGCTCTTTTCTTTTTTAGAGCTAATTCTCTATTTGGTTCCATACTTCCATCTGATATATTTACTTAGTTTCCTCCAATAACTCAAATGAAAACACTTGACATTATTGTTGAAACCTTATGTGGCTCCAGAATTATTGCCAAAAGTTTCTAAGCTTATGTCCTATTTATTTATTAACAAGCAACTTCCAGTTCATTCTTATAGAATGACATTTGTATTGAGAAATGTATGACTTCCCATCATATAAATGATGCTTGTCACATAACTTGGTTTACTTACTCTGTGTTGGAAAACCATGATGGGCCTAACACACTTTATTGTAGGCAAGAGCACACTCAAATACACTATACTATTTGGGGGAGGGAAATACAATTAAAACATTGTGGAGTTTTTTTGTTTGTACAAGTCGTACAGAGCTCCTAAGAACTCAAAGTACCTTCGAGCTCACAATATGAATAAGACAATAGGAGAAGATTTAAAATTTTATTTCACTCATTCATTCATACTAGAAATACTAGATTACATGCATACTTCTAGGAAAAACAGGATGTAACACCCAATACTAAAGATAATGCTCATGATTCCACTAAACAATTGCTAGAGACCTTTGATAATCCCAGCTCCTTATTTCATAACTCTAAAATTAATTTATCACTAAGACTTTTCATTTCTAAAACTTCCACTAAGAAATTTGAAATGTCCAATAAAATAAAATAACTTTATTTTTCTCAACACTTCCCCTTAAAGTTGTTTTCCTAAACCATGTTCTGGCCACTCGATTCATCACTTGAATTGAGACCATCCTTTAAATACTTCTTGAAATCTTCAATTTCCACAAGGAGGTTCTGATGCGCATAACACAAATCTTGGTACCTTTCCTTTGCGTAATCTAGCTCTAGAAAATTGACATCATTAACCACAATTCGGTTTCGCTTCTTAAGATACCTTATTACCGCGAATGCAGTAGCTTGTTCAACATCTTTCTTTGTCAACTTCTTTCTTCCATAGAACTTCTGAGTCCCAAGATCATCACTAATTTCAACATTAGTTATGAACGTAGGAGTATGATTGGGTCCGAACTTCCTAGTTGAGTAAATAGCCGGTGGAAACTTCATTTTTTCAAGGATCGCTAAGAACCACCTTGAACGAAATCACCACTTCAATTTGATGTTGATGCTCCATAGTCACCTTGAAAAAACACAAACAACCAATCATAAACTTTTAACTGCTGCCGAAACACACTCTATGTGTTTTCCTTCCTTCAATTTCTCGACAATCAGCCCTCTTGGCTTCGGATTGTCTAGCCCTTTGGGCTTCTCACTTCTCAAGACATTCATGTCTTTGATTTCCAAGTCCTTCTGGAAATCTCTCTTACGACAAGCAGTCTTACACATGCAAGATGAGACCATCACACACAAAAAAAAAAAACATTCCTCCACTTTTCCAGCTTGCACATGAGTCTCTTTTCAACAACTCATGGCAGACACACAATTATCGGAGGGAGAAGGAGAAGGTTCACGTCCTTCATTTTACTCAAACTCAACCTCAATTCAACTCAACTCACTCAATTGACTATAGATCGATCAAACTCAACGACATAGCTCATCCAGGGTTCAAAGCTCTGATACCACCTTGTTGGAAATCGTGACGGGCCTAGCACACTTTGTTGTAGGAAAGAGCACACTCAAATACACTATACTATTTTTTATTTTTTTTTTGGGGGGGGGGGGTGGAGAAATACAAGTAAAACATTGTGTAGTTGTACGACCCAAAATCCTTACAGAGCTCCTAAGAATTCAAAGTACCTTCAAGCTCACAATATGAAGAAGACAATAGGAGAAGATTTAAAATTTTATTTCACTAATTCATTCATACTAGAAACACTAGATTACATGCATACTTATAAGAATAACATGATGTAACACTCAATACCAAACATAATGCCCATGACTCCACTAAACAATTACTAGGGACCTTTGATAATCCCAACTCCTTAATTCATAACTCCTATTAACTTATTACTAAGACTTTTCATTTCTAAAACTTCCACTAAGAAATATGAAAAGTCTAACAAAATAAAACAATTTTATTTTTCTCAACATTCTGGGTGCATGTTAAATGTATCAGAAATACGTAATGATACATAAATTAAAGGTTAACGAAGAATTTGGTTGGTGTAATTGAAGTCGGAGTAAAGCCCCATATAAGCAAGCTCTCAAGAAGTTGATGGTAGTCCTGAGATTTCGAACCTGAAATAGATAGAGCAAAATTCTTAAGTTTCAAGTCTTGATCACCAGCTAATTTTTTAGGGTTACCATACACGTGAGTTTGACTTTGAAGCAAATCAAAATATTTGCATAGTCTATTAACTCTCCGATATGGACAAATCATGTAGGGGTTTCCTAGACCAGCATCATACAATTCATATCATCACAATCTCTTTTTTCACATTTAGGCTGAATTTTTATTAAAAGTACCGTCTTACTATGTCTCAAGTAATAAATTGTATGTTATTTTCGCTAAATATCAAATCAGTTTATGTATGCGAGGATAATAACTTGTGAAAGAATACAAAAAATACTACTAAAAATACCTAAAATAACACACTGAAAACTTTAGCCAAGTGCATGAATCAAATCTAGTTGTCTGGCCCAATAAAACAGAAGTTTTTCCTGGATCCAATTATTTTGCCCTCGGGGTCCTTGCATGCCTTACTGAGTACAGCTAATTGTGAATCATTTTGGGCCCCACCATAGTCTACTTTGTCCATATTTTCTCTAAAATAACTGGGCTCATCGTATTTACCCAGTAAGAGCAATATTTTTTAATGTAGGATTTAAAGATGACACCAATCAGCGTTGTCATGTTAACTTACCAATGAAGTTTGTTCTGGCCAATAAACATTTGCCACGTTGCTGCAGATAAATAAATATTGGTTACGTGTGTTATAATATTTTTAATAAATCCAGGTAGGCTCGCAATGGCAAAGGAAGACGACGACCTGGCTTTTCATAGAGAGAGAGAGAGAGAACTCTCCTATGCTAATGCCAGTCTGTCATATGCTCGCCGACTCTCTCTCCCTCTCTTAACCGAGCTCAAGTCTTTCATACCCGATTTTTAGTGTATCAGTATACCAAGTGATTTTCAGCCGCATGATAGCAGAAATCTCCCACGATCCTGTGGCCGAAAATCACTTAGTACACGGCTACACTAAAAATTTGGTACGGGAGATTTTCAGTGCTCTTTACATATATATACGCAACTATATAAGTATATTATATATATAGACGCATGCATAGTTACATACATACACCCTTCATTTTCTGTATAAAGGTCCAAGCCTCTGTGGTTTTTGTTTGTATTCCCAAAGAGGGAGAGGCTTCGAAAGAAACCCGGCCGAGGCCGCTGATTAGAAAAAAATCGAATTGCCCATCATGAGTCTGTTCGGCCTTGGAAGCAGGTATTCCTGTTATGTTTTCCCTGTACATATATAATTACATTCATACTTAGAATGAGGACTTCTTTTTCCCGGATAACTAAGGGTCTTCGAGCCAGCTTATGCGCAATTTGACTCGGCTTGGATTGTAGCCTAAAATCCGGGTATGTTTAGACCCATTAGGTTGTTGGGCTTCGGCCCTTTGGGTGTGCTTTGGCCCGAGGGGTGTCATTGATTGGTTTCTTGCCAATTGTTGTTTTGGGTGCTTCTTGAGCATAATGCTATTTCCTTGCTCCTATCTGTAACAATTTCAAGATTAATGAGTTCTTTTGCCGTTCAAAAAGAGGATTGTAGCCTAAAGACACTGAATTTTTCATTGTGCATCAGTAATATTGCAAGAGTTTCTTTTTTTTTTTTTTTCTGTTTTCTTTGGTGAATTAATCAGACGTACTCTGCTTGTGTCACTTTGAGGTTGCCGGATATATGTGGTAGTCTTGAGGCATTTGCATAGTTGCTCCGGAAATTGACTTAAGTTAGTTTTTAGGTTAATGTATTGTGAGAGAATGACTTGTCTCGTAAAACACAATAAGTCAGTTGAAATTAAGTCAATTTTGTGGAACACGCTCACTTATAGTTCCACGATACTAATTTTTATCCTCTCCCTGAAATTTGCAGAAACCAGAAGACATTTCGGCCTAAGAAGAGTGCTCCATCGGGAAGTAAGGTTGGTGTTCTATTCTTGTTAGTGCGAATAACACCCAAGAAAACCTCCATCGCACTAAAATCTGCTAAAATCAACATATGGTAAAATGAGGAAGCTATTTGGCAAAATCATTGATTTTAGCAAATAGCTTCCTCATTTGCTAAAGTCAACTGTTAATTTTAACGGATTTTATCAAATGAGAAACTCACCTGTACTGTCTTTGTTAATCTCTTTTACTTTTCTTGTCCATTATGTTTTTCAATTCTCATGCAGGGTGCACAGCTTCAGAAACATATTGATGCTACATTAGGTAGTGGGAACTTACGGGAAGTTGTTCGATTGCCGCCGGGAGAAGATCTTAACGAGTGGCTGGCCATAAATAGTAAGGAATTACTTAAAAGCTTTTGACTGCCTTATGTCTGTCTGCTGTTTTGTTTCTTTGGAACCTACACTTGTAATTCTCATACCTGATGTACTGGTATGAGGTACGTATGCGATTCATGTAGGTACTGCCTAACAATCAATTGTTAACACCACTGATGGATAGCGTGGTGGGCAGGGTGTCTCACATTCCCAGGGAGATTTGGTTTTGAGTCCTGCCTGTGGCAAAGGATTGTGGGGTACATTTATGCCCACTTGTATCTAGGTGGTGCCATGGCATCGCCTGTCCTCACGGATAGTAACTATATATGACTCGAACCGGACAGTCCCCTGGCATATCAAGAGCCCCTATGGTCACGCGTCACCCAGGGGGTTGCTATGCTAGTTGCCTCCTCCAACCCTTTTACCTGATAAAAAAAAATATATAAAAAAAAAAAAAAAATCAATAGTTACGCTTCTCTGTTTACGTTGATTTTTCCTTTTAGAAGGAAAGTCAATAAGAGATAAACTTCTTGAACAGATGTGTAGAGCAATGATAGTCATACGAGGTTAAAACACAACCCCGGAGACAATTGAGTCCAGAACCGTTCGATGCATGTGGGTTTTGGACGCTGTGTCCAGAATGTGTGTTCCTAGACTTTTCCCAGAAAGTCGCCACATTTTTTTTATAAGCTTTCATTTGTATGGTTTTACTACAGCGGTTGACTTCTTCAACCAAGTGAACATTTTGTATGGCACTCTTACGGAATTCTGCACAGCATCAAACTGCCCAAAGATGACTGCAGGACCAAAGTATCTTCTTGATCCCTCCTAAATGTTGTACGTTGAGATGCATTCGCGTTTCAAATCTGCAACTAAATATTGTCTCCCTACAGATACGAGTATAGATGGGCTGATGGAGTTACTGTAAAGAAACCCATAGAGGTGTCTGCTCCCAAATATGTGGAGTACTTGATGGACTGGATTGAAGCTCAGCTCGATGATGAAGCGATTTTTCCTCAGAAGTTAGGTATGTGTTGAAAACCTATAGTTTCTACATCGAACCCATTTTCCTCTTCTGAAACTTCCGTTCAATGGATTCCTTGCAGGGGCACCGTTTCCACCAAATTTTCAGGATGTTGTTAAGACAATATTCAAGCGATTGTTCCGTGTCTATGCTCACATCTATCACACACATTTTCAGAAGATTGTGAGTCTGAAAGAAGAAGCTCATCTCAATACTTGCTTCAAGCATTTTGTTCTTTTTACATGGGTAAGTTTGCTCTAACATCATCCAAGTTTTGTGAGTTTTTCATCCTATCAGTGAAAAGTCCACCCTTATCTTCAAGACTCTGAATTAAAATGGATCATATTCTTCTGCATTGCCCATCTCAATATCTCTTTCAAATACGCGCGCACACGCACACACACCACCTTCATTTTGTCTAATTAATTCGCATGTGATGCAGGAATTCCGCTTGATTGATAAAGGGGAGCTTGCACCTCTGAGCGAGATCGTTGAGTCAATCTTACAGTCATAGGCCTTCTGTTTGTTCCGTTCAGTAGCCATTTTGTGACTTTATGTTTTTCTGTGATTCAACTTCGTGAATTTTCCAGTTGATATGCTTTTGTTTTTACAATTTTGAATGAAAATGGAGTTTGAAGAAAGTCTGTTTGCTCTTTTAGCTTTCTTTTTGTTTGGTATTATAATCATTTTTATGAATATAGTACTTTCTCCTCAAGGACAACTCACCACTTGCAGCATAGTCGATCCAAACCCAAAATGGCACACTCAACAGACTCAAGAGAGACTTGACATTTTGGAGGGATGCTATAGCCTATAGTAACTCGCTATGGCTGGCGAGATATTGTAGACTCGGCAGCTCTCTCTCTCTCTCTCTTGTGAAAAGGGAAGGGATGCCTATAGTAACTCGCTATGGCTCCCTCGCGCAAAACTTGAGTTCCTAGCAATCCCTCCAAACTAGTCGTTCTTCTATTTCCACCGATGGACAGCAAGATTGGCATTGAGAGTGAAATTTCTGTCACAGGCGGCGGCCTTGTTTGTCCTTTCGCACTGTGATTTAGTTTTTGAGTGACTATAGTTTGGGAACAATTGATGTCTTCGATTACGTTTGTGGATCGATTTAGTATTTGAATGAGTAATGCTAGGGAACGATTTGTTGCTTGAAGGAGTAAAACGTTGAATCAATTTGTTGCTCTTAATCGATTTGAAGGAGTAAAGCTCTGAATCAGTTTGATCCTGATTTGTTGCTTGAAGGAGTAAAGCTCTGAATTGATTCGTTTACGAGTTGTTCCTGTAGATCAATTTGTTGCTCTCAATCATTTATGTATCGATTTGTTATTTTCGCTTGAAAAATGAGATTGGGATGTTGTGTAAACATTTTGGCAACACAAATGGGTTGTTGATGTGTTTGGTGGTTAGCCCAAATAGAATTTGGTATTTTGCTTAAGTATTTTGGCTAGGGACTGCTGGAGATGCTCTTGGACCAGAAACACCATAATCCAGGCATGACTTGTATTATTGCACAGAATTCACAATAACAAGGAAGAGCAGATCCATAACAACTTTGCCTTGAATTCATTTATGTATTGTTCGTATCCTGAAGTAAAATACAGATCTTCCAGTATCAGCTCCACGTCTGCTACATTGTTTACACAGTATTATAAAATTTTGACCAAAATCTTTTGGACGCGGTTCTGTGGAAAAAGGAAAATTTCTTCCCTCGTGCATAATCACTTTCACGGGTAATACACAGTCATCTTCTGCAATATAATCTAGTATCACTGTATTGGTGCCAACGAACCCTAGAAGAGTGTCACCTCTGAAGCAGCAACCTCCTCCAACCGAAGGACTGATCTTCTCTGAGGATGAAAATCGGAAGTCCATTTTTATCACGGCTTATGTCATGAAAACAAAAAGCTTTCAAGCCCACTTGCAGCCGAATGTGTAATGGTATTAGTAAGATTGTACCATATATATTAGCATCTATTCTTCCCGCTCACAAATACAACCCGGAAGGGGATTTGCATAGAAACTCTCTTCTAGCTTTGGGAATTCACCAACTTCTCTTAAATATGGAGCTCCGTTTCTGTCTTTGTGAAGCTTCATCACTTTGGAACTAAATTTTTTCCAAGTGATTTTTCCTTCATCCAATTCGTCAACAAGTTTAACAAAATTCATCCTGCATGAACAGAATAATAAGTACGTGACGCTTACAATGAGGATTGGAAAATCTACACCAGGAAATAGAAACATAAAGCTAAGGTGGGTATTCTCAAAAAATAAACAATAAAAAAAGGCGGGTGAGTAACCGTTAACTGAAAACAACCAACTCAAACAGGTTAACGGTACTGTTTTCTCCCCCCTTTATGTGTAGTGAAGGCTAAAACCATGTAGACGGGCTAAACACAAGCGATGGACATACTCCCACTATATTGAAACCACTAATCTATTGTGATGTATAAATCCCCCAAGAACTGCACAGAAGCATCTAGAGGAAACGCTAAATCAAAATCACATGAAGCCAAACGAAAAGGGTATCATGCAGCCAAATAATAGTTGTAGGATGATTAGCAATTACCTGTCCGGACTAATAGTTGTCTTGAAGTCCTCAAAGCGCCTATGACCTTGAACTGCCTTTGCCATATTCCCATCATAGGTGTAAACAAAAACATCACTCTCAAGGGCAACAACATAGTCCAGACCAGCTAGCATGTTCTGGTGATTCCGGAACGGTTCCAGTTCGTTTTCTTTAGAAAGAGTAGAATGGGTGAATATATTTGGGAAGTCGTCTGTGAGATATTGCATACTTCCATTCCCATAAGCTTCACCGGCCACTAAATAAATCCTAGTGTTCGATGTGAACCCAAGCGCTTTGAGCAAAAGGGAAGTCTCCCTAGGGGTCAACGGGCAACCACCTTGCTTTCTTCTCTCTGACCCATCAATCTCTTTTTCCTTCCAATGGCTGACCTCATATCGCATCCTTCGCAGCTCGTTATCTTCTTCTGCAGTCAAATCATGGCTGCAGCCTGTAAATGCAAGCATATCCTTCTCGTACCTACAATAGGAGTAAGGAATCAAAACAAATAAGGGAAAAAATTCTTCCTATAATCGAACCAGCTCTGTTGTTGCATTTGCATACATGCATAAACAAGATCGTGCGTCTGTAGTAGTGTTAAATTTACAAGGAATGCCAATACAGGCAGTGGCATACGCAATGAACACGGCTTACAAAAAGTATAAATTGGAAGGGTGATTATCCCATTTCAAAGACACCAACTTTTTATTGATAGAATTGTGCATGTTTTAGGATTGCGTTTAATGTGGACAGTAGGCCTTTCGAGATTACAGAGTTACCTAATTGTGCCAAAAAATAATTTTTTCTCTATTGTTTGTTTTGAGCAGTTTCTACATATATGCCACAGATAGGCGGCCTATAGGCTTCAGCTTTTGTGCAGGGTGTGCCTCCCTAAAAGTAATTTTAGGTACTTAAGGAACTCATAAAAAATCCAGCAGTTAGAAAATATCTGAATTTAAGCAACACTAGAAGTGACGACAACAGACATTGCTACCATCTAGCCATTTTCCTAAAGAAAAAAGCAAAAGTTGGCGCTGTCAGTTGCATTTGGTGTGAGATGATAAAAGTATATAATAGTAGATGGAAATAACTATTTCCAAGATATGCTCATATAATGCCAATAAAAAAAAGAAAAAGAAAAAAAGAGCTCATTTAATCCGAACACCGCCCGTACAGGTTCTCAATGTCTTCAGAAACCTTGAAAGTCACACATCACTCCTAAATTTGTGAGCACTATAAAGGATCCAAGTAGTTGCATGCCTCATTCATCAAGTATTAAGTGGCAATATGGCACGTTACAAGGTCGACACAATATCATGCAAATCATTGTTTAGTTCAAATTATCAAGTTCGGGCGGAGAAATGATATCAAATTGAAAAAAACTCTTATTATCAAGCTGTTCATAGATTCAAATTGGTTATTTAAAAGTGCAATATGATCTTTCAAGTCACATTAACAGCTGTCGCTGATGGCAATCAAAAGAAAAAGAAAGTCCTCTGATAACCAATGCCTCAACCCAGGGGCCAAAAAACATTGCAGTCTTAGTAAGAAATATAAATATCTGACCTCAGATGGAGAGCAAGATAGGGACTTCTGTTTTCTCGCATTCTTGAAACCAAGATCTTTCCAAGTTCTTCTATTGGGGCTGAATACTTCAAGGCCATGTAATTTGCACGGCACCTTAGTTTTTGAATGGAACTTGGGATACCATTGTTGGCAAGGCGGGAATCCGTGTGAGTAAAATACAATACTTTGTGTTGCTTCAAAAGTGGGAGGACATCTGATTTGTAATAACTGACCTGAAAAAAGGAAAACCAGTATTAGTTATTCCGAGTCATTAAGTTTGAGTGAGAAGAAACATTGTTTGCATCGCCCAAGCTTTCGAGTGATCTGGTTATACATGAATGAACATCACTCATATAACAATTGGTATATGACACCCATGTACTTGGGTGAAACCGCCAATACAGTTGAGATGTAACAGAGAGAATAGGAAGTATGTATTAACCTTAGACCAAGATATTGGTGTCTTTGTGAAAGGCTCCATTCCGTCATAGCCAGGAGGTAATGTCTCAACAATATGGATGTCATCCTTGAGCATCTCAATGAAGTATTGCCAATCAAACAGATCATTAAAGCCACTGCAACAAGAGAATGAGTTCTAGATTCATTCAAAACCCCAAATGCCTGCTCGTCAATAGCAGTCACGCAACTTAAAACAAAAATAGCAACTGTTCAGTTGGATGAAAAACACCCTAGATAAAAAGTATATTAGGAGAGAAACAAGCCACATATATCTAAGGCTGGACAGTCTAGCTTGAATTTGTTTTTTGTCCAAACAAAAACCATGTGGCAAATAAGTATCATTGCATCGTAGCTAAAAGCAACTAACACAACAGTTACAAGCAACTAATTTCGGGTGCGGCCATCAGATCAAAAAGGCAAAAAAGAGCTACAATTGTCTATACCACAAGAAGAAAAAAGCAGAGTGAACGAAAGACCTTTCATCTGCCCAGTAGGAAGTGTGATCAAGTGATGGAAGAACAAGTGTTGCCTTCAATATCTTAGCGACAGCAACCATATCACAGATCTGCACTCTAAAATGATCTCTTTGTCAGCTAAATTTGGAAGTAATGTTTAAATTCAAGCCAATTAAAATCCTCAAAAGAAAAATGACAACCAGACCCCAAATCTCATCTGATTCAAGCCACCATTAGCATTGACGAGAAGAAACCCATTTGTATTTGCTTCGAGCTCTGCTGATAGTGACAACCAAAAATAAATCACAAACAAATACTAACACAAAAATATGAACAAACTTTATGAATTGGATGATACATACTTTTGTGACTTTTTGGGCGGTCAATGCACTGAGTAAAATTCTCACTGTTGGGTTTCGACCATATACCTAAATACTAAAAAAATTCATTCCATAAATAAAGAGGTAAATGCATTCTTCATGAGAACCTCTATGACTGCATGAATTTGCAAAGCAAATTTGAGACTTACATCAGTCAAGTTGTTCTTGTTACCAACTACACCTGATGCTACCGTCATTAGAGTTCGTTCCACATCACTCTCTTCGACCCCAACATTGGTTTCTCTCTCCCTATGTCCATAGCCATGAGCACTTTGATCCATCAGATCTTCATGGATTGAAAAGTCGATTATATCCTAATTAGAAGGAAAAAGTTTGTAATTTAAGAAATCTGGAAAATAGAATCCAATAAATACCAAGCGGTATACACTAGTAACACTACTACACCCTCACGAAACAAAAGCAGTCCCAAGAGAGGACTACAATACCAGAAACAGCAGCACTTGAAAAAAAAAATGCAAAAAAAATCATAATATGGAATCCAATATTGCTCTTGCCTCTACCTATCAAATAAAGTTCAGCAAATCGCAAAATAAGAACATTATTAGTCCAAAGCTCCAATTCGTGTTTTACTGGACATGTCTATCATAGATTGGGGGATGCAGTGGTATGGCAGAGTGATACGGTTATTGGTAACGGTAGAACTGACGGAAGGGCTAGACTAAAATTGACTGAAGAGTCGGTCCAGTTTGTTAAATATTACAGAATCTATGGGAAAATTCGATACATGTTGCTGACCCCAATCGGTTGGGACTTAAGGATTTGTTTGGTGTGGTTTGGTATAAGTCAGGACTCCATCATCTGAACACTTTTGTTTGAAAGGAAATTAATCAGTAAAACCGAGTCATGACAATAAAATATACTCAACGCAAAAATCTACTGTAATATACAATAGAACCAAAGTGTTCTCTACATCGCCCATACCAAGGTCCCTAGCTGCAAAAGACTTGGTCTTCATTTTTCTTTGAAGTGCTAAAACAATTATCTTTCTTTCTCGACAAGTAATTAGCAACCAATCAATTGCGATAAGTTAAAGAAATGAGGATGATTCATCAACCAACCAATCTGCACAAGGAAGGTAACAAACTTCAAGTGCAACCTTTTCTCAGAATTGGTAGAGAACAATAGAAAACATAAAACCTTCGTTCAGAAACCATCATTTGATTAGTTACTTGCATTAAATTAGGGAAAAGAATGCCAACATGTTATCGAAGTTCACTTCAACTCAGTTACAGCTTAAACTTCAACTTAAATCCAAATGCAACTATTTTTAATTTCCTAAATCCAATAATACCACCTCTATCTCTCTCATATTGAGGCAAGCATTAAATTGCTGAAAAATAAAATACTCTCATTAAAGCATAAGCATATAGGAATCAAGTTTCAACTGACAGCACGCAATTTAGCTTCATTAAGGACGTGGACTAACCTGATCAGACCCAGCTCTGTCAATAGCAGATCCAAACCAACCATTAGCACAAATCTTGAAAACACCCAGAAACAGACACAACCCACAAAACACAAAGAACATCCACTGCCCCAACTTCTTTCTCTCCCTAAACCCAAATTCCAAACCACCACCAGCAAATCCAAATCCAATAGGCTTCTTCCCATGACCTCTCTGGTGGATCGCATGGTGATGAAGATGGGTCTGCTTCTTTTCAATTGCAGAGTCAAACCCATCAGCAGAAACCGAGTTACTGCCAAGTTCAGATCTGGGTGAGGTGAGGTGGAGATCGATCTCATGGCTATTGTTATTGCGTTTGAAGGACTGGGCTCGGCGAGTCATTGGGCCTGAGAATCGTGGGCTGTTAAGCCCACGCTGAGAGACGCCGCCATCTGCGGCGGCGTTTGGGTGGTTGTGGTGGTTTTGACTGAAGCCCATATGGGCGTGCACTGAATTGGGAGTGTATAAGATTATGGCGACCAAAGTGAATGTCTTCAATGGCGTGATGATGATAAATTGGCCATTAACGTAGTGGCAATGGTGAAGGAGACCAAGAAAAGAAGAGTGTCCAATCCGGGTAGGTGTGAAAATGAATGATAATATAATTGACCCAATAATAGTATGACGACAACAATTGCAAGACTGACTTTTCTATACCATAGTTTATAAGCAACATTCTTTTTTGCCTTTTAATGGTAAGAAGGATTTACGAGCATGGGCAGGGGTGTGGGTTCAAAATCCCAAAAATTATAGGCATAATTTTCAAGACATACATGAGAATAACTACGAATTCCACCGATTGTTTTAAGAGAGAAATGCTAGGCATTAACTAATATAAATGTACATTTAGCCCTTTTTTTAATGGAGAAATGCATCTATGTATTGTGTTATGAATTAATATGGTAATGATATATGTAGTTTTAGTGTAATAGTTTGTAAGTTAATTAGTGTCTTTCGTATTCCTCGTATTAAAATAACCATAGATGACTTTTCATATTTAAAATATAATAGATGAAAAGGTAATTTGTTATTAAAAATGTCAATTTTATACTACTTTGGGTTAAATAGAGACAATCTAAAATAAAATACTGAACTATAAACAAAAAAAGATAAAAAAAAAAGGATAAAGGGAATAGTAGTTTTGACTTTGAGTTCTTGCACCCACTTTATCCCTCAAATCTCTCTACATTTATTCTCTCATCTTTCTACTCTTTCGACATAGCAATCAATTAAAAACTACTTCCTCCCATCTCATAAAGTTCATCTATCTTTAGGAATCCAATTTTTTTACTAGAGCAAAATCATTATTCTTGTAAATAAATAAATTACCCTCATTTTTAAAAGTGAAATGATTTCTTTTTAAACTCAAATTCATTTTCTTTCCACTTTTGCATTTGCATTTGAATATGACAAAGTTTTTGTTATTGACTAGTCAAAATGGAAAAGAATTTCGGGACATCAAAGAAAAGATGGCTCAACTTTTTTGAAGGGAGTGAATATATATATTTTTATCCAATGGAGAGCATAGGTGGAGAGATGACCAGCAAGTCTGGACTAGTGTTGCGATTATTGAGAAGGCTACTTTATTGTGCGAAGAATACAGGGTTGCTATGGAGTCCGATCGCCACCCACACAACACTGGTACTCCTCCTCATCCGTCTTCTTGGCTTCCCCCGCCACCTGATGTTATTAAGTTGAATGTTGATGGTGCTATTAATAAAACGGATGGGTGTTCTGGTGTGGGGATTGTTGCCAGGGATTATCTTGGTGATGTCTTGGGGTCTGCCTCTATTCCGTTTACCGGGCTTATGTCTCCTCGTTCCATTGAAGCTTTTGCCTTCCGCGAAGCTCTTGTCATTGCAGCCAACCATGGATTCTCGAACATCATTGTCGAAGGTGACTCGCTACAAGTGGTTCAAGCATTAACTCAAGATGGGAAATCCTTCTCGGATTGCCGTTCTATTCTTGCTGATTACTTGGTACTTGTACCCCTATTTTCATCTTGCTCTTTTATTCATGTTAAGCGTTCTTGTAATAGGGTTTCTCATTCATTGGCTAAGGAAGCCCTATTAGGTGCTAGATTGGAGTGTTGGGGGGTCCTGTCCCTCAATATCTCGCTAGTCTCGCCCATGCTGATGTTCGGTCTTTGGACCGCTCTCATTCGTAATAAAATTCTTTATCTTTCCGGGGAAAAAAAAAAAAAAAAAGAGAGATGAGAGAAAAATTGTCTACGTAAAATACTAGGCAAATTCTAGATACAAAATGCTAAATTAAATTAGATATTTTACCCATTATTGCTGCACTTTGTCTTAGTCTGAGTGTGAAACTCTCAATAGTCAACATAATCATTATGAACCCAGTAATAATATTCAACTAAGGGCGGAGAGCAGAGTAGAGAGAGAGAGAGAGAGAGAGAGAGAGAGAGAGAGAGAGAGAGAGAGAGAGAGAGAGAGAGAGAGAGAGAGAGAGAGAGAGCGAGCGAGAGAGATGGATCTTAGGGCTGCCGGACATATCCCCCTCCCCCCGCCTCCTTCCCCTTTTCCCCTCTTCTCTCCTCCTCCCTTCTCCTTTACTTCTTCCTCTCTTGGATCTACCGGTGACTCCTCATGCATAGATGGATCTGCTCTCCTTCTAGTGTGGGCGGCCGTAATCTTTATTTTTGGACCAAGGGGAGGCCGATCTAGGCCTCCGACACCGACGGGTAGCGGCGGCGATGGCGTGACAGCAGCGACGATGGCTCCGGTGGTCTGTTTTTTCGTTCTTTTTTGTTTAGTTTTAGGGTAGTTTTTTTGGGTTTTTTTTTGTTTGATTTGTGTACTGTGGGTTTGATTTAATGAAATTTCTATCTATTTCTCAAAAAAAAAAACCCCAGTAATTAACACTTTTTACCAGTTGAGATAGACCCATGTTCATGAGCGGACCCAACGTGGGTCAAGTTGTAAGAGAGGTGGAAAAGTGTTCCACCTCTCGTCCAGCTTCCAGACGCAGGAGAATGCTCTATGTTCTATTAATTAGTAAGTAGATGCATTATAATTTTCTTCAAATCGTTACACTATCATAAACACCAACAAATTTCTTTGTCAATTGAATTAGTGAACTTCCAACACATTCAAGTGTACTTTATCGTAGTCATTCAATTAAAAAATCTTTACGTATCATCAAAATCTACTCTTTCGCTATGTTAATTGGATTAATGAATTCCTTGTCCATGCGTGGAAAGCTTTGCAGAACATGCAAATCTTGGAAATTAAATCAAATGTCCCAAGCAGGCAAGGAAGGAGTAGTGCTTACTAAAGCCGGGTTCAAGCGATTCCCTCGTATGCAATGTCTTGCTTATTGCCTATATTTTTCCTCCCACGAATTCATGTATTTGAGCCAAACAAAATTAAACTGATGCATAAATTCTCATAGAAAGAAATTAGAGCACGATACGAATACCAGTACCAATAGATCCTTCGAATAATGCCAAAGTGTCCGCATGTTGCATGATTTCAATTCACACCTATCATAAAGCGGCTATAGCGAAACCACGAAATCGGAGTATGCTTCAAGCTTCAGAATGGAGAGAAAAAAAACTCTTCGATAGCCCCTAGATACTGTAAAACCCGCAGTCATACTCATCAAAAAAGTTTCAATTCTGTCAGAACCTAGCCAAATTTTGTAGAATTACAGCATTCCCAAATTTTCTTTCCGAGGAGATAAGGAATCCAGTTTTGAGCAGATGCACAAATAATCTGGCACTGAATTCCCCCATGTTTATCAACTTAAAATTTCAGCATTGCAGATTGAAATTGACAAGAGAAAAAAAGAGAGGAAATTTACTGATAAAAGCTCATTTTTAATTAACTGTTATTTTTAACAAACTAAGCAAGCAAATCTCATTAACATGGCATGGCATAGGTCGGTATATACCATATTCTGTTAGAAAGACCTCGAAATGTCTACACATGCATTATCTCCCCATTCTACGTCCTGCCACAAACAGAGGCGCAAACAAGTTGAGCCGAGCAGAGAGTTATATATTCAAGCTTCGCTTTTCAAAAGTGAGGTTTAAGAATGTGTCTGAGTTTGGCTTGCTTATCAATCAATTCAATCTCAAATGAACTTTTAAGTTTTAAAAAGCCAAACTCAAATTTAGATTTTGTTTAGCATCCCAAGCCATAAAGAAAAAGACAACTCAATTGCTAGCAACCCAATTCACCTAGAAAGAAAAAACACCACACCCACAAACTCTGTTTAGAAGAATTCATAAAAAGGAGCATGACGTCCAAACAAGGGTGCAAACAAACAGAGTCGAGAAGATGGTTAATCAATCTTGAATTTTCAAATTGAGCTTTCCAGTATGTGATCGATCTTGGCTTGTTTACCATTCGAGTCAATTTCAAATCAAAATTTAACAACTCAAACTCGAATAATTGTTTCATTTAGCACCCCTGGCCACAAAGAAATAAAAACTCAATTTTCGAGCAAGCCAATTCACCAGGAAAGGAAAAAAGCACACCCTATGATCGGCTTGGCTTGTTTACCATTCGAGTCAATCTCAAATGAAATTTTAACAAGTCAAACTCAAATAATTTTTCATTTAGCACCCCAGGCAATAAAGAAATAAAAACTCAATGGAAATCCACTACCACCCACTGAACACGTGTATACTGGCTTTCACGTAAACTGTGTTACTATTCATAGAAATCCACCAACAAATATGAAACAATAAAAAAAATTCACTTTACACGTTACTGTTCACGAAAATCTACCAAAAAATATGGAAACAATAAAAAAATTCACTGTACACATTAATGTTCCGGAAATCCACCAAAATATACGAAACAATTACCAAAATCATGCGTAACGTACGCACAAGTACCCAAAACATATATAATGGGGCATTCGGTACGCGGCGTACGCCCCTTTTCAAGAGGGCGTACTATGGCATCTCCCTCTTAATCCTGGTAGCCACTGTGTATTTGGCTTGGTCCCCCATAGTTGCGAACGCAAGAGTTGGACAAATTGGGGGCCCGAGTCACATGTATTTCTATTTTATAATGAAAAATACATTGTACTAAGTGTTTATTTTCACGCTTGACGAAATTGTGTTACATAAATAAGTGTCATTTAATTCTTCATGCGCAACCAAAAAATAATTGCAATCTTCTTAAACTTCCATCGATCCTTCATTGCAACATGCCTGGTATTTAGCTCAAACTAGGGCTGCCCAGCGGATCGCCTAATCCGTTTAATCCGCCCAAGCTGATCTGTTCGTTTACTCACCCGAGGTACGTTACGGATGGATACGGATCCTAATATTTTTAATTTGACGGATACGGTTCGGTTCGGGTTCGATCCGCCCACTCCGCCTAATAATCCTTCTTTGATCCGCCAAATCCGCCTGATCCGTTCAATCAGTAACCGAACCGACCCATCCGTATGTCACCCATGGACGGTTGCGGATCTAAAAATGACAATTCATCACGAGCGGATCAAAATCAAGAACCGAACTGATCCGGCTGGAACCGATCTGTGACACCCCTAGCCAGGGCCGGCCCTAACGTTTGGGTTGCCCTAGCCGAACTCCGAGCTTGGTTGCCCTCATACTAGTAAGTCATAAAAAAAAAAAAAATACACGTAAAGGAACATAGAAAAATCGAGGTTATGTTATATTTTTTCCTTGGATAAATGCAAAAAAAAATTAAAAATCAAAATCAAAATGAAAGAAGCCGATCTGTATATAAAAGAGAATGGATGAATGGGTCTTGTACTTTTGTCATTTTGGGCTTTGGCTGTATCAAATCAAAAAAAGATTGGAACGCCTAGGGATTTGATCTCGGGTCAGTGGTAGTTAAAACCTTCAAGGAGACCACCACGCCAAGCTCTCGCCTTGGCAACATATTGAAACTTTTTTATATTTATATACACCTTACTATTTTTTTTCTTTTTTTGGTTGCCCTGCCCAGGGGGTTGCCCTAGCCCAAGGTCTTGTCAGGCTTGGGTCTGGGCCGGCCCTGCCCCTAGCTCAAACAATTGAAAGGTTGAGGAAAAATGATGGCAACGTGGCTCTCTTGAAATTGAGTAGAGATGAGAGGTTGGCATGTGGAGAAGTTTTTCGTTAGTACTTCAATGTCCAACTTTAATTTCTTTCCTCCAATATGTGTAATTGTTCTGTTTGAAGCATTGTTCATGCTAGTTTTGATTTGTGGTATCTAACATTTGCATGGCATATGGCCAAGCGACACCATTTACAGAACAAGCACCATATAAAGAATAAGAAAACAAAATGAACAAGATTAATCCCCCATTGATGCTAGAAGCGCAACATACATATAAAAGGTTAAACAACAGTACCACATGCAACAAGACTACGTACTCTCGTACTTGGTCTCGGTATTTTGTTAGACGGTAAATTTCAACATCCCTAACATTATTCTCTTACCAAAATATTTTTTTAATTAATTTATGAAATGTACAATTTTAGATCAAAGACCCTAATGTGATCTACAAAATCGAGTTTGAAATGGTCTCCAAATGAAGCTACGGATTACAGTTGATTTGCAATGCCCTAATTTTTGGGTATATAGGGAAACAAATTTCCACAGAATTATTCTTTCCCATGGAATAGGGCCTAAAATTGACATATCCCAAAATGCAAACATCCATACATAAAAAAGAAGCTTAATACAAATGGGAGAAACAAATCGTAAACGAGGGAAATAAGATAAACGGGATACTTGATCGAACTTTTTTTAGAATCAAAACATTGGTATGATGTCAATCAACTCAAAAAGCTTAAGTTGTTAGATAATAAGTTTTTAGAGCCAACAATACCTACACAAAACTTTTAAGCAAATTGTTCCCGTAATAGAGCCTAAAACTGATCTAATGACTTCAGTGTTTAAAGGAAACCAATTCCAATTTGAAGAAATCTTTCCCATTGAATAGGGCCAACAACTGATCTAACTAACTGTAAAACGATTTTCCATTCTTTTCTCTCTCATCCTTCATTCATTCACTCACATCTATAACTCTTACTGCAACATAATGGAAACTCACATGACCCCAATATCACCTCTCCTCCTCCACTGCTTTCGAATCTACATCGGGTACATGATGAATCTTGACTCTCCTCCTTCGCTGATTTTCTTGAAATTAGCTCAATCGTTATCATTCAAGCTGATCAAGATGATGCAATTCATCAGCAATCGACTAGCTTGCTTCCCCCCCAAAACACAACAAATTCCAGTAAATGTCTCTTCCTCTCTGTTTTTGTATGCAAAACTAGGAATCGATCTCTCTTCTGTTTTGTAGCAAAATCTAGTTCTTTGTACTGGAGATTTATTCTTGTATATGTATATTGTGCTTCTAGCATCGGTGTTTGACGACAAGATCTTATGGTTTTTTGTTCCTATCACACTTTCATACTAGGTTCTGGCATCACACCAAGAAATGAAGCTCGATCATTCCGACTGGGAGCTCGGGATTGACTGGGAAGCTCGATCACAAAGTATAAATCTAACAAACTAATTCTTGTGTTATAAACCATGATCCAAACTCTCATGACATAGCATCTCTCTCATGGCATACCATTCACTTCATATTACTTTTTGGGTGGTCCGATTCTATTTTTTGCATAACAGGCATTGCTTAAATTTTTTTTATGACCTTACACACTTTCCACTAATAGTCTTGAAATTGACATAATGCAACACACATATATATCTTGATGATTCAGGTCCAATCCAATCTCTCCCCATCCAGTCCTTTCTAATTTTGCATAACGGACATTGCTTAAATCTTTTATAACCGGCACACTTTCCCCTAAATAGCCTTGAAATTGACATAATGCAACACATATTTTGATTGTCTTCAACTTGAACATCTTGATTTGTAAGAATATTCACTTCCACTTTCATTGTCTTCCGCAAAAACTATGAAAAATAGATCATATTAGCTTTTATTGCATGCATACAACGCTCATATGAACCTACTGAGGGTAAAAAAAAATCAGAAGACTTTTGGGCTTCACCTATTTTAAAGTAGTAGTAGATTAGTATAATGGGTAAATGAATTAAGGGCCAAATACTTTCCTCAACATTTTTGCGAGGAAAACAGTTCGAAGACAAAGCTGATACACATGTCTCTTTAACGTGGGTGTAGACACTTTAACGTGGGTATGGATCCCCAACATTGGGCACTGGAGCAGTTCCACGTGTTTTTTTTTTCAAATGACAAATAATTGAAAATATAGAAAATTAGGATTTGGTGTTTTGAAACTTTTGCAGGGAAAATACATTTCTACATGGTATTGATTGATGTTTGATAATTGATGATTGATTAATTGATTGGAACAACGCAATTAATTGCATGAGTTTTTAAAACACAAACATTGCAAGTGCATAAAAAGAATGTCCGTACAATCTTCATAATTATTGTTGCAAATAAATTAGAGAAACTTCATACAATTTAGCAGATCGAATAAGCTCAGTTGAAGTATGATAAGATCAATAATACTCCGTTTCTCCACTCTCTTGTTTTCCTCAGTAACTGGCCCACGTCCTCAGGTACTCGTTCTCAAGAACGAGCTCACGATGAGCTCTTTGATAGGCAACAAATCTCTCAAACACTCGTGAAGTCCTGTGGATAATAGACACCGGCAAGATTGGAGCATCTCCTTTTTCGTCCTTCTCGTCCACGAGATGTCCCAACACATTTATCAGGAGTGAAACACCGAGCAGGGTGAGTCAAAGGTTCATCAAAAAGTCCCTATCATATTCAATGACTATCTTGCCTGGTGAGGCGAGACCCACTAAGAATATGGCCCCCACACTTATGAAACTCAAGTCAGCCATGGAGTTTTTGAAACGGCTGGATTTAATCTCCAAACGTGCTACCATCCTCCAAATCAACAGAAGGCATTTGAGAACTGGGAATTTAGTTGTAGCCATCTTGGGTCATTGGAAAGGAGGAAACAAAGGTGGCAATAGGGATTTTGAAGAGGATGGATGTAATTTGATGTGAAACTTGACAGTATTTATAGGCCATAGAGCATTGTTATAATTAGTTCTCACCTGGCTGTAATAAGTATGGGAGGGTTAATAAGGACCATCCATGCAAAAATATTGTTAGATTTACCTGGCCCTGGTCTAAACTTAGACTTTCGTTTCAATAAGCAGTAAAACAACGGTATCATCTTCTTCTAACAACTTTCAACAAACGATTACAGCAGTTAGTTACAACTATTTTCAGAAATATTGTATTGGCTTGAATGATCATTCGAAAGAGGCAGCTTCTGTAAGGAAAACTGATTCGGATTCCTTTGTTTTGGCAATTCTGTTTGACAAAACACACAATTACATCGAGTTGTAATTTTATTATTTAGAGTGTCTGTTTAGGTGTGGAAGGAAATCAATATGTAATTCTTTTTATTGCGGTCATTATTTTGATGTAATTCAAGAAACTTGCTGAAGCAACATACAAGCTACACATCAAGCAAATGGGCTGCCTTTAGTAACTTGCTCGAGCAACTCCAAACCTACTCAAGCACATTTTGAAGCTTATAAATATAACGTTGTCTAGGGTTTTGTGGAGACAACTTGGCCATCACTCATATTTTCCACCTCCAAACATCTGTGGCGGCTAGGGTTTGTGAATCTCGAAGAACTTCAAAGATTGATCGATTCTCTAAGCCAACAAATAATCTTCGAGAGGATTTTACATCAACATCATCGTTCTTTAAGTTAAGCCCTTTCGTAGAGTTCGAAAGGCAAAGGATTGGAAGGCTTGTGCGATTCAAGGCATTGGCGATCAAGATCACTGGGTGCGGTGTACGTGTGACTCGGCAGGTGATAGTTAGAACGTTGTGAGGATTTACTTTGTTTGGATAGGTATATCTGTAACTGTACAACGATTATAGTGATTTGATTCTTTCTCGTGGTTTTTACCCATTCAGGGGTTTTTCACGTATATCGTGCGATCATCTGTTTGATTGGTTGTGTGATTTGTGCTGGGTAACTTATTGATTCGCATTCATACTATTAGGGTTTTTTTATTTAACAGATTATTAGGGAACCCTGATTTTTTAGCTTCAGCGTCAGAGGTTGCTATTGCAGGATCTGGGAGGTGGGTGCTTTGTTAGGGGCTGTTGAACTTGAACGATTGATGAGTGCTTTGGTGTCGCTGATGCGGCACCGGTCCAACTCGTTGGAGAGGATGATGTGTTTGTAACTATGAGGAGTTAAGGAGGCTGATCGAGATGATGTAGTTTTTATTTTTCAGGGTTTGCGTTTCGTTTAGAGGTTGAATTTTGATGCGCTTGTGGTGGCTGTTGGTGTTGGGATTCCACCCCGTGTGGGCCACTTGGGCTTAGGCCTGGAGGGAATGCTCGGGTTTTTTATGTGTATTCTATAAATACTCGTTGTTGCCTTGTGTATTATGTGTGGTAGCACAATGTGGGGGGGGGGGGGGGGGGGGGTGTTGTGGCTCCTCAGAGAGAGAGATACACGAGAGAACTGGTGAGGATTTCATTATTATGAGATTGAGTGTGAGTGTGGAACACAAGAACGCGAATTTTCTCCGGATTATAGTGAAACCCCCCTCCCCGTAGGTCCGATTTGGCCGAACCACGTATATAATTAGCATATCTGTTCCTTTTCCTGTAACTGTAAGACTTTTTTGTGGCCGTCAGAAACCAAATAAGAAGTAAGTAAAGTTTTCATTTTTATTTTCTATGGCATATGTGCATGCTACTATACTCCCTCAATTTCCTTCTTCCATTAGCAAATCAAAAGTCCACGTTTGAAAGCTTAATATTCACTTCCCAAAAGAGTACTAGTAGCCAATCAAAAAACTAATTAAGGAGAAGATTTGTCATTAAAATGGTTGATATGCTCGGATAGAGGTTAAATAAATTCAAATCTTAACTGGTCTGAAAAATACATTGTATAAGTGTTTACTATCACGCGTGACGAAATTGTGTTACATAAGTTTCATTTAATTCTTCACGTGCAACCAAAAAATAATTGATAACTACCCTGAAATTTTAGGTGTTGTTTTTCAAAATGCATGAGAATTTTAAGAAATTTTATGTACCCAATGGACTTACATGGGCCAATTCGATAAAATATTTTCAAGTTAACATGAAAACTAGTATGATTAGGGAAAATATTTGGAGTTGTGTAGGCCTAGGCACTGGGGTTGCTGCTGCGCAGTAGCGTGCTGTGCACCCCATAGCGCGATTGTGCTAGAATTTTTTTGACGATCAGAGATGTTCACCGCGTAGAGCTCGTTGAGTACTACAAGTGTACCAAAAATCAAATCAATCGGATATGGTTAAGTGCCTCATCGGAACACAAATAACTTGAAAAAACATAGGTTCAGCGGTTTTGTTCCAGTGTTTGTGTTCATTTGTGTTCCATTTTTTTCCGAGGTATTTGTGTTCCGATGAGACACATAACTATATCCGATCGAGTTGATTTTTGGTACACTTGTAGTGCTCGACGAGCTCTATGCGGTGAACGTCTCCGATTGTCGGAAAAATTCCGGCGCGGTAGCGCCATGGGGTGCACAGCACGCTGCTGTGCAGGGGGCTGCACAGCAGCAACCCTAGGTCGCTCCCTGACACTGGCGGAGCTATGTGGGGGCTGGGTGGTGCCCCGGCCCCTCGCACTTTTTAATTATATATAAATATGATATATAATTTTCTAGTATTATATCAATTTTTAATATAAAAGCTTCTTAAATCTTGTTAAAATAGGTTTGATTAGTAAAATAACGGTTATTTTACATTCTAATTTCTCAAATTTGTTCATAAACAAATAAATAAGCTTGTGAGTGTTGTCGCAACATAAAGAAGTAATACACCAAAATGATTCATATATTTTTGCCGCATTAGGCTACAATAATTTCAATGTGCAAAGATGTATTAAATTAGAAAACTAAAACTCAACGGCATTGTATGTTTAATTGTAGACGAAAACATGTCTATTACATCGGCCCCCCTCGATCGGAAATCCTAGCTCCGCCACTGCTCCCTGACACCCCTTGTGTCCACCCGTGGTTGCACCTCCTCCCATTTTGATGGTTTCCCATCAATGATTAAAGGATTTCGAACCCCCATATCATACACAACACCGCAAAAGGAGAGACTTCCCATAGTACTTTCTTTGACATCTTAAATTCCCATCGATCCTAAATTGCAACCTGCATGGTATGTAGCTCAAACAATTGAAAGTTTGGGGAATAATGATGGCAACGTGGCTCCTGTGAAATTGAGTAGAGATGAGAGCTTGGCATGTGGAGAGGTTTTTCATTAGAGATTCCTATGGGTATGATTTGAGTTGGTGCTACCGATGTTTGTTTCAATGTCCAACTTGTTAGTTTTATTGGCGATTTCCGGGTTTGTCAAGCCATTTTTGTTTGTAATGGGTTTGGGTGGTAGAATTCTAAGTGTTTGAGTCTAGATACTCCACTCTTGTGCTTTCAAGCTTCATTGACAAGATTGATGCCGCACCAAGTCTTTTGATGCTCTTCCGAGAAGGTATATTCATGCATCGAACATGTGCATATGTTTTCACAAATGTGGCTTTCAATTTTCATGATTCATGCTTCCATTTCATGTCTTAGGAGAGTGCATTGGCATTTGCATGAAAATTCACATTTTTGCTTAAGGCATTGTAGAGGCAGCATTCTAGCGTTTCCTAGCGTCTGCTGATGTGTCTGTGTGATGGTCTTCATTGAACATGTGGCTAGATCTTGACCGTTCATGTTTTTCAAAGAGCGCTGGACAAGCGTTAGCACGCGTCAGATGACGCTCCTGAGATTAAGCCATTTTTGTACTTGTGTACAAATCCTGACTGTCCATTTTTTTGACGAGGGTTGGATAAGCGTTAGCACGCGTCAGTTGACGCTCCTGTGTCCTCTTCTCATTGGTTGTCTTTGGGAGCACGAAAATCACACATATAAAAGCCATTTTTCTCTCATTTTAGGGTAGACATTCATTGGAAAAAACCAGCCCCCTTTTTAGAGAGAGAGTGTCTCCTTCTTCTCTTTGTGGAACTTGATGTTCTTGATGATTTGAGCTTGCTCTTCTCATCTTTCTTCAATCTAGAGTCTTCCTCTCCATGGATCCACTCTAGCTTGATTTTGTTGTTCAAAAATCTTCATAAAAATCATATCTTTCATACATCATGTTGTGTTGCCTACATATCTACGTGGCCGGATGATCCGGAGCCGTCTTTGATACGGAGATCGAGGGGTGTTGGACTCGTGGAGGCTATGGAATCAAGAAGGGGCTCGGGGAGCTAAATCAAGGAGTGGAGTTAGGTGTAGCTTGGGGCAAGTTGGTAATTCCTAATCTTGTAACTCTTGATTTAACCTTTTGATTTATAGCAATTGGTAGATTAGGCCGTGGTTTTATGCTTAGGGTATTTAGACCCTAAGTAGTTTCCACGTATATCCTCGTGTTTTGTGCCTTTGCTTTACTTACTTTGCATTGAAATTGTTGGTTTGATTAAATAGCCATTGAATTGGGGTGAATGTGAATCTCTTGGTAACATTGAATTTTTAATTGATAGTCCTATTCACCCCCCCTCTAGGACTTGTTATACCATTGCATAATTTCAATTGGTATCAGAGCCCGTGTGCTCTTTGTTGGTTTTACTACCTGAGTTGATCCTGTTTGCACTATGGATAGGGGTGTTCCTATGGAGGGTGGTTCGTATGCTCGACCCCCCTACTTTGATGGTAGTGACTATTCGCTTTGGAAATCCAAAATGAAAAATCACTTGATTGCCCTAGGTGTTAGGGTTTGGAGGTCCGTGCTTTATGGTTATGACGAACCCACGATTGAGGATTCTAGCTCTAAAGAAGTTAGAAAGAAAAATGAATCGGAGTGGAGTCCGGTGGATATTGAGAGATGTGAGATGAATTCACGTGCTTTGAGTGCTATCTTCAATGCCTTGTCTAGATCCGAGGTCAATCGGATTTCTTCATGTGTCACGGCGAAAGAGGCTTGGGAGATCCTTCGTACCTCCCATGAGGGAATTGAAACCGTGAGAGTTTCTAAACTTCAAATGTGCACCACTAAATTTGAGGAACTTAAAATGCTTAATGAGGAGACTTTTGATAGTTTCATAACTAGGCTCACCGAAATCATGAACACTTTTCATAGCCTAGGAGAGCCTCTTTCCAATCTCAAAATTTGTCGTAAAATCCTTAGGTCTCTCCCGGCTAGGTTCTTGACTAAAGTGACTTCCATAGAAGAACGGTCGGATGTTGATGACATATCTTTTGCCGAGTTGGTTGGTAAACTTCAAATTTTTGAACTAAATCACTTGAAGGACTTCAAACCTTCGAAGTCCATTCCCAAGACCGGTAAGGATATTGCTTTCAAAATTGATAAAGGGGAAATCACCGAGGGTAGTGGCACGGATGAGAGTCTTGACGATGAGGAGTTGGGTGCACTTGTCAAAAAATACATGAGGTTTGTGACACTTCGGAAACATAAAGAACTTGGAAAGAGTCCGAAACCATTAAGTGGTTATAGGAAGAACACGTTTGACACAAGTGGCAAGAAACCTTCATTTGATAAATCCAAAAAGCCACAAGAAATACAATGTCATGAGTGCCATGGGTTCGGTCACATTCAAACCGAGTGCGCGAATTCTCTTAAAAAGAAGTTTAAAAAGGGGTACAAGGTCACGTGGGAAGATGATAGTGACGGTGAGGGTAGCGAGTGTGGTGCTTATGAGTTTAGTGAGGGAAGTCCTAATGTAAATGTGTTAGTTTCTACCGTTGATCCTCCTACCTCTCCTAAGTCTTCGTCTGAATCTTCCTCTTCTAGTGTTGAGAGTGTTGTGAGCAAGAGGTCTAGTGCCAAAGTTAAGTTAGCTCTTGAGGTTGAGAAAGAAGAAGAAGTTTGTGAGTTTGAGAGCATTCAAGAGGCCTATAATCATTTGTACCAAGATCTTGAGAAACTTGCTAAGAATAAGCTAACCTTGGAAAATTCTTTTAAGATGGTGGAGAAGGAGAAAATGTCTCTTAGGGAAAATCTTTCCACTACCTCTCTTGAGTTAGAAGAGCTTAGGAAAACCTATGATAATCTTGTCGATAAGTTTGCTGTCATTGAGAAAGAGAGAATTGAGGGTTTGAAAGAAATCGAAAAAGCCAAGTCTAGGATTGTTGAACTTGAGAAAGATCTTTTTGAGGCTAGTGAAGTCATAAAAAGGAATGATTGTGGTGCTTCACGTATGGCGGAGATGACTAGGTCTTTTAGGGACAAGAGTGGCCTAGGTTTCTTGAATTCTTCATCGCTTCCATCCAAGCTTAGTGAAGACCCTACTAGGAAGATTTCTTTTGTGAGTGCCGGGACTAACTCAAGTCCTTCTTCCTCTAAAAATTCCATTCCTTTGAAGGATGAACCTCCCAAGAAGAAATTTGTTCTTTTTGATAGTTGTGGCCGTGATGATGAGTGTGATACCCCGAAGGAAATTAGAAAGAGCAAGCCAATAGGAATTGAGAGCTCTAAACGGAAAGTTGTTACTTGTCACCATTGTGGGGTTGAAGGACACATTCGTCCTTTTTGCTATCAAATGAAGAGAGAGAATAACAAGAGAGGTCAAACACAAAGACCCTTGAGTCGCTTTGTTCCACGTAGTGTGGTTCTTGGTCAACCTAATGTTGGAAGACCTCATGGTGCTACTCCTTCGCCAACTAAGTCTCAAAATGATGAATTTCTCACCAAGTTGTCTCATCTTGCTACTCAATCGTCATACATTGTTGAAGAGATAAACAAGTTGTCTTTGCATGCTAAGAATTTGAATAGTGCTTCTTGTGATCAAAACAAATCGAATCATGCTTGGAAGAAAGTCGATCGTGCTTCACATGTCTCTCAACCTCTAAATACTCTTAGGGAGTTTGGGGGTTCTTCCTCTCTTCATTGAGGTTATTTGGGTTGCATGTCACTCTTGTGTGCTTCATGTCATCTTTGGGTCTAGAGTGTTCATGTGCTTTTACTTAGTTTTTGCATTGTTTTTCATTTTGTCCTTTGTTTTTTCATTAGTTGCATGCATGTAGGGTCATGTCTTGGTCATTTTGTGTGTGTGCTTGCTTGTCGAATGCTTGTATGCTTGTCGTGTGATTACTTCTTTCATCATGCATGAGAATGAGTTTGATGCACTTGTTGGTTGGGCATTGAGATTTGAGCATAACCATTGGGATCATTGAAGTATGCATGCGTGATGATATCATGTTGTGGTCATTGTCTCGAATGAATCTCATGCTCTCCTCTATTTGCACACACTCTTTTGGGGCTTGATCCTTATGGTGTATAAGGGTACTCATTCGTATCTTGGTTAGATTCTACTTGATTGGATTTTTGATTGACCAAATGCTTGAGTTCACCTTTCGATGCTTTCCCCCATTGATTTCTCTCAAGAGCTACCGTCTAGGGATTAGTGTGAAAGCTTCCTTGGTGCATAAAAGAGTGAGATCCTTGTTCAAAAGAAATCATTCTTGTTAAAAAAAAAAAAAAAAAAAAAAAAAAGGTATTCATTGTGTAGAAGGGAAGAAGAAGAAGGTATTCATTGTGTAGAAACGAAGAAGGTATTCATTGTGTAACCTTTTAATTCTAGATTTGGTGTTGTTGCTCAAGTGTATTCCCTCCTTGTTTTGATCTCGCACCTAGGCGAATGGCTACCTATTCATTGCACCATCCTAGATTTGTGTGTACCTCTTGGGTTATGGAAATTGAAATGGGGTTTGTGCGTGAAGTCCTTAGGTCCAAGTGCCTTATGGTTTGACTTCATCTATCCATCTTGTGGGAATTTTCTCGGGATTTGGGTGGGTGTCCCTTGGCATTCTTGGGGTTCTTGAACCATTCTATAAGAGTTCACCCACTCACTTTGATAGTAGAGAGCATGAAATTCACTTGTTGCTTGTGGTAGCTCATGATATTGTCATGCTATGTATTGCTCTTGCTATCTTGGTTGTGTTCGAAAATCGTGTCTCAAAGCGAGCATGCTCATCTTCTTTTTGTTCATGATGGGTAGATGTGTTCTTTGGTTTCGAAATGCTTGAATTTGGTGACATGGTGTGCTTGATAGTGTGCATTCATTTCGAGTGCATTTGGTGAGGGGGAGTTGAGAGTGGTATAAATGTGTTTGGGTGGTCATGCATTTGCTTAGGGGGAGTCACATTTGTGTTTTCATTTGCTAAACACTTCATTATTTGTGTCTTAATTCATGTGAGAGATGCATTTGCTTAGGGGGAGTGTTGATTTTTAAGAAGTCTTGGTTATCCAGGGGTTTTTGGTATTGAGTGGTTGTTCTCTTCTTATAAGCTTTTTGTGAGGCGGAGCGTTGTCTTTTTGGTGCATTAAAATTTATTTGATTTTGTGAGGGATAACGTTTTGACGAGCGTTGTCATTTTCTAAGAGGTTGTAGAGAGTTATTGTCTGTCTTGGAGGATTGTATTTGTGAGCATGTTTTTTGGTTGAGGAGTTGTGGTGAGTTTTTGAGTTGTTGATAGTGTCTCAATGCCTTGGAAATATTTTTGGTCAGTGTTTGGGGCTTCCATGCCTCAGTCAAATTTTTGAAGGGTTGAGAGAGGTCTTTTGCACAACAGGTGTAGTGTTATTTCCTTCACAATTTTGTTCTTCACCTGTTGGGAGAAATTTTAGTCGTTTGTGTAGAGAGATTCAGAGAGTTAGCGTTCCCTAAGGGTTTCCACGCGTCAACTGACGCTGCACCATGTCTCTTGCACGTGTTCTTTTAAACCGACGGGTCCACACTTGCTTTATATCCAAACCGGTTTAAGCCCTTACTCAAGCCACGTGTTATGATCCTATGGTTTTTCTCTTCTAATCTCAGCCATCCAATTTAGGGTAGAGTCACTTGCTCTTACTCGATCATTTTCAGCCCACATAGAACATTTCTCACTCACTCTCTCTACCCGACTCACTCTACTCTCTGGCGATTTCCTTCTAGGATTTCAAATCCTTCCAATTTCGCCTAATCAAGTCCTTAATTGATCAATCCCACCTACTCTATCCACCATGGGCTAGAAATTGAGTGCTAACAGTGTTGTGGGAGTTTGGTTTACACAAGTTTGGGTGTTAATTTTTTTTCTTCCCGATCGAAGAACTCGAAGTTTTGGGGGGTCTTTCCACTATTCGACGTCCTATCTCGACTTCTTATCACGATGTTCCCTATTTTTCGAGTTGCATGCTTAGTGATTCAGAGGCTGTAGAGGTGTTCACTGTTTGGGTTACAATCGGATTTTTGGTTCTCGAAGTTAGGGTGTTGTTCTACCTTGTGCCGTTCGAGAATTGGAAGTGTATTTCCAAACTCAGAGATTTTTGGGCTTCTTGGTCCGATGACTTTTCAGCTTCAGTCGTGGTCAGTTGGGTTTCTTCGTGGTCGTTTTCAAAGCTTGATCTTGCCGATCTCAATCCGAAACTTCTGGGTTTGTTTTTTCGATTAACAGAGAGTTCACGTTTTAAGATTGCCGTGTGGGGTTCTGAGTTTCCACGTTTGAGTGCTCTCTCGATCATCTCATCTTGTGTTTGGGTGCTCAAGGTTTGTGCTACAGTTGGGTCTCCCACAATCTTGTGTGCTACTGCAGTTTTCTAGGTTCCTCACCTAGGGCCCCTCTGTAAGTATTCCCTTTCACCTCACTTTGCATAAACAATCATGGCTAGAACCCATTCTTCATTTTTTGAGTTGCTTGTTTGAAGGCTGTAGTTGATTTAATATAGCTTATTTGTGGTGATCTGTACTGGCTTTCTATATTAGTTTCTAGTGGTTTGTGGTTGCAAGGGTGTCGTGATATTTTGGGATTACTCTTTGGTTGCATCATGAGTCATTGTCTCCTTTCTCAGTGGAGTTCTATTCATAATGTTGAGTCATATTGAGCATATTGTGGTTATTGTTAGTTGGAGCCATTTAGTATCCATACTCTGTTTGTTGCTTGCTTTGTGCTTTGTGGGGCTTCTCTTTGCCTTCTCAAGATAAAAAGGGGGAGGGAGAAATGGTGGTAGTTTTCACTGTTTTAGGGTTCTCTTGCTTTAATCGATTGATTCTACTTCATGAGGATTGCTTTGCATTGATGCTTTTTATCCTCTCATGCTTGGTTGCTATTGCCCGTGGTTCGGGCTTTTGATTCTGCTTCATGAGGTTGGATTGCTTTGCCTTCCCGAGACAAAAAGGGGGAGAAGTGCTTGTTGTGCCCGTGGTTAGGGCTTCTTGGATATGCCTATGCTTATGATTATGCTTATGGTTTTATTTTGGTTATTGTGGCATAGATATCTCTCTTTCCGTTGCGCTTATCGATCATATCTATCATTTGGTATCTATGCTTGTGGTTCTTGTGCATAATCTCCTTTTGCAGGGCTTTATCAAGTTTGAAGGAAGCTTCTCTCATCTAGTTAGATTAAGTTTTGAAGGTTCTTAATCTAGTTAGAATTTGTATCCTTCTTGTTTGAATGGTTTTGTCCCCGGAAATGCCAAAGGGGGAGATTGTTAGTTTTATTGGCGATTTCCGGGTTTGTCAAACCATTTTTGTTTGTAATGGGTTTGGGTGGTAGAATTCTAAGTGTTTGAGTCTAGATACTCCACTCTTGTGCTTTCAAGCTTCAATGACAAGATTGATGCCGCACCAAGTCTTTTGATGCTCTTCCGAGAAGGTATATTCATGCATCGAACATGTGCATATGTTTTCACAAATGTGGCTTTCAATTTTCATGATTCATGCTTCCATTTCATGTCTTAGGAGAGTGCATTGGCATTTGCATGAAAATTCACATTTTTGCTTAAGGCATTGTAGAGGCAGCATTCTAGCGTTTCCTAGCGTCTGCTGATGTGTCTGTGTGATGGTCTTCATTGAACATGTGGCTAGATCTTGACCGTTCATGTTTTTCAAAGAGCGCTGGACAAGCGTTAGCACCCGTCAGATGACGCTCCTGAGATTAAGCCATTTTTGTACTTGTGTACAAATCCTGACTGTCCATTTTTTTGACGAGGGTTGGATAAGCGTTAGCACGCGTCAGTTGACGCTCCTGTGTCCTCTTCTCATTGGTTGTCTTTGGGAGCACGAAAATCACACATATAAAAGCCATTTTTCTCTCATTTTAGGGTAGACATTCATTGGAAAAAATCAGCCCCCTTTTTAGAGAGAGAGTGTCTCCTTCTTCTCTTTGTGGAACTTGATGTTCTTGATGATTTGAGCTTGCTCTTCTCATCTTTCTTCAATCTAGAGTCTTCCTCTCCATGGATCCACTCTAGCTTGATTTTGTTGTTCAAAAATCTTCATAAAAATCATATCTTTCATACATCATGTTGTGTTGCCTACATATCTACGTGGCCGGATGATCCGGAGCCGTCTTTGATACGGAGATCGAGGGGTGTTGGACTCGTGGAGGCTATGGAATCAAGAAGGGGCTCGGGGAGCTAAATCAAGGAGTGGAGTTAGGTGTAGCTTGGGGCAAGTTGGTAATTCCTAATCTTGTAACTCTTGATTTAACCTTTTGATTTATAGCAATTGGTAGATTAGGCCGTGGTTTTATGCTTAGGGTATTTAGACCCTAAGTAGTTTCCACGTATATCCTCGTGTTTTGTGCCTTTGCTTTACTTACTTTGCATTGAAATTGTTGGTTTGATTAAATAGCCATTGAATTGGGGTGAATGTGAATCTCTTGGTAACATTGAATTTTTAATTGATAGTCCTATTCACCCCCCCTCTACCACTTGTTGCTCAGTAGCCCTTGCAGCAGCCTCCATGACACTTGGAAGTTCTTTGTCACTCTAGTGAGGGGAGCTCCTATCCAAGCCCATCTTCGTCAATTCTTCACTGCTGGCATCTGAGCAACATTCTCAGTGGCCTTTTGTACTCCTCTGTTGTGAGCATTGATAGCTTGAGCACGGGAAGCTTCTAACTCCAACATGACTTGAGCGAGTTTTTGCTCCGCATACTTGTTCATTTTTAATATCTCCTCAGACCACAAGGGGGTAAAGTCCAAATTATATATATCCATTTTCTTTCTGCTATTCGTCCTCATGTTCAGATTGAGTGACAAAAGTGGATTGAAAAAAAAAAAAAGCATGCTAAAGCCACACCCATTATACGCATATTCACATAAGTGTGTAGCCGCACACAGTTATGTGAGTGTGTGAAAAAATGAGTATGGCTATTAATCCAGAATAAAATACATTGGTGTTCAAAAAGTGTAGTTGTACTTCAAGAAAGTTGATACAATTTAAAAAATTCATTTATTTGCAAATGTATTGATTGTGTCTACTAAATATGGAATTCTCAAAGACTACAAAAGATGGAAATCAAGTAGTATTGGGACGAGGCAAACAATGACAAAGGTCAGGTTTGACGAACATTTCGTTATGTCTTTCTTGTGACTATTAATTAATCTTGTTTTACTTTATCTTGTATTACTTACCTGAACTATGTAAGCAATTGGTTACTGACGATTAATTAATCTTGTTTTACATTTCGTTATGTCTTTCTATTGTTAACTGGTTTTAGGTTGAAACACTCCAAAAAATCCATCACAACATCGAATCTCCACTAGAGTCAATTGCCTTGCATCGTCATATACATCTCCGTCCTCTAGCTGCTCTTGGGCTGCGCGTGAGGAGAAGTGCTAAACATTATTCTACACCACTCACCTAAGTCAACCAAACTTTCTTAATTAATTAAGAGATTATTTCACCTATTTCCAATTGAAATTAAATTTTGTATTGATAAGCCAATTGGTATCATTTGATTTCTTTGAGGGTTCTAACTTGGTTACTTAGATAAGCCAATCGATATGGGAAAAAGTCTAACATGTATTAAGTTAAACCCTTGAAGAAATCTAACCGACATCTTTTCAGTATGAAGGAATTGGAACACAACAACCATCCAAGAAAAAGGAAAAAGATTCGAAAAGGGTCGCAATAAAAACTCAGCACTAGACACCCCTCCTAGCCCACTAAAACCCACCCCAACCCTACACTCCGAGAAAAGAAGACACAACAAAAAACTGACTCTACAAAACTCTTAAGACTGAAAAGAAAGTTTTCCATTGAATAATCCTTCCATTCAATTTTGTTTCCAAAACAAAAGGCTACTCTGAACTTAATTAACTCCTTTATTTCTACTTCCACCGCGGTAAGCACAAAGCGAATTGTACCGAAAACATATATAATGGGGTGTAGTGTAGCATCTCCCTCTTAATCCTGGTAGCCACTGTGTATTTGAATTGGTTCCCCATAGTTGCGACGACAGGAGTTGGACTAAGCCAAGCCCTGCATCTCCCTATTTTATAATGAAAAAAGCAAGGTACAAGTGTTTATCACATGTGTCAAAATTGTGTTGCATAAGTAAGTGTCATTTAATTCTTCATGCCAACCAAAAAATAATTGATAACTAGGTTGATTTTTACTTGGTTGAAATAGGAATTTCTGTTTGAATAATAATTCTAAATTTTATGCATCAAACAAATTAAGAAAATAAAATAGATAAAGAAAATATTAGAATAGCCTGTGGGGTGGTCGAGGCACGCAAAATTGTGCTCTCCTTAGGAAAGATACACCCCCTTCTGTGCAGTGAATTAAAGTCACTAACTAATTGTTTCCCGACACTCGAAATCGTATGAAAATAGTAGCAAATGAACAAGATCACTTGTATATTGGTAAAAGAAAGAAGAAAAGAATCAGATGCTTTTAATATTCAATAGGCGGCAGTATCTTTAGAAATCAATAGCCAATGAATTTATAATTAACTTAAGGATAAGTTAGTTTGTTAAGGGAACTATGATTATCTACTACTACTTAAAAAAATGTGAAGCATCAAAAGTGTTTCCCATACTTTCCCTTACCAAAAATACCCCTCCCCAAAACTACAAATAACTAACCTAACCCTATTAAAAAAAACCAACGCTACTTGCCACCTTTTCAGAACACAACTACCACCGTTTGGACTGTATCGGCACCATCCCCAAAGAAACCACCGCTTGGTCTGCACCGACACCCACATCAAAATGAACCAGCAGCAACATCATCGTCCCACTCTTTCTAACCGAAACCGTTATTATCCTCCTCTTGCCCCAACGTTTCCCTCACTTCTACTGTCATCAAACCAAATTGCGCCAGGCAGAATTACTTGGCGTACCGTTGCCCACCGCCGAGCATCTCCTCCTCCTGCCCCTTCCACCTTCCACACGGTAAGAGATTCCCTATTTTCCTAAATGTATGCTGCGTTCCTTTACTCCATGGATTTTGCAGCAAATTTTTAAAGCACTTAAGGTGTTTGATGTGTTGCTCCAATTGGAACCAACCAACCTATAACCCCCCAAAAGGGAAAGATTCTAGAGAGAACTTCAGTTTTCCATTCGAATTCGAATTGGAATCACTGTCGAGATTTGAATAGGTAGTGGACGTCGCCCTTAAATGAGTTTTACGCCTAGAAAGCGTCTGCTATTTTACTATATTCTCTATCTTTAGTCCAGGATTACGACCACTCATAAAAGGCTACCGGAAAATTTATAATTAAGGCCCGCAATTTGAATTTTAGAGTTTAGACCCACGACCAAGGGAAGCATTTGAGAGCAAGGGTGGGACCATTTAATTTTATAATCCAGTAGTTGAACATGAACCTGTTACTATATAGTCCTTTTCACCCACCTTCAAAATGAGAAAGGAGGACAACTTGTTCTACTTCTTCAAGTAGAAAGGGTGTCTTACTAAGCCACGTGAAATCAATTTAATGCACTGGTTGTGTTTTAAAAGACTCACAATAAGGTGTTCATCTTATTAGTAAGCCAGATGACCCAAGGCGTTGTTGATACGGAGTAAGCATCATTGCATCACACAAAAGTAATCTAAAAAATGGTAGGCAGTAACTTGAACTCCAATTGCAGAGGAGGAAAACGGAAACAGATCCCTCATGCACGTTTATGGATGGAGTCCTTTCTCATGATTTAGCCTACTAACTGGTCGATACAATGTCGAAAAGACAGCGAAAAACTCATATTATGTAAAAACCAATTCATGACAATTGCTTATGAATGCTCTACTTCACGGAAAGTTTTACAGTCACAATTCAACATTTCCATTATACTACTAATTGCATTTCCTCCCCCTTTTCATATCCCTATTAGTTCTATCAGACTTTAATGTTATTATAAATTTTGAAGTTTTCTCATAGGCAAGTATTTTTGTATATATTTTCATCTCTCATACAAAAGCGTAGAACCATTCAAACTGCCCATTTCATCCATTTTTGGTCCGATGGAATGAAATGATTTCACACATGAATCGGCAGTATGAAGTTCTACCAAGTTTCCAAAATAGTGTTTTTTTTATGGTTCCATTCTTATAATTTTTTTAGAAGGTTCTATGTTTTAGTTGGAATGGCTTGAAATGTCTCTCCAGTAAATCTTCCCACATGCTGCATTTTATCTCTAAAACTTTCTACTTTTCCGTATCAAAATCATGTTTACATTCAAAAGTTACAAATTCTTGACTACTTGCCTTGTCTCATATGGTGAGAAATGTGAGAAGCTATAATTAGAGGACTCACAGAAGACCAAAAAACCATGTTGTTGAAGTTTTGGAATTCAATGATGAGGAACGACTGATATTTGGTTTCAAACGTCAAGTGTTGGGCCCAGGTACTTGCATATTTTTAAAAGATTTCCATGTGACATAGATGAGAGCCTTGCTTGGTATTTTAGAATTTGTTTTTCTAGATGTTTTGCTCTTTTGATGTAATCTTTTATGCAATACATTCTTGTCATCATCTATGGTCGATTTTCAGGCTAACCTAACTTGTTGCGTCTGTTTCTCCAGCGTGTAGCTAGGTAGCTCAATTTTTTATGTAAGGGATCTCAAACCATTCAAATTGGACATTGATGGACTCATAAACGAGTTTGCTGAGGTATCACTTCATATAGTTTACCATTCATTTTTTTTTTTTTTTTGAGAGTTCTTGTTACACATAGTTATGAGTTGGTTATGATCTTCACTGTCCCACACCAATTGGCTCTCTTGCCATGTACATATGAGCCCTCCCATTACAAACTATGAGGGGGTGTTTTCAATGATAGTTCTACCCAAGGGCTGCCATGAGTTTGCACATAGGGCCTACATATATGAATTAAAATATATTGGTATAATGTACTTGGCCAATTCTGTGTAAGCTTTTGGGTGCCCTCCGCGCGCTACCCTTGTAAGCCAATTTCCAGATGTGATTTCTACCCAAGGGTTTATATCAATTGGGTAGTTTCATTCCTTTTTTAAATTTTCCCGGCGTACAAGTTTAATGCTATTAGAGTTTGTTATCTTGCAGAACAAAATGACAAATTTGGCTGATTGAAGAGAATCCTTCATATTTGAGGTGAGTCCTTCTACAAACTTGGCTTTCTTTATGCAATCACTTTATACTCATTCAATTGCTATGTCTTTACATACTTCAACTTTTGACTGTCTTAATATTCAACTCTATGCCTTTGCTTTTTCTTTTCATATTCACCAGTATAAACTAACTATGATAGTCATTTCCAGGTTACATGATCTCTACTGCTTCTTTATCGCATAGATTGGGTGGTCTCTATTGCCTTTACTGCCTCTATGAGATCCAACAATAACATTCTCAGTAATTAGTTATTTGCTTTGGTACGAGTCAGTCATTCTTCATGTAAATGTGGGCCTGATGTCAAAAACAGGTTGCATATCAAGAAGACAAAGCTTCGTCATGCTGAAAAAATGATTAGAGGTGCTTTCATTTTGAGCTCTACAAAGGGCTAGGGTATCCCAAAACTTACAGGTAAGACCCTAAAATAACATATCTCTTTGTATTTGTTTTTGTTTTCTGTTACCTATTTCTGTCATCCTGGATCTTGGAGAAAACTTATTTGGCCAAAAGTTTTTAAAACCTAATTTCGACAGCAAAAAAGAATTCAAACAAAGATTTAAAAAAAAAAAAAAAAAAAGCTTCTGGGCTTTTGGAAAGATATTTCTATTCAAAATTGCTTGCGATGTATAAATGCGAGTATTTCATATTTCAGTTTTCAAAAGTACTTTTCGTAAGCGAGGTTCTTTTCTATACCCATTTTTGGGCCTTTGTCTTTCTGTTTGTTTGTTTTTTTGTTTTTTTTTTTTTACAGAAGCCTATAAATGCATTGTGAGTTTTGTTTGTAAATTTTGGGTAGGAATTTGCCAAATCCATGAATTTCAGAGAAGGCTTTCCAAGCAAAGCTACAAAATCTCAAAAACGAGTTATAGACTGCAATATTGATGAAACAAATCCAAGTGGTTGAGTTGAAGAAAAA
Organism: Vaccinium vitis-idaea; assembly: GCA_963854785.1. Lineage (NCBI taxonomy): Eukaryota > Viridiplantae > Streptophyta > Magnoliopsida > Ericales > Ericaceae > Vaccinium > Vaccinium vitis-idaea. Next base: position 39,149,805 of record OY978219.1, read on the forward strand.
AAACAAGTCACATTTACACATGCTACTCATCCCCTATCCAATGCCAGAAAGGATGACCAAGGAGGATCACAACAACCAAGCGACTTCAAACAACATGATACCCCCGTGTAATGAAGGACATGGCACGCTGACTCATTCAAAAGGAACTTCAAATGGTATCAAAGTACTTATGGAATATCTATATATGGATCACAGAGGTACAATTCAAACTCACATTGCCAAATGGACCTTTTATATTTGTGCTAAAATGAGATAATAAAGTATATTACTTATTCACGCAGGTAACGTCGCTGAACCACTGTGACATCAAAAAAGAAGAGAACACTTGATCAAAGAAAAACCACAACAATGGCATATCTATGTTGAACTTTCAAGCAATTTTACAGATTTTTTCCCCCGCTTTGGAACAACAATTTGAAATATTTAGTTTGTCATTCTACATTCATGTATTTTGATATCATCTACTAATAACAATTGCTTTCTTATCTTAATATAATATTTGTCGGATTTATTTGATTCGTTATCAAGAAAGTACAGCTATATTGAACACAAAAATGACATGAATAACAAATTCCTAATCCTACGCCAATAAAAAAGCATGAATAAGCATCCATATATGCATATCATCATGAAAGAAAAAAAATAAAAATAAAACCAAGAACATAGATTAAAATCGGGCAAAAAAAAACCACGTGCAACGCACGTGCAACCCTACTAGTGTGAGTAAAAATAGGAACAATTAACCAACGTTATAATCTGTTCCTATTACGTAGCAGTAATTATAAGAAAAGTAGGAAAGTGGTTTGTTTGTTAGAGAAGAAGATGGTGGTCTGATATTTAGGAGGATAAAGAGGGGAGTGAGTCAAAGTGGTTAAGTATAAAACCAACTCTCAAGTATCTCTCCAATATTAATTATTTACCATAAAATATAAAAGTAAATTATTTAAAACAACAAAAGTGAAATATTAAATTAGAACAACAAATTGTTCCCCTAATAGGGCCTAAAACTGATGTAACGACTTTTCGAGTTTAAAGGAAACCAATTCCAATTTGAAGAAGTCTTTCCCATTGAATAGGGCCTAAATTTGATCTAACAAATTGTAAAAAAATTTTCCATTCTTTTCTCTCTCATCCTTTATTCATTCATTCACACCTATAAATCTCAATGCAATGTGATGGAAACTCTCATGACCCCGATATCACCTCTCCTCCTCCATTGCTTTTGAATCTGCATCGTGTACATGAATATTGACTCTCCTCCTTCGCCGATCAATCGTTATTGTTCAAGCTGATCAAGGATGATACAATTCATTAGTGATCGACGAGCTTGCTTCTTGAAGAACAAAAAATACAACCGAATTCTAGTAAATGTCTCTTCCTCTCTGTTAATTTTTATACAAAACTAGGACTGGGGGTTTATTCTTGTATATGCATTTTGCTTCTAGCATCAGTGGTCGACAACAAGATCTTATGGTTTTTCGTTCCTGTCACTCTTTACATTCTAGGCTCTGGCATCACACCAAGAAATGAAGCTCAATCATTTTGACTGCCAATAACGGTATGACCCAATCAAACTGAAAACAATTATCTCTCTCTCTCTCTCTCTCTCTCTCTCTCACACACACATCTTTGATTCATTTTTTTTATCTGATCCTTGATTATAAACCTAACCAACTGATTCTCTTGTTATAAACCATGATCCAAACTCCCATGACATGAGCATCTCTCTTCTAATTAATATTATACACACCCACATACACACATGGAAAAATTAAATTGGCATCCTAAATATTTCCGTTACTTCTTGTTCAATACTATTGCCCAGTCAACTTTAAGGTATTGATACCTTAAAATTCTTTAAGGCTGGCACCGCTCATGCTCTCCCCTTCAAGAAGGCCTCTAGAGCTCAGTAGGCAAATATTAGGCGGATAGATGCGAATTTCCATACATGGCTGTTTTATATCAATAAATGAGCAAGGCATGAACTTCTGTTTTTTTTAACCCTATCGCTCTTAACGAGAATAGTGATGCATTATATTCCTTGTGGTTCATACAATAGTTTTTTTTTTATTTTTAATTTTTATAATATAGAGAGAGGATATATAATGTTTCATTGAATGAACAGGTAGTTAAGGTAATGTTTTACCATGTTCTTTTTTCAGGTTACCAGTTTTAGAAAGTGGAGAAAACTGGAAGTAACTCTTTCAAACAACCACGCAGCATTTAAGAAGTTCAATATTATTCTTAGTTTTGTTGTTTTAACTATCATTACAAGTTAGACCTTCTTCATACTGAAACCCTTGGAAACCAAGGATTTTTTTTTCTCGCACAAAATGCAGTTATGGTTGTCCTTTGCAAGGACACGGTAACGAGGTATTCTCAATGCCTCCGCTTCTTCTTTGAGAAGCATCCAATCAACGCTGGGGATGTTTGCTACATGGGTGAAAAATGGGTGAGAGTACATATTATTTTTACGTTAACAATAAACAAAATGCATGTCCAGTATATTGTTATGATTTTGCCTAACACATCAACCATTGAACAGATGATTGTGCAGGAGGTGAAGCTTCTTGATTCCGTATTTAAAACTGAGGACAATCTAAAACTCGAGTTGGAAAATACGTCCCTTCTCCAACAGCATATTCATGTAGCAACGGATAAAGAGGTTTGGAATGATGATGTCCATGCATAGAGTAGATTGTGAGACTCATATCTGTATCTGATTTATTTTGGTGGTGAACAATTTCTACGCCCAATATCCCCCAATAATCCTTGGTGGTGACATTTGTGTCATATCCATTTTTAATAACTAGAGGTTTTGCCACGTGCGTTGCACGTGGTATGTTTTGTTTCGCCCAAAAGTTGGCTTGTAATTTTTTTTTGTAATTTGGGGCGGGTCAGTTATTGCAAATGCTTTGTAGATGTATTTTTGAAAGGGAAGGGAGACATTTGGAGGCCTTCAGATTGTTTATAGTAGTAGTAGATAATGGGACGTCCAAATGCTGAGCCTTCTCCAGATTGTGTCCTAAACGAAACATTCCTTGAGATCCCTTCAATAGGGAGGATGAGAGAAGGCCGAGCTCAAGAAAATTGGGGGCCCAAAGCAGCTATCTGAAATATGCCTTTACGAATAAGTTAACACTAGTAGAAAACCCTGTGCTATGCACGGAGATCGCAATACGATAGATACAACCCCTTTTTAATTTTTATTTTTATTCTTCTGGTTTGGCTAATTTTAAAGACAATAAAAGTCTCAATCGATACCATTTTCTATTTGTTTTCATTTTATATATATGGTTCTAAAACTATACTGAGAGGGGAAAAAACGATTCATGATGCCTAAAAAGGGACCTGGGGGTGCTGCGCATCCCTGGTGTGCGCATCAAGGCCGTTGATCTCGGCAATCAACAATTCAGATTTCACCTTGACATCCTTATTCTGCAATTGCACCTTTTGTGACTTGCACCATTAAGTTACCACAAAACAGCAGACACAAGAACATGTAAATGAATCAATCCATAAATAGTTTATCTCGTGATGCTCCACTATGTCACAAACATTAGGTAAGGTACAATTTGAATTGGTCATTCATGATGTTTTATTGGCCACATAAGAATATGCTCCACTGGAAACAAACATTAGGTAAGGTGCAATGTGAATTTTGCAGTTCATGATGTGTTATTGCCGGAGCTGGCTTTGGGCTAAAGCTCGTAAAGCTACCGCTTTAAGCCCCCAAATTTTGACTAATTTTGAGGGCCCCTAATTTTATAGGTCCATTTAGTAATTAGGCATACATAAAAATTAAAGTTAATTTGTCTTTTAAGAGCCCAATTTAAAATAACGCCCAAGTGAAAGGGCCCAAACATGATATAATTTGGCACCTATTTTGTTATTATGAGAAACTAAAAGGGGTAGTAAGTTTTAAAAAGGAAGCTAAAAGATCATCGCTACTGAGTAGTGATTTATTTTCGAGAATATCGTCGCCTACTAACTTCTTTCCTTCCCCATCTACTTTTTTTTTATTACTTGTTACAGTGCTCTTTTGTTTTTGATTTTCAAAAAATATAACTCTTTTAACCCACTCACGGTCCACCAATCAATACTTCGTTGAATCGGGAAAAAAAAAAACTACGGTGCAGAAACTTGATTATGCAAATTTAATCAATTATGGGTACTTATGCTCTTAAGTGATTGTAATGACTTTCCACTAAAAGTTTTTTTTTTTATAGGTATTTTTAATTATACAAAATAGATTGAGGGCCCATTTTTAAAAGTTCGCTTTAAGTCTCATAAAACTCAAAGCCGGCCCTGGTTATTGCAATCTATTGACATGAAAATGTTAAAGCGAGAAGTCTAAAAATGAACAAAAAAACCCCCATTTCTCTTCGCTAGCTCTGTCCCGCGCCTCTTTCTCTCTGTCGTTCAAGTGAGCATATTCTTCGCAAAGGAAAATACTACACAATAAGTCACTACATAATACGTGATACATTGACAAACAAAAATACTAATACAAAATAAGACACTACTACAATTTGCAAAGGAAATTATTAGATAAGTCACTATGTTCTATATCACCCATGTACGCTATGAAGTACGGATACTCTATTTTGGCCTCCGTGTCACGTATCGTACGCGTATCGGATATGGATACGCTCGGATACACTCCGGATACGTATCAGATACCTTTTTTTAAAGTATCCAGAATTTAAATTTATTTTTTTGTATTCGGATACGTTTTGGATATGCTCAGATACGTTTTGGATACGTTTCGGATAGGCGCGGGGGTAAATATGTTATTGCTTAAAATATATGGGGTAAAATTGCAATTAGATTTGGTGTTGTGTTGTTTTGTTACCTCTAATAAGCTAAATTACACTGGAGACCCCCCAATTTAAGTTCCTATCATTTTATATGTTGTATTATTGTTATTATATCAATTTAAGACCTCAGTTTTTGTATATTTTTATGTTCTATATCTAATGAAGCATGGTCAAACTATAATATCTATATATCTATAAAATATTTTTTATTTACTTTTATATAACATATATTTCATTTTGTAGGAATTAAAAATTATATATATATAATATGACTTCAAATTACTTTTATATTCGACGTATCCCCCAACGTATCGTATCATACTTTTTGGAAAAATCACGTATCCACTTATCTGTATCGTATCGTATCCATATTGCATATCCGTATCCGTGCTTCATAGCCTGTACATGACCACATTGGCAAAGGAAAATACGATTATGAAAGAAGCCACTACTACATCACTTTGCACGATCCGGGAATCTTGCGGTGCTGCACTACAGCCCTTTAGTGCGGCACACGAACTGTTGATCTCGGCAATGAACGGCTTGAATTTTATTTTGGTAATAATCGGCTCGGATCATGCAAGTGCCAAGATGAAATCTGAGCCGTTGATTGTGCGATCAACGGCTCGGATGCCGCACTACAGGATACCCTATTCTCTCTTTGCAAAGGAAAATACTAAATATTACCATGTACATGATTGGCTTGGTCTTTTTTTTTTTTGGATCGGTGGACCTTACCGAGTAAGGAAGAGACCGTCTCATCTACAAACGCAAATTCCAACCTCAATTAATGGAAGGTTCCTCTCCATCTCAAATGAAATTTTAACTTTTAACAAGCCAAACTCAAAAATATATTAATTTTGTTAGCATCCCAAGCCCCAGAGAAAAATACAACTCAATTTGCTAGTAACCCTATTCACATGGAAAGAAAAAACACCAAACACACCCACAAACTCTGTCTAGAAGAATTCATAAAAAGGGGAATTATGAAGTCCAAATAGGGGTGCAAACAAGCAGAGCCAAGAAGATGGTTAATCAATCTTGGATTGTCAAATTGAGCTTTCCGAAATAAAATTATGAGTTGTTAAATTTTGATTTGAGATGGACTCGAATGGTAGACAACCCAAGCCGGATCTTGTTTCACTTAGCACCCCTGTCCACAAAGAAATAAAAACTCAATGGAAATCCACTAACACCCATTAATTGAACACATGTGTACTCGCTTTAACGGAAACAATGTTACTATTCACAGAAATCCACCAAAAAATTAAATACAAAACAATAAAAAAATTCACTTTACACCTTACAGGTCGCGAAAATCCACAAAAAAATACGGAACAATCACCAAAATCATGCATAACGTACAAGAACCAAAAACATACACAATGGCGTATTCGGTACGCCCCTTTTCAAGGGGACGTACCGTAGCATCTCCCTCTTAATCCTAATAGCCATTTAGTATTTGACTTGGTCCCCCATAGTTGCGAACACAGGAGTTAGACTAAGTGGGGCCCGAGCCACAACTATTTTATAATGAAAAATACATTGTACAAATGTTTATTATGAAGCGTAACAAAATTAATTGTGATACATAAGTAAGTATCATTTAATTCTTCACGTGCAACCAAAGAAAAATTGATAGCTAGCTTGAAATTTTAGGGTGCTGTTTTACCTGTTTGAGAATTTTAGTAAGAAATTTTATGAACCCATTGGACTTACATGGGCCAATTCCACAAAAGTTTTTCAAATTAACATAAAAACTAGTACGATTAGTGCAAATATTTACACTTGTTGTGCAAATATTTGGCTCTAGTGAAATTGAGTAGAGATGGGAGCTTGGCATATGGAGTGGTTTTTCATTATAGATTCCTATGGTCATGATTTGAGTTGGTATTGTGCTGATCTTTGTTTCAATGTCTAACTTTTCTTTCCTCCAATCTGTGCATATGGCTAAAGCGACACCATTTACAAAACAAGCAACATATAAAGAATAAGAAAACAAAAAGAACAAGATTAATACCCCATTGATGCTAGAAGCGCAATATATGTATAAAAGGTTAAACAACAGTACCACATGCAACAAGGCTACATACTGTCGTACTTGGTCTCGGTATTTTGTTAGAATGTAAATTTCAACGTCCCTAACATTAATCTCTTACAAAGTTTTTTTTAATTAGTTTATAAAATGTACGATTTTAGATCAAAGACCCTAATATGATCTACAAAATCAAGTTTGAAATGGTCTCCAAATGAAGCTACGGTTGAGAGTTGATATGCAACTCCCGATTTTTTTGGGTATAATATAGGGCAACAAATTCTTACAGAATTATCCTTTCCCATAGAATAGGGCCTAGAATTGAGAAATTGACATCTCGTCTTCCATACCAAAATCCAAACATCCATACATAAAAAGGAAGCTTAATACAAATGGGAGAAATAAATCATAAACAAGTAAAATTAGATAAATGGGATACTTGATCGAAAACTTTTTAGAATAAAGAATTAGTATGATGTCAATCAGCAATCATCTCAAAAAGAATAAGTCGTTAGATAATGAGCCTTTAGAGCCAACAATATCTGCGCAAAAGTATTAAGCTAATTGTTCCGCCTAATGGGGCCTAAAATTGATCTAACGACTTCAGATTTTGAAGGAAACCAATTCCAGTTTGAAGAAGTCTTTCCCATTGAATAGCACCTAATAAACTGTAAAACAATTTTCCATTCTTTTCTCTCTCATCCTTCATTCATTCATTCATACCTATAAATCTTAATGCAACGTAATGGAAAACTCCCATGACCCCGATATCACCTCTTCTCGTCCATTGCTTTCAAATATGCATCGTGTACATGAATCTCGACTCTCCTCCTTTGCTTTTGCTTTAGGTTGTTCTTCAACTTAGCATCAATCATTATTGTTCAAGCTGATCAAGGATGATACAATTCATCAATAATCGACTATCTTGCTTCCCGAAGAACGAAAGTTGCAACCGAATTCCAGTAAACGTTTCTTCCTCTCTATTTTTGTATGCAAAACTAGGACTCTCACTTTTGTTTTATAGCAAAATCTAGTTCTTCGTATTGGGGATTTATTCTTGTTTATGTATATTGTGCTTCTAGCATCAGCGGTCCACGACAAAATCTTATGTTTTTTCATTCTTACCACTCTTTGCATTCTAGGCTCTGGCATCACACCAAGAAATGAAGCTCGGTCATCAGGTATGACCCAATGAGCCAATCAAACTTGCTGAAAAACAATTCTCTCTCTCTCTCTCTCTCTCTCTCTCTCTCTCTCTCTCTCTCATCCTTGATTCATTTTTTTCCTGCTCTGACCTTTGATTAATTCACAAGCATAAATCTAACCAAATGATTCTCTTGTTATAAACCATGATGCAAACTCTCATAACATGAGCATCTCGCTTTTGATTTGTGGCCAAATCTAGTATTTGGTACTAGTGTTTAATATTACACACAGTCACATACACACGGGAAAATCAAATCGGCATCCTAAATATTCTTGTTACTTATTGTCAATACTGTTTATTCAATACCTTTTTTTTTGTTTTTTGGTTTTCGGTAATTCAACTTGAAATATAAAAAGGGACTAACTATATATATATAGCCTACAGGGTGCATAACCCAGGAGGAAGGAAAAGGAAAAGGAAAGAAAAAGAAAAGAAAAGGAATATTGAAAAACCTACGCCAAATGGCTACAAGAGCTATGGGGAAGTGCAACAAATGTTCCCTATCCATCTAAATAAGAGGGGAAAGAAACAGATGACAAAACAATAATCATATTGTTTGGTCCAGGTGACACGATGGACTTGGGACTGCCATAGGGATAACAAAGGCCAATCCCATGACCTTGGAACGACCTACCTTCTTGGAAAATAACCTGAATGGACAGCCATCTTTACTGGCTTTTGAACAATAAAATGAGATTGGCTTTCCGAATGGGTCTTGGACTTTAGTGGACAGCCCCCATCTAATAGGCAATTCCAGTCAATAGGAACCTGGAGCCCACAGAATGGGACATTAAAATGTACAAAATCAGAGGACAACCCCTTCTATTTTAGGCTGCTCCCCCTCTAAGTGAAAGCAAATGGTTCCAAGGGACATCCCCCAAAGATAGTCAATAAGATAGTAAATGATGAATATTGGTGGAAAGGAACCATTAAATTGCATCAGGATCTAGAATGCCCGTAGAGAGCACAACACAATGACCTGCACTTGGAAATGGGTGCAGCCAGTACACTACACATGGCGACGCAAAAAGATACAAATGGGTTCAAAATAATCTACAAATCTGCTGGACGTGAGAGTGATTCACCCAAAACCCTGCCAAGAGTAGCACATGGGAATGTAAACAACTTTGCATAACAAACAGGCCAGCCACTGGATAGCCTCATAGATTACAATTACATACATGGCTGCAATATATGTACAATACCTACTCAGAGTGCTTGCCACTATCGAGGATGGAGAAGGGGAAAATCGAGGACGTGCCAAACGGATGTGATCTCTATTGATAAATCATATTCGTTCACTCTGTTTCTATACAGGGTCCTTTTGTTTCCCATTTTCCCCTTCCCCTTGCTTCCATGATCGTCGTGTCTTCTCTCCATCCTTCAAAATTTTTGGGCACCGGATCGTCTTCCAGTAACACGCAACAGAAATTTTTTTTACTCCCCAGGATCTTTGCACCTCTGTGCTCTGATGATGGGAAAGATAGGAAAAACATATTCACACACAAGCAAGCACAATATTATTGATAAATTACACAAATGATTACAATTACACTCTTACAGGTCTGTCTCTCTTTTACTCACTCAACTCCCACATTTGATAGAATATCACATTCACATATATATAGCACTCAAACTCACCTACTAGAAATAGCTACTAAGTTCACCGAATAATTTGATTCAACCACACACCACACAATTCTACCCACTTTTTCTAATTTATTTAATAGCCTACTAATTAGGTTTATTATTTACTACACTTCTTGCCATTTCAGGCCATTTCATATGGGATTAATTACCTACCTTGTGATCGTGATTGAGAACCAACACATGTGTGGCCCTGGAATCCTATATTTTATGTACCCAATCCGGAAGACCATAGGTTACTTGATGTCGTTCACTAATGGATCCATGGCCAATAGTAAACCAAGTGATGGGGGATGCTACGGGGTAATTGCATTTCACACCCCAAAACCAAAGGGGACAAAAAGGTTGTGGAACATAATCACCTTTGATGACTGGTTAGTAATGGATTACTATAATGTTAACATATGGAGGTTTTGGAGTCTAGTGAAGATTGTCAGAGAACATTAATTCGTTTGGATAACACACCACCAGTTGAAATATCATCAACTAAGTGGCTGAGCTTATGCGAGAAGAAAGCAACCATTTTGGTGCAAAATATTTGACAGGAGATATCCAGAGATGATATAAGGTATTCGATTCTGTCTTTTTTGTTTCCCTTAACATATGTTGTTTCATTATTTCAGCAACTCTTGATCTAAAACAATTTATCCACAGTGAGATTCATGTAAATGATCTTAATCAGTTCTTGCCCTGGCATGGCTAAAAACACTTTGGAGGATGATTCAAGAAGATCTCGAAAATGACAACATTGGAGAAATCGGAAGCATCAACAAAAGCTACTTCATATATTGGATGGTACGTATTTTCCACCATGACATTCTATTTTATCCTTTGTCCATGCATATATGTTCCTTTCAATTGTCTGTTTGATAATCGAGCCCATGCGGTAGCATTTGAAGAACGTTGACAATTTTAACAGCTGAATTCTCAACTGGGCTAAATTTCAACAATTACATACAGATCCAAATTCACAAACTAAATTAGAAACAATGAGTATCTAGTTTTTGTCGTGATAGAAGAGTTCAATTGACGAATATGGTATTTTATTCGACCCTAATCTTTGATTTTGGGAGCCTAACACCCTGCCTTCCTGATCCCAATTGTTGGAGAATAGACTTGATTTGGTCCAAGGAAAAATAAAGCCCAAAGAAAAATGAAGGTGAAGGAAAAAAATAAAGCCCAAGGCAAGCCCAATAAGGAAGCCCAAGGTTAGAATCAAAACATTTGTACAGTGTCAATTAACAATCATCTCAAAAAGCTCAAGTGGTTGAAATTTTGAGCCGTTAGAGCCAACAATACCTACGCAAAACTGTTAAGCAAATTGTTTCTGTAACAGGGCCTAAAACTTATCCAATGACTTTTGAGGTTAAAGGAAACCAATTTAAGTTCGAAGAAGTCATTCCCATTGAATAGTGCCTAAAACTAATCTAACAAACTGTAAAACAATTTTCCATTGTTTTCTCTCTCATACTTCATTCATTCATTCACCACTATAAATCTTACTGCAACATAATGGAGACTACCATGACCCAAATCCCAATATCACCTCTCCTCCTCCATTGCTTTCCAATTTGCATTGGGTACATGAATCTCGATTCTCCTCCTTCGCCGATGTTTAGGTTGTTCTTGAAATTAGCATCAATCGTTATCGTTCAAGCTGATCAAGGATGATGCAATTCATCAGTAATCGACTAGCTTGCTTCCCGAAGAACGAAAAAATAAAATGGATTCCAATAAATGTCTCTTCCTCTTTGTTTTTTATGCAAAACTTGGACTCTCTATTCTGTTTTCTAGCAAAATCTAGTACTTGGTATTGGGGATTTATCTTGTATATTGTGCTTCTAGCATCAGTGGTCGACAACAAGATCTTATGATTTTTTGTTCCTATCTCGCTTTGCATACTAGGTTTTTGGCACCACACCAGAAATGAAGCTCGATCATTCTGACTGCCAATAACGGTATGACCCTAGCTATCAAACATATTGAAAAACAATTCTCTCTCTCTCTCTCTCTCTCTCTCTCTCTCTCTCTCTCTCTAATTCACTGGTATAAATCTAACCAACTAATTCTTTAGTGTTCACTGTGTTGGGCCTTCTCATGGACTCGAAAGATGACAATGAAATCTCACCCTTGCTCGTTTTTGTCGTCCGGACAATACAACTGTAGGGAGATGGAGCTGGGCAAACTGCTGAGGTGAACAAGAGACCGAAAAATGGAATAGTATATACTGCAACTGAGGTCATTTTTCTGATTTGTTTTGGGTTCGTAACAGTATTTATCAAGATTGTACTGGCATTCTTGTTGTGCACTAGCACATTTTGTGTTTGAAATACTAATATACTGTTCCATTATATATTTATATAAGCATGTGGCAGGAAATTTAGATATTTAATGCCCGCTAGAACACATGTATACATGGGAATGTTAAAGCTACTGCATTTTTTCTAGGAGTATTTCATTTTGTAATTGGGCCCATTATTATGTTGGTATTTCGGCTAGTTTATGTTTTTGTTATTGGGCCAAATGTTAAAGTTAAGTCTAAGTCTCTTTTGTTTAAGCCTAGACTTGCCCCAGTATTTAAAGGGCTGTTGAAATGAAAATCGTGTGTGCTGCCACCATTTTGAAAAAGCCAGAGATTCAGAGGCCTCGTTCTCTCCACCCCTGTTTCTCTTTCCTTCGGCTGCTACTGCTGCCTTTGAGCTGCCTATTTGCTCTTATTTCCTGCTATTTTCTTCCACTAAAATCAAAGAGTAGTTAAGGGTAATGCCAACAGGGAAGACATAGCAAATAAATATGAACTTCATGCTATTCACCTTGGAAATTGTTTATGGATGAATGGTTGATCAAGCAGTAAGCCTGGTTCCGTAAAGAAATGCTTTTGTTGCTTATGAACAGAAAATGCTAGTAGTAATGTCTTTAAGGTTAAGGCCTACCGTATAATGAAAATTTGAAAAGCAAGAATTAATTTGACTATGTCACAATAATTACTATCTTTATTTTCGGTAACCAAACATCCATCCAACCAACCGCAACACGTGCAAAATTGCATATAGTAAGCCATGGGCGTTTCCAACCATATGGGCACAGGAAATGCTCTTGTTCTCGTGCCAATATATGCTAATTAATGACTGCACTCAATAAAATTAGGGATAGTCTGCTACTGATAATGTTGATCATCATGATAATAGAAGGGCCGTTCACTTTGCTTGCCAAAAATTCCAGAACCTTACGTAGATGAAATGAGATCCCAAAGGAGGGGAAATTGGAGATACACGAAAGACGTGACTGTGTAAAATGGCTAATAAAGCCACCGGAATAAGTATCCACGCCTTATTATGCCCAAACACAAGTTAGAGTGCGACACTAAAGGCCACAACCATGGTTGTTTATGCAGACCAATTATCAATCTCTTGGGAAGAACATAGATAAAATCTGATTCAGCATAGCGAGAGGTAAGGATGGACAAGAACAATGCAGGTGTTTCTGCATATGTAGTTGTTTCGCCACTCTTTATAACCGGGTCGTACTAGTTTCTCTATTTCCTACATGATAGCACATAAACTCCAAAATTAAACAAACATGTTTGAATGAAAATCAATCAAAGAAAGAATATATTCACATACTTCACTCACACATCCGGGTGGGAATTATCTGTGCACGCGCGTGCATGTATACATGAGTGATAAGAGTTAAAATCATATATGGGTGATAAGGGTTAAAATCCTCCCAACTAATCTATACTAGATATCTGACCAACTGCCCAATGTACCTCTACATTCTTGACAGGTGAGGACGCCCGCCACCGGAAAAACTTGTTTTGTTGTGAAAAGAGTTGCCACCAGGATTTTTATTTTAGAAAATAGTTTAACACCTGAGAAACCGTTTTGAAAATGATTTTGAAAATAATGTGACTCTCGTGGTTGAAAAGAATTTGAGAACCAGAGATCTTTTTGGATTCGGGAGCCAGGTTACGAACGGGGAAGGGTTTTAAGGCACGCCGCTTGCCCCATTAAAAATTGGTCTTTACTAAACATTTGTGAGATTTTTAGAAAACATTTTAATGCAAAACTTTATTCGAATAAACAATTAATCATGCAAAAAAAATAATTAAAAGACAACAAATAATAAATTAATGAAATGACAGTAAATAATTAAACAAAAAACCATTTTCTCAAACTGTCCATAAAAGTAAATGATTTTAAATTTTGAACTTAAAATAGAGTGTCGTGCAGTACTCCATGTGTACCGTGCAGTACAGACAGAGTGCCATGCGCCACTGTTTACCCAGCAAACAATTTGAAAAATTGATTTTTGACAGAGATGAAAACACAAGCACTTCTATAACTTATAATAGAAAATGTTTTTGTATTGAAAATGTTTCTCCAAAAAGATTATACCATGTAATACATTGGTTTCATTACGCGGCATAATCGCGGAGGTCTCAGATCAAGTGATCTTTGATGAAACATCATTCCATCAGGTGCAAGGTCGATATGGGAGGATCGCCTTGCACCCAATGTCCCCCTCAGAGTACCAAAATTATGGACTTTGGCACGAAAATGGAAATTTTACCTTCGAACGAAAACTTGGGGAACGAATACCCTCCTTGAATTGCTAACTCCGGCTTCAAACTCCTTTGTGCTTCTGAATTTGCTCCGATACGGCAATGAGGTTGTTTGGTTCTTGGATTAACGGAGTAAGGAATGTCTGAGATATGGTTTCGAACCAAAACAGAGCACCGGGAAATCGGATTTCAACTGGGTCTTTTTCTCTGGGATGGTTTTGGAACAATTTTTTAGATGAAGGGTGAAGAAATGAGAGGCTTAAGACATGGGTATGGTTTGGACAGAGTTTACAGGGGATTTTTCATGATTTTTCCCAGTTCTTGTTCTCTCGAAATACCTCGGGTATTTATACCCGGAGTTCGTCATAGCCTCCAAGAAAACTTGTTGGCCAAATAAAGTAGTTGTGGGCTAGGGTTGATAGCCTTTTCTTCTTGCAAGAAATCATGATGAAGGAGGAACAAGTTTGTCAACAGTTTGAGCTGCTGGCCGTTCTGCAAAAGGAAATTTGATGCATGACAGTGCTGTCACGCCCTCAAATACAATAAACCAAATACCAATAAAATCCACGTAGGATAAATCAAAAGTCATACATTTCACCGTTGAAAGTTCAAAGTCAAAGTACACCGGGTTTCTACAAGAGGTACCCGTACCCATACATAAGTAATGAATAGTTAATAGTTATTACATAAACCAAGTTTTGTCAAAAGATTGAAGGAATTAAAGTTACAACATCATCTCCCCAAAATATATTAACGATAGAGAGGATAAAATATCTTCGTGTCAAATGAGCTTCATGATATGCGTCCACACACCAAGCATTCCAATCACATGCCTTGCTGAGTACCTGAAAATGATAGGTTGAGCTCACTAGCCCAGTAGGAAACTTTTCTACCAACGCTAAGGGTATAGAAGATGAAACATGCACATGGAGATGTGATACACATGAATGAACAAGTTGAAATAGACCAAAATAGATCGACTTGATGATAGAATATCCAATAGATGCCCCAAAGATCGAATCAAACCCAAATGTGCATAGATCTCCTCATAATCGTTATATTTCATGTCGTAGGTTCAATCCTTTCAAAACATCGTCATTTTCATAAGACATTTCATTTTTCACATCTTCACAAAAAACCACTTATTTAAATAGGGAATGAATCCTTTGCCGGATTTCGTGGGCTCCGAACACCCCTGGCTAGGGACGCACCAAATGGTGGCCCTAGAAATAGAAAATCATCCTTTTCAAAAGTTTCTTAAACAATCAAGTGTCCAAAAACATTCACGTAATTCATTTAGTTCGAAAGCTCGTAGTGTGTCGGTTGTGGCAAAATTAACATGTGTCCAAGAACGTGAGAGATCATGACGAAACATCATTCATATCATGATAGGCTACCAATGCTTAGAAATTGATTTGAGAAGCTTAGGAAAGACCAATGAAGGCCAGGAGCAAAGGAACATGAAAATGGAGTTATAAACCCCGAGAAAAACCCGACACCTTGATAGTAAAAAGCACATTTCTCTCAAAATAAAAAGGCTATGAATATGAGACCAATTGGGTTTGAAAGAAGACTCATAGAGCTTTCCAACGGTTCAAGAATCGCCTCAATCGGAGTTCGGACGAAGCAGGGGCGTGTCCGCGAAGTTAGGTAAAAAATCTGCCTTACAGATAGCTGGGTATTGATACCCATGAAAGTTGTATCGATACCAGATCACCAAAAACTGAACAGAACACTGGGTATCGATTCCCCTTAAAGGGGGTATCGATACAAAGGCCATTACGAGCAAAATTTGCAGATTTTTCCAAAATGGAGGGGGTTTCAACCCAAGCCAAAAATGAGGTTTCAAACAACAAATAACCATAGAAGAGGGATATATCAACAACCAATTCATGGATTTATCAACCAAATACACAAAACCCAAACTCATTCATGATCCAAATACACAATTCCATGGAGATAATCAAGTTTAACAAGAGTTTTGGGAACAAGAACACAAATAATGCAATCATTCAACCAATATACACTTAGAGGAGGTAGAAGATTGTTCCCTACCTCAAGGATTGAACTTGAAATGGGTAGAAGATGAAAAACCCTTGCCCTTGAAGCTTCTCAACCGAAAATGCTAGCTCCAAGCGAAACCACGGAGTCCAGTTTCTTTCTTTGTATCCAACCAAAGAACACTCTTTTGAAAACCCCTTGAAGTTGTTGGGCGATTTTTTCTGATTCATGGAGTCCAGTTTCTTTCTTTGTTTCCAACCCAAATACGGGTCCACTCATTATCTATTATAAACAATAAATATCCTAGGGCTTATTTACCTTTTTGGTCCTCAATGTATGGACGAGTGGCCAATTTGGTCCCCAATGCATTCGATTGTCCAATTTGATCCTCGAAGTTTAAAATATGGGTCGATTTAATCAGATACACCACTCACGTATGGGAAATGACTATAATTTCATTATGGTTTCAATGTTCATTTTTACTGACACCGAATCAACAACTATTCTAGGTAAAAGGTGTTGGAATTAGCAAAAAAGGCTTACGTTGGCAAATTCATTTTGATCAAAATAGATTAAATTTGTTGTTTTCTTACTAAAAGAAGGCAAAAAGTTTATTAAAGAAAACATGACACATGTATATCAAGTTGGGGGAGAGGAGAGAGAAATCCAACCAAATGTTGGATGAAAATAAAAACAACACTTGGGTCAAATCTCAAAAAACACCCAATAGGGAAAGTCTGAAACACCTAGAGTTGATAGCTGTAATTACTTTTTTATGGAGAGGTTGAAATTATATATAAACACCATTTTGGCTCACTTGTTTGGAGAAAAAATTATCTATTAGGGGTGCTGTTGAAACACACATAGAAACCAAAACGGGTTTATTGTTATTTCTCATACGTGAGACTAGGGCGGCAAAAAGGGTTTCTTGTACTTTTTTTTTTTCTCGTTATGTACATGTAAAAGTTTATGCATATTCAAGAATATGTGTAATGCTTATAAGATATACATACATACTCCAGGTTCGCGAGTTTAGTCGAGCGAAATACTTTTTTTTTTTGAAAGTAAAAAGATTTTATTAATCTTTGGAAATGAATTACAAAGATTAAAGGGATCCGAGACGAGAAAGACACAACGGGGCAGGAACATGCCAACCGGGCACTCCGAAACACCGCTGATCAAAACCAACTCGACCCGAAAAGGGAGAAGAAAACAAACACCCAAGATTGGTAAGACACCAACCAATACCCCAAAAGAACGCGCAATCAGCACTGACCTACAACACCCGAAATAACACCCACCTACAACAAACAAGTAACCCCGCCCACGAAGGAAACACCCAAAAAAAAAAAACAAAATCAAACTTTGTCAGGTTCATATTCGAATTATTTATTAAATGAGCCTAAAATTGAGGTTCAAGTTAGGTCGGATCGTTTATCACCCAAATAGAACTCGGGCATGCATTTATAGAGTCGACCTCGAATAGTTTATAAGCAACTTGGTTCATTTACAGGGTTAATGAAAAAGACAAACCTCAGGGGGTGTAATTGCAATTTACATTCTTTATTGCTATTGGGTGCTCAGATTCTTTGGTGTCTGTGTCTGATACGCGTAATACACTCACTCAATATACCGAAAAATTTATTATGATCATCAAATCAAAATTGAGTGCATCAATTTTTCATCATACAAGAGACCGTCATATCAAAAGAACGAAATTCAATCATTTAATCTGTTTGAACGGTTACTAAGTTCTTTTTTTTTTTCATTTGGACCAGCATTCTAAGTCCTTTTTTTATGCAGATGAAAAAAGAAATTCATTCACATTTCATGTATGAAAATTTTTGCTTATATTTCACTTATCTAAAATTGAATACAATTGTTGTGCCCGTTCGATGCATGAGACAAAAGATAAAAAAAATTACATTGATGTTTTTCATTGTTGTCGTGCACTGAACGGACAAATAAATATCTATGAGCAGGTGTATGCAGTTGTGAACGGATTCTCGTGACAAATAGAAATGAACTTAATATTAAAAAATTCTCAAGAAATTCTTGTAGCATACAGATCTGAAATCGATACTAAAAAATCTGTGAACAAATTCTCGTAACAAAGGGAGCGAACTTGTTAAATTTTTTTAGGGAAAATTTCAAAAAGACCCCTGAACTTTCTGACAATTAGCGATTTAACACCCGGACTTTAACCACTAACAAAACCACACCCGAACTTTATATTCCGTCAACAAAAAAGCCCCTGCCGTCCAATTCCGTCACGTTTTTAACTGAGGAGGCATAACGGATGGACTTAACAGCGGTTTTGTCCGTTAAGTGCCCAAAACGACGTCGTTTTGGGCATAACTAAAAAAAAAGAAAAAGTTCAGGGGCTTTTTTGACGGAATATAAAGTTCGGGTGTGGTTTTGTTAGTGGTTAAAGTCCGGGTGTTAAATCGCTAATTGTCAGAAAGTTCAGGGATCTTTTTGAAATTTTCCCATTTTTTTATCCGCAACAAAGCCAAACTTGTTACTCAAATTAAATGCTGTGATAAAATAATTAAAAAAAAAAAGTGCAGTGATAAAAGAAGAAGAAAGTGGTGGATCGTACTCTTGAAAAAGGCATGAACAATGTGAAGATTGAATCGGATGTCCTTGTTGCTGTCAAACTAATCACTGATGGCTCGGTTTTGAGCCACCCTCTGAGCACTCTTATCGCGGATGCAAGAACAATCTTGGCTAGAACCAACTCTACGGCCTACGCTTACCCACATCTACCATAAAGCCAACGAATGTGCTGATCACCTCGCTCGCCTTGGTGCGGAACAAGATGAGGACCTAAAAATCCTCATCAACAACCCTCTTCTCTTAGGGAGTTTTTAATTAGGGATAACCTTATTATTAGGCACTTTTTGGACTAGTTTCCATGGGTTTTGTTTATCTGTACTTATGTCTGCCTCTGTGGCTAGCTATGACTCCGTTCTAGTTTAATTGTAACTTTTCCCAAGTACAAAAAACAAAGAAAGTGGTGGATCTGTTGGTAATATGGGGAAGGTGGAGAAATGAAAAAATTAGAGAAAGTGGGGATGCGGGACGTTAGGAAGTGGTTCCATGTAGATATCGCCAGCCGGTACCCCTCACACTTAAAAAACATATAAAAAAACACTCAATTTTGTTCCGGGTCCCACTGTGATGTTTCACACCGTTGATCTTGTTTAAATGAGTAAAATAGGAGGTCCTTAAAAAATCCAGGTTAATCGGATATCGGCAAGTGTTTGATCCAAATAATTATAAAAACACTAGCTCCTGTCACAATTTTTGTAAAACTGTTTGGATCAATCACTTATTGATATCCGATTGAGCTAAAATTTTGCAGGACCTTTTATTTTACTCATTTAAACAAGATCAACGGTTCGGCACATCACAGTGGGGCCCGAAAGAGTGAGGTTTTTTTTATGTGTGCCGTCATACATTAGATTTTGTGGGCATGTTCCTTCCGTGAAGTTTTGAGTGCGATGTGTAATATTGTTTTAGACATTTTCATTGAGTGATTTAAAGAAAGTTTCAAACAAGACTACTAAATTAAGGGGTTTCTGGAAAATTACAGCTGTGAACTTTTGTGATCCTATAATTTCAAGCAAAAAAATTTAAATAAACATTTATTAACATGTGTGTAATCTCAGAAACTAACACTTTCTTATGATGAATTTTTGGGGTAATGCATGATATATGTGACCCTACGGGGTTGTTTGATTACTCAATTAACCATTTACAACTGAATAAGTTTAAGTTGGTTTGATAATGATATTTTATAATACTTAATACACCCTTTTGACTGATAGCCATGCATTTCAGTTTCCCAATGTGAACAAATTATATACTCGTACAATACTATAAATAGACGATATTTTTTAACTGTATGCGATTCCTATATATTCCTCTATTTTTTTTTGATAAATAGATGATATTATAAAAAATTAAGCATAAATAGTTCTGGAGGTATTTAACCCCTACAGAATCATTAGCTAATTGTTGCAATAAAAACAAATGATGTTCAATAAAATAACATAATTTATCAATACAATTCGCAAAAATGCTACTCAAAATTAAATTTTGATATTTCAAAATTGAATGCGAGTGGATTTTGGATCTCATGATATATCTGGACATAATCATCTCCTAAAGATGTACAGGCGATCAGGTTTGCAGCGGAATTTCAACTCCTTTGTAGATTCGTCCTTCACCCTGTTCGTAGACAACCTCCCTCATGATGTTGGCCCTAAGTGGTTCAGAAGTTTCTTCTCAAATTTTGGTTTTGTCAAGAGATATTTCATCCCTAACAAGGTAAGCAAGAGATCCGGATGTAGATTTGGTTTTGTCACAGTTGGTAACAGAGATGAGGCAAATTTGGCGATTGCGAATTCTAATGGAAATTGGATTGACAATAGAAACCTCTTTGTCAAGATGGCTAGTTTCACAAAAAACCCTAACCCTCAAATAACCCAGATCCCCAATCCTCAAACTCACCTTTCGCAACCTTGCTTCATCTCGCAACCCTCCTCCTTCAATCCCCATCCTCCCAAACCTCCTCTCCACTCCAATCCCCAACACCAGTTTACCTCCAAACCCAAATCATACGCAGAGACTCTTAATAATTCTACTGAGAAAAGGATCACAATCAAGGTTCATCCCACTGCATCTTCATGGTTGTCAAACTGCTCTGTGGTCAAACTCAAAAGCCCTTCTACGCCTGAGGTGATTTTGAAAGCTCTTCAGATGGCAGGTATTTCAAATATTGATGTTAAATCGATGGGAGGCCTGTTTATGTTTCTTATTTTTAACTCTAAGAATGAAAGAAACAATGCCCTTTCTATTCCCACTCTCAAGAATTGGTTTGCTTCTTTCAAGCCGTGGAACGGAGAACTTGCTAGTCTTTCAAGATTTGTTTGGCTGAAATGTAGGGGTGTTCCTATTCAAGCATGGAATACTTCTATTTTTAGACGTATTGGTGAATCTTGGGGTGATTTCATCAACTTGGATGAAGAATCAATGAAAGAACTTTCATATGACATTGGTAGGATGCTTATTACAACAGACAATGAACTTTTTATTGACGAGTGGATTAACATTCTTATTAATGGAAGAAATTACAGGGTTAGAGTTTGGGAAGAACCATGTGATGACCCGTTTGCGGTTATTTGTAAATCTCAGGTCAACATTGGGGTACAAACCGGGGTTTTAATTGACTCAGTGATTCACTCGCAGGTCAAAAACAACAACATAAGTCATGGAGATGTCTTGGAAGGTGTCAAGGATCTACTTACAGCAATGCCTGCTAAGCTGGATGCCCAACCCGAAACAGAGAGTACTTTTAGGAAAATTTCATCAGATAAACAAGCACCTGCATCCGTTAATGCTTCTGCTTTGAGAAATGAGGAAGAAGATGACGAGGTGGCAAGAGAGAAGGGGACAAGGATAAGGAACATACAGATGGAAACAGGTCAATGAATTGCATGGAAGAAAGAGACAAAGATGTTTATGAATTGAATGCCAACAAGGAGAATTTGCTTTGCCCCAAGGTAATTCTTTTAGATTACAAATCTGAGCATACGGATGTAGGTGAGCAATTAATGGCAGAAAATACAACTAATGAATCTGCAGCTCCTATGGCGGCTGAGTCCAATAATCTAGAAACAGGTGGGGCTAGTAACTATGTTAATTCAAATTACTCTCAGGATTTGAATTCTTTTGTGGAGGATTCTGAATATCTATTGGATGGGGAACTAAAATCAATTAATGAGAATGATGTCGTTAGAGACAGTGAAGCCCAATCAGAGGAGGCAGAGGATAATATTGATGCAGGGCTCGAGCAACTTCAGAAGGAGGCAGAAAGGAACCTTGAACTCAGTTGTGGCCCATTTGTGATTTGTTCATCTAATGGGATTAGAGCATCTCAGTTAGATGGAATTAATCTACAAGTGGATTTAAACCCACAAAAATTCAGAAAAGCTTTAAGAAGTCTAACTTTTGAAGTATGCAGTAGCTCCAGCGAATGCGAGGAGATTCACAATAGCCTAGTTTCAGCTGTCAATAGCCAAGAGGAGAGAGTTTTGGAAGAACTTCAATGTACCAAAGATACTGGAGCCAGATTGCAGATTGACTTTGGTAGCACAGACGAAATGATCATGAGAAAGATGATTGAAATTGAAAGCAAAGATCTACACTATTGAAGGGGGCTTTTTGGATGTGGTGTTGGGTAGTGAGAGTCTTAGTGTCTCAGTGCTTGGTTTCTTTTCTTTTTTCTGGCTTGTCTGGGCTCGGGTTGTTTGGTTTTGGGTTGAGTTGTGTCCAGCTGTAGTTGGGGTGGTGGTTTTTTTCTTGTTAGAATCTTGTGTCTCGGGTTTTGGCTTTGGTCTCAGTCCTTCATGATCTTCTGTTTCTTGTTTGAGTCTGGTTGGTCCAGTAGTTTGCTTGGAGTCTGCTAAAGAGTAGTTGATGTTTTCTCCCCTGGTTTTATTTGCTGAGTTCGATGGAAGCGTGGTGGTGCTTGCTGAGTTTCTATGTAAAGACCTGAAGGTTTTTTCTTTTGGAAGGCTGTTGGGTGCTCTATTTGTGCTGATCCTTGGTCAGTTGCTGCTGCTGATGAAGCAATGTATGGATGTGTTTGAAGGTTCTGATTTTCTGCTGTTAACAATACTCCTTGAAGGCCCAGGTATGGTCATGGTTTTTTAGTCCATGCTTGGGTATATGCTATAGTGCTGGGTTAGTGATATTGACCCAATTTTGCTGTACTCATGTGAAGTTCTAAAGGTGCCTTAAGGATTTGCACTACTGTCATTGGTACCTGCTGTTTTGATGGTTCTAGTCGATCTATGCTGCTGCTTGTGGATTGGATGCTCTCATGGTTTGGGTGGCTGTTTTGATGGTTTGGGTGGAGACAACCTATTGCTATGCACTGCTATATGGCTCCTGGGGTTGAATTGCCCCCCTTTTTTTGTTCTTTTGTTTTCCTTTCCCTTTCAGCATTTCGCTGAATTTTCTTTCCCTGCCTTTACTCTGCTTTGTGCTTTGTATTTGGCTTTTGCTCGATGTACCCTTTGTCGAGTTCTAATAAATTTTATTGCCGATCAAAAAAAAAAAAACATAATTTAGGTTAACTCATATCACTTCTTAGCAAGGATGTCTGCGCATTGAACTAAGAGGGTGATGAGCAAAGTGTGGAGAGTAGATTAGCAACACAACACAGCTGCGTCGCGTCCATATCCACCTCAATGCCAATGTGGGCGTCCAGATGGTTTGCATGTACGAAAGGGTTGTTTCTTGTCTATGTAACAATGGAAGTGTTTTTTTTGCAGAAAAAATTAATCAGGGGATGCTATGCTGGCTAACGTATTCAAATGTAATTTCTTGTGTTGCTCGTTAGCAGCTTGGTTCATTTGCATCTATAATAACATTGCATTATTTAACCCTATCATGATTAATAGTATATATGTGAGCTTATCATTAACTTGTTAATGAGGAAGAGCTTCGGGGAATTTTGACACTACATAATAATAAAGAATTACTGCCTTCGTCCTAATTTGTTTATTCTTTTTTTTTAATTGAGATGTCCCGGCTTCTTTGTCCAACTTGAGATTGACTTGTAAAATTTTCTTAATGCATACCCCATGGTTTCAAATACCGGCCGTTACGTAGCGTATTGGCCGCTACATAATGGTTTTTGCCTCTCCACTATCGTTACACCTTGGTACCGCTGAGAGGGAAAAATCGCATGCGTATCAGCTAGTTCCCGTTACGTATCCGATTCACGGACCGGTAAATGATCGTTACGGCCGATACTCAACCATTATGGGTTATTTAAGCAATTTAAAATAATTTTTTTTTATCAAAAAATGGTTTTTTAAAAATTCACGACTCCTACACCCGACTTCTGTTATTTAAAGTTCGATATTACCAAAACTGTTACACCAAAACCGTTACCGTTACGTGTTGCAAAACAAGTATTTAAAACCTTGGCATGCCCTCTCTCTTTTAAAAACTTATGCATTGAGAATGTGCACTTTCATTTAAAAAGGTAGAAAAGGGAGTGGCATTCCCGGAAACTGTTTTTTTTATATTTTTTTTAACAACTGTGCTGATGATAGCTTCCTAGCAATCAAACTGCTACTTGAGAGAGACCTTGGAACAATCGGACTTGTTTTTTAGTGAAAATTTGTTATACACTGTAAACTATGTATACCATTGTTACATTGTATTAGATAATCCTAGAAATAACATGAAAAACAATGAAGGCTAACATTTGGTACCATATCGATCCTTAAGACAGACTTGTCCCCACTGTTTTGTTCGCGACATCTTTACTAATCTATCGTCAAACACAATGATAAAAACTCCAAGGAAGAACACTAGAATCGACAGCCACTCACCACCTTTGGTTGATACCCATCCCCAGTTTTTTTTTTTTTTTTTTTCTCTCTCTCTCTCGATGTACCCTTATTAATTTAAATATTTACCTTCTTCTGCCGATAAAATAAAAAATAAAAACTCGACGGACAAAACATATCTACTTATTTGTTGATATTTCTGTCAGTTTGATTTTGCGAAAACATTGTTTTTTATATATTACTAACTCTCTTTTGATTGATTCTAATCTGATGGTAATATAAATATATATCTACTTGTTTTGTTGATTTATAACTGTTTTATATTTTCAATACTTACTAACTCTTTCAGACTTGTTTCTATTTTAGTTGACTTTGTTTTTTGGGTAAGTAATTAAAGTTCGCTGATTCTAATATGATGGTGATATAAACACACACACACACACACACATATATAGAGAGAGTAACTATCTAATCCGGGAATCCCGGATCCGGGACTCCACCTTCCCGATACTTTTTTGAAAATCCGAGCTGTCCAATGTGTTCAAAAGGTATTTTCAAGGGTCTATGGGAAATCTTCAAAAAAAATACCGGGAAGGGCTTGATCAAAACAGTTTTTTGCAAAACTGTAAATATATAGTTTTTGCGAAAAACTGCTTGGATCAAGCACTTCCCGGTATTTTTTTTTTTGAAGATTTCCCGTGTGGACCTTTGAAAACACCTTTTGAACACATTGGACGGCTCGAATTTCCCAAAAACAATTTTTAAAAGCATCAAAACACCAAAAATCCTCCCATCCGGGATCCTTGATTGGATCCGTGGCGTATATATATATACGGGTTTTGTTGATTTATATCTTGTTTATTTTTGCATAACAAGCACGCTAGTTCAATGGATATGATATAATAGTTATAGTTGCACAACAAATCATTTGCTTTATTTCCATTTTTTTTTTAAAAGTTTAGAACTCAGGTGTCCTAGACACCTAAAGCAGACGCCGACTAATTTTGAAAATTTTGTTTCAACTTAATTGTAGTTATTTCTACATGAAGACCATGGTCTATTTTTTTGTGTTTCCTTGCATTATTTTACACAAGGAGTGAAGGACCAAGGTTTACAATTACATAGGTCCACCCTCCAACGTTTTTTTCACATAAGGAGTGTAGGAAGTTTACAATTCCATAGGCCCTCCAATGTTTTTCCAAAAATATCTAACGGGTATCCATACATGATCAGTACTCTATACTTTTATGTATCCTAACATTTTCGTAACATCTAATTCTATTTGCACAATTCAACATCCCATTGTGTGATGATCCATTTTTCATACTATCACAACGGGAACCAACACTGTCATAATTGACAACCCGAACTGTTCATGGAGTAGGTCTCGTTGAGTTTAACATCAATGAAAAAAAAACCGATTCTATTTGAGATCGTTAAAGGCTTTGTCAGATCATATTCATATGAACAGAAATAAACGATCAAAGTACGGTAGTCCATTTTTCGTGTGACAACACTGATGTCCAATGAATTACTTTCTCCCTTGGTCGTTAGACACATTGAAATTTGTCAAATGAATGATTCGGATTGTCAAATAGAGCACTGATCGGTCCCTTTTTTATTTACACGAGGGACTTTATACACAAGGGATGATCATCGTATAAGAGGTTATTGATTCAATTTTCACGGTCTAAGAGGTTTTTGTTTTGATTATCATATAGGGGCAGATGACCTAGCATAAAAACAAAAGTTAGACTTAACCAAAATAAATAAATTATTGACTTAATCAACCATATCGTAGCCTACTAGCCTCATATGTCAAACAATTTTTAAGTGTGCAGTTGTACTCACCACTGGTATCTCTACGAGCCTATAAATAGATATCGAATTTGTACTTCGATTTCATTCAATCCAATACCATCCAATCAACTAAAGAGCAAAATGGGTTCCAAAGCAATTGTTTTCCTTGGCCTTTTTCTGGCCCTTGTTCTTCTCTTTAACTCGGCGGTGACAGCCAGAGATTTGGCTGAGACTTCCCCTTCTAGTGAGTTTTATCTAAACTGAGTTTATTGACTTTTATACCTTGATTAAGCCATGGATTTGCCTTTGTTTTATTCTGCTTGTCATCATTGAGTTTCAATTTTTAACCCGACCTTTCGCTTGAATATGTTCATATTATTCTTGTGACACTTGTTTCTAATCACCTCTAAACTATTCGAGCATCTTTATCATTTGTGCAGCTGAACATTCTAGTGGGACAGATGATGCCAAGTATTATGAGGGTGGCGATTGGGACCACGGGAACGGTGAACTTGGACATGGCGAAGACGGACATGGTGGTGAACATGGACATGACGGCGAAGACGGACATGGCGGTGAACATGGAGAAGACGGACATGGCGGTGAACATGGACATGACGGCGAAGACGGACATGACGGCGAAGACGGACATGGCGGTGAACATGGAGAAGACGGACATGGCGGTGAACATGGACATGACGGCGGATACGGACATGACGATGAATATGGACATGACGGCGGATACAAAGGAGGTCATGGTGGCCCCCCGTAATGATCGAGGAGGGAATTAAGCTTATAAGTGTTATTTACAATATCCTTTCACCGTGTTTTAAGTATGTATGACTAATGGAGGATATCGGATCGTGCCCCTCTGGTGTGTGTACTTATCTGTGTTTGAGTTTCACTTTGTGTTGTGTTTGGTTTTCAATTTGTGTTGAACCATGTACTATGAAGACAGGTTTTAAACAGAATGAGCTATTTGAATGTTTCGCTGTCTTTTCTGATTTTGATCCGGTAGTCTATGGTGATTGGTGATATATAAACCGATGGAGTTCCTGTCCAGTGTGCCTATGGTCCAATCCTCTTTCATCGAGAAGAGTGTACACAAATCAGTACACTCTTAAAGGGAAAAAAATGATTAAGGCCAACATTTTTTTCTTTTTGAACGGCAATTAAGGCTTTCATGGCTTAAAGGGAGATCCTTATGTAATGACCCTAATTTTCGCAAATAAAAATTTTGATTTATTAATTCGATAATTCTCCTTTTGATCATATTATTTCCTTTTTAATTATTAAAATTCCTTGTAATTACATAGGAAATTTTAATTTGGCATCCCATTACAAAAAGATCGTTATGATTCCATCCCATGAGGTTTGAATAGTTATGATTTCATCATGCAAAAAGATATTCGGACCATTGTGCCCTTATTAATTGATTCATTATCAATTATTTATATATACAATATTTATCTCCTTTCCTAAATAACCATACAGTTTTGAAATGAGAAATTTAATTAGCCATCCTCTTTCAATAATATGCTTATTATGCCACCCTATAGCTTTTGAATCTTTATGATTCAATCCTGTAATTTGAATTTTGACCATTATGCCCATATTATGTGTTTTATTAATGTATTATATTATATTAGTATATATTAATTAGTTTATGGTCCCAGAAAGATTTACGTCCTATTTTAGTGATAGTTAATGGCAATCAGTTATGCTACTAATCCGGGCAAAGAAATCACAGAGGTGATATTTCTATTATCATTCCTTTATTCTTGTTTGAATTTGTTCCCCTTTCCTTAACTTGAGGAATTTTTGAATTTCAAAATTTTTAGTCCCATACAAATGAACAACCAACGTACTTTGACTCATTTTCAGTCCACCATCTACAATCCATTGATCCATAAGGCATTTTGTGCGTAGCAAATATGGTTTTTTGTTATACCATATTCAATTCCTTGGTATAACATAAAATGGCTAAGTTAAATTTCCTACGTACATATGGTAAATGACCACATCATATAAGTTTTTTTTTCTAATAGTTGCAGTTGCTCAACCATCATCAACAACTTATTGCTAACATGAACAAACTAAAAAAGTCTACTTCATCCATTCATCAGAAACTTAATACATGTAAAAGAAGTGCCTAGCCCATTAAAAACAACCACGACCATTCACCATAATCTTAATGCTACCAAGCCCAAAATTTAAAAAATCAAGTTCTAAGTTGGTCAGGGGACACAAAACTTTCGAAATCACCAATTTCAACAGAGACATCCACCACCAAGACTCATTTCTTTTTACGTTTGCCTGCTTGCTTTTGTTCTGCTCCGGCAGCTCGATCGGCTTGCTCTGTATTGTCATTTGCCTTGTGTTTTAATGTGAAAAATGGTTTAATCTTCTTGTGTTATTACCTTCCACGGTTACGGATTTTCCATCCGACGGAGGGACATCGTCAACCTTGTGTCGTTCTACTATTTTAAGCTTTAAGACAGATTTTCCTTCAGTGTTTTTAGTTCTTGCAAAAAATGTGGAAACCATAATTTCATATTATTAAACCCCGGAAAACCAATAAACCATGTCAAATATCTATAGACTAACTCAAGCAAAATAAAAAATCCATGTACAAATTATACATAATACAATACTGTCCATCTTTTATCATTTGTGCTCACTAATTGAAGTTTAAAATACTTTACTAATATGCGAAAAAATAGGGGCAGGAGTACCCATAAGTTACCCGGTCGGGTTAGGGGCGGGTTAGGAATTTTAGGGTAGGGTCGGGATCATCAAAACCCGCCCCAACCTGCCCCGCATGCCATCCCTAGGATCAAAGGAGTTCTAGTTTTTTTATTTTTTTTTTAATTTTTGGTAATTAGGAAGAGTTCTAGTTTGGTTTAATTGAAGTGAAATTAGGTAATTTCTACAAAATTTGAAATGAATTTCAAGCACTTGAGTTTGGGATGAACTCAAAGAGGCTTGTACTGCTGCATTTGAAGGAAAGCGAACTCCCTCCAGGTACAAAGCTCGCCTACAGCCAAAGGCTAAACAGAGGAAGATGGCTGCGATTAAAACGAGACTTTCAGCCCTGTTTCGACAAACATTCTCGACTACCTCTGGTAAGAATCTGGCGACATCCGAAAGCTAGGCTTAGGGGAAAAGAGGCTCAAAACAGGCACCGCCACCACAATGTGCATTGCCTCCATTTAGAACAACTCAGCATGGCATATGGATTACCTATGAGCAGGTGCCTGAATTTACATCCTTATTCTTGTTTCGCCGGGATAGAGGTGTTATTATGAGCTGGAAAAAACTCGGGAAATTACCCAGTTACATTCTGGAGAAAAAGTATACATCTTGTATGAGATATGGATCAATGGGAATATAGCCAAGCTGTAAATTATCTTAATGATAGGATCTAGAACTATCATGATTATCACATAAAAACATTAAGCGGAAATGAAACAGTTAAGAACGGCATACCCGAATACAGTAAAGCGGAACTTGAGCGATCCAGTAATTAATTGAAATGACCATAATTTACAATTGCATTAAGCTCTTGGTGGAAGACAGGTTTCTCTCCCTTGCCTTACTTTCTAGTCGATTAGTATCACATAATATTGATGGAAACCTAGACGCTCATTTATAGGCAGAGAGAGGACCGGTTTCCTTATAAGCGATTATTCTACTTTCCATCAAAGTGAGATTTTAGGAAATCACTCCATCAATTTGACCAATTAATTAGGGTAAAAAATATGGCTTAAATCTCGTCAATATATAATCACCATATGTGCTGTAATGTGGGTCATTTAATGAAATAATCTTACACAAGCGTTATTACCCACCTGTTCCTTGCGATTGGTGTCACATAACCTCAATAAAGAACTGCAAGCACAAAGTCAAGTTCTTTGAAGATAAACAAACGACCAGTGTTAACAATTTACCCCTTTTCTTTTCTTTCCTTCAACATAACCAATAGACGATCATTGCAACATCAGCCAAATGAAACTTACCTTTCCTCTGAAGCTGCATCCTCTAACTGTTGAAGAATCCCTTTCGTATTGTGGATTGGATATTACACGTCCTGGAAGGTATCACAAAAGTTCTGGGGGGAAGAAAGTGTCATGAAAACAGAATCTTTGTTCCTAGGATGTTTAGGGACTCAAATCAATGCCACAATATCCTAGTGTCAGTGGCGGAGTCAGGATTGAGAATTCCGGGGGGCTGAGTTTAGGGGCGGTTCCAGGGTTTTCCTAGCGCTGACCAAAATACACAGCGTATTTATGATGAAAAGTTGTATGCAAAGAAGTTGTCTAATTACCTTCAGTTTTTTAGTGTTTCCACATTGAACCTAATGTCAGGCAACCATTATCCTTATGTGTTTATTATATGTGGGCTCTCATAATTGGGCTAGGATTGTTTTGTTTTGTTGGGCTATAACGATTTGGTTCAAATTTTGTTGGAAACAATTATTTTAATTTCAAATGAGTAAACTAGCGCTGAAAATAGCAAAGCAAATTTAATTTATATATAAATTTCAATTTTTTTCAGTGTATTTTTTAAACTGCGGGGGGCCAGGGCCCACCCCAGCCCTATGGTCCCTCCGCCCCTGCCTAGTGTTACGTGATTTCAATTCACACCTATCATAAACCGGCTATAGCTAAACCACGAAATCGGAGTATGCTTCAAGCTTCCGAATGGTGAGAAAAGAACACTTCGATTCCCGTTCCCACCCAATTGACGAACTTTGAAGAAATATTGATCCAGATTTCATATACTGTAGAACCCGCATTGTCAAACTCATTGGAAAAGTTTCAATTCTGTCAGAATCTAGCAAAATTTTACAGAATTACAGCATGCCAAAATTTTCTTTCCCGGAGGAGGTAAGGAATCCACTTTTGAGCAGATGCCCAAATAATCTGACACTGAATTCCCTATATTATCATGTTCAAATCTCCCGTTGCAGATTGAAACTGGCAAAAGAAAAAACGAATATACAGATAAAGGAGCATAGTTATTGCATTTAGAGTTGACTGTTATTTTAAACAAACTAAGCATAGTTATTGCAAGTCTTATATATTAACATGGCATGGCATAGGTCAGTATATACCATCTTCTATTAGAATAACCTCGAAATGTCTACACATTATCTCCAAATTCTACGTCATGCTATAAACAGGGGTGCAAACAAGCTGAACTGAGCAGAGGGTTATTCAAGCCTCGCTTTTCAAAAGTAAGCTTTAACAATATGCCCCGAGTTTGGCTTATTTATCATTCGTTTCAATCTCAAATGAACTGTTAAGTTTTAACAAGCCAAGCTCAATAATAGATTTTGTTTAGCATCCGAAGTCACAAAGAAAAAGACAACTCAATTTGCTAGCAACCCAATTCACCTAGAAAGAAAAAAACACCAAACACACCCACTAACTCTGTTTAGAAGACTTCATAAAAAGGGGCATGAAGTCCAAACAGGGGTGCAAACAAGCAGAGCCAACAAGATGGTTAAGCAATCTTGGATTTTCAAATTGAGCTTTCCAGTAGGTGATCACCATTTGAGTCAATCTCAAATCAAAATTCAACAATTTCAACCTTGAATAATCGTTTTATTTAGCATCCCTAGCCACAAAAAAGAAAAAAAACAAACACTGAATTTTCAAGCGACCTGATTCACCAGGAAAGGAAAAAAGCACAACTCGTGATCGGGCTTGGCTTGTTACCATTGGAGTCGGTCTTAAATGAAAATTTAACAACTCAAACTCGAATAGTGTCTCATTTAGCACCCCTGGCCACAAAGAAATAAAAACTCAATGGAAATCCACTACCACCCACTGAAACACGTGTATTGGCCTTCACAGAAACAGAGGTACCGTTCACGGAAATTCACTAAAAAGTATGGAACAATAAAAAAATTCACTTTACACGTTACTGTTCATGAAAATCCACAAAATTTATGGAAACGATCACCAAAATTATGCATAATGTACAAGTACCAAAAACATACATAATGGGGCATTCGGTATGCCCCTTTTCAAGGGCTTGTACTGTAGCATCCCCCTCTTAATCGTGGTAGCCACTGTGTATTTAACTTGGTCCCCCATAGCTGCGAACGTAGGAGTTGGACTAAGCGGGGCCTGAGTCACATCTATTTGTGTTTTAGAATGAAAATTACATTGTGCAAGTGTTCATTATCACGCGTGAAGAAATTGTGTTACATAAGTAAGTGTCATTTATTTTAGGGTGTTGTTCTCCAACATGTATTGTAACGGATCGTTTTTTTTTAAATATATTTATATTTATAAATATAAATATAAATAGTAATAGGGTTAATTATCCTAACAATGAGATAATTATCCTGTTGAGGGATATGTATTTACATGCATATATATTAGTGTGTAAAAAATATATATTTATGTTTAAAAAAAAAAAAGAAAACCCATCATAATTATCCCAACCTACCCTATCCCTTATCTTA
The DNA here is from genome assembly GCA_963854785.1 of Vaccinium vitis-idaea. Lineage (NCBI taxonomy): Eukaryota > Viridiplantae > Streptophyta > Magnoliopsida > Ericales > Ericaceae > Vaccinium > Vaccinium vitis-idaea. Next base: position 39,182,732 of record OY978219.1, read on the forward strand.
TTTTTTTTCTCTTATCATTATAGTCTCCTATTTCCTCTTGAACTCTTCCATATCACTAATCTTCTTATTTTTAAACTAATTAGAACTCCTAAATCCCTCCCTCACTCTCTCGGAAATCCCCTCTTCCACAGGTAATCCATACTTCTTCTTTTTCTTCTTTCTTCATTCTTTTCCTTTGGCTCTCTTTCATTTTCTCTCACAAAGGGAAAAAAATAATAATCCTTGGGATTATATCTCCTCCACCATTGGTAAATTCCTCTCTTTTTCTCGCGGAGTATATTTTCTTTTACTCACGCGGGTATTTAATTGCCTTTCCACAGATTTCTCCACGAAGTTTGTGATTCTTCGATCCTACCGTTTCGCTAGCGTGCTAAGTTTGTCGGAGGAGAGGTAGGACATCTTTAACCTAACTTTTACTTTAGTATATTATTTTGTATAGTTGTGTGTACGTGGAAATAAGTAATTTAAATTGTTGGAAGTCGGATCATTATCGTATGGGTAGTAGAAGTAAACAAGTGATGATGTCGGAAAATAGAGATTTTGCGCACAGTTTCGTTTCTCCTATTTTTTGATTATTTATGTTCAGTTTCAGAGAAAACTCAAAACATTAAGGTTGTAGATCTCGAAAAATTAATTGGAGTCCATGTAGAACTCGTCTTAATCCGAGTTACATAGAATTTAGTATGATTTTTCGAAGTTTCTGTTGTAGTTGAAAAACGAGGCAGAACACGATTTACTTTTAAAACCCCGTTTTCAACATCTTAATGAAGGAATTGGAACTGGAGTAAAACACATTATCTGTTCGTATTGTGAAGTATAATATCCCTGTAAAAATTCGTGATTTTTAGAATTAATTTACTATTTTTAACAAATCGAGGAAGTTGCCCGTTTTTACATGCCGTATTAAGTTTTTCTTTAAACTTGTGATTATTTTATTGTTATGTGAGACATATGTGAACAATGACCCACGTGATGCATGAACCCAATTGTTAAGTATTTATTGATTGAAAAGTTAAAGTTTAAGAATGATTGGATTAAATCGCGATATTGGGGTTGGGACGTGTCCGGTATGGGTCTTGAGCCATGCGCAGCTTATACTTTTAGGTAGCTTTGCTGTGTGATCGGGCGCCGGAAGTATACTGTGGGTGGGAATCGATACCGGACAGAGATTGATCAATGGGTGATCAATCGTGAGCCTTGCACAGTATACCCCGAGGTGGCTTTGCTGTGTGATCGAGCACCTGAGGTATATTGTGAATGGAGGCCGGTGATGAAAAGTATTAGTCGGAAATGAGAATGAGAATAGTGGAATTTTGAGAATCGATGTGCTGAGTAATGATGATAAAAATCTGAGTATTTCATTCAAATAAAATTTCAGTTATGTGTGTATTTGTTGCATGAATATCTTAAGTAAAGGGGTGGTTTAGGGTGCCCTACTGAGTGTAATTTTACCACTCACTGTGCTACTTTTTGTGGCTCTGGCGTCCCCAACGCCAGGTACAGAAGGAGATGAGGAGCCGCCTGCTGATTATGAGGCGATGGAGCAGCTAGATGGGAATCAAGTGGCGGACCCATGGCTTTATCAGTAGAATTAGCTAGATGGCTCTGTCATTTTATTTCCGTTGGATTTTTTGGAATAAATGTTTAAGTTTTTCAGACAGTGTTCAAATTCACTTTATTTCAGTTGTAATAAGTTAGTTTGCTTTTAATTTTTGCAAAAAAAAATTATTAAGTATTCTTTGGATTTTTTTTTTTTAAAGAAGTTGGTATTTTATTTAAATAAATTTTGAAATTCATGTATTAACGTACCCAATTTTCGGGGCGTTACATGTATGAGAATTTTAAGAAATTTCATGTACCCAATGTACTTACGTGGGACAATTCCATAAAAGTTTTTCATATTAACGTGAAAACTAGTACGATTAGTGCAAATATTTGGAGTTGTCATGGTCCAGACACTCCCCGACACCCCTTGTGTCCACCCGTGGTTGCGCCTCCTCCCATTTTGATGGTTTTCCGTCGAAGATTACCCCATATTATACACAATACCGCAGCCTGCATGGTATTTGAGGAAAGATGATGGTAACATGGGTCTTGTGAAATTGACTGGGGATGAGAGGTTGGCGTGTGGAGAGTTTTTTCATTAGAGATTCCTATGGTAATGATTTGATTTGGTGCTATTTCAATGTCCCACTCTTCTTTCCTCCAATCTCTGTAATTGTAATTGTTCTGTTTAAAGCATTGTTCATGCTAGTTTTGATCTATGGTATCTAACATTTGCATGGTATTTTGCCGAGCGACACCATTTACAAAACAAGCACTATATAAAGAATAAGAAAAAAAAATGAACAAGATTAATCCCCCATTGATGCTAGAAAGGCAATATACGTGTAAAAGGTTAAACAAGTACCACATCCGACATGGCTACGTACTCTCGTACTTGGTTGTGGTATTTTGTTAGACAGTAAATTTGCACTTTCCTAACTTTATTCTCTTACTAAAATATTTTTTTAATTAATTTACAGAATGTACAATTTTTATCAAAGACCCAAATATGATTTACAAAATCGAGTTTGAAATGGTCTCCAAGTGAAGCTACATTTTAGAGCTGATCAACAGTTCCTTAATTTTTGGGTATATAGGGAAACAAATTCCCACAAAATTTATTCTTTTCCATGGAATAGGGCGTAAAATTGACATATCATCTTACATACAAAAAAATGCAAACATCCATACATAATAAGGAAGCTTAATACAAACGAGAGAAACAAATAGTAAACGAGGGAAATAAGATAAATGGGATACTTGATTGAAAATTTTTTAGAATGAAAACATTGGTACGATGTCGATCATCAATCATCTCTAAAAGCTTAAGTGGTTAGATAATGAACCTTTAGAGACAACAATACCTATGCAAAACTATTAAGCAAAATTTTCCCCTAAGGCCTAAAACTGATCTAACGACTTTAGAGTTTAAAGGAAATTAATTCCAATTTGAAGAAGTCTTTCCCGTTGAATAGGGCCTGAAGCTGATGTAACAAACTGTAAAACGATTTTTTGTTCTTCTCTCTCTCATCCTTCATCCATTCATTCAAGCCTATAAATGTTACAGCAACGTAATGGAAACTTCCATGACAGCAATATCATCTCACCTTCCTCCGTTGCTTTCGAATCTGCATCGGGTACATGAATCTCGATTCTCCTCCTTCGCCGATGCTTTAGGTTGTTCTTGAAATTAGCATCAATTGTTATCGTTCAAGCTGATCAAGGAAGATGCAGTTCGTCGGTAATTGACTAGTTTGCTTCCTGAAGAACGAAAAATAAACGAATTTTAGTAAATGTCTCTTCCTCTCTGTTTTTCTATGTAAAACTAGGACTCTCTCTTCTATTTTGTAGCAAAATCTAGTTCTTGGTACACGAGATTTACTCTTGTATATGTATATTGTGCTTCTAGCATCAGTGTTCGATGACAAGATCTTATGGTTTTTCATTCCTATCACGCTTTACATATTAGGCTCTGGCATCACACCAAGAAATGAAGCTTGTGGACCAAAAAGATGACAATGAAATTCCACTGTTGCCGATTTGTAGTTGGTCACTCTGCAGAGGGAAAGAAAGTCCTTGGACCTGACAAGGATTCCATGATAGATTTTGGGTTTCTTTAGTGCTCACTGTGTTGGGCAATCTGATGGACCCTAAAGATGACATTGCAATTCCACTCTTGCCTGTTTTTTGTCGTCGAGAACATCATGAGCTAGTTCTTGAAAACCAAACACAAGGAAGCTGGGTAACTTGGTGAGGCGAACAAGAGACCAAAAAATGAAGTAATATCGTTTTTATACTCTGAATTTTTTGGGGTTTGTGACAGTACTTTTCAAGATTGTACTGGTTTTCTTGTTGTGCCCTTTCACCTTTTGTGACTTGCACCATTAAGTTACCACAAAGCAGCAGACACAAGAACGTGTAAATGGATCAATAGTGTGAGAGGTTGTGTTCGGTGTTGTGTCTGGATAGTTGTGTTCCTATCGTTTTTTTTTATAATATATATGGAATTCAAAGCTTTCCTTCTCCTTTGTTCTGACGTGTTAATCATAGATAGACATCCGTTGAATACAGAGGAAAGAGCCTCGACCCCACTTGAGTGCAGTACTTCCTCCATCCCCATGATCAGATTTTTATTGGGCTGTTTTTACCCTTAGAGTATAACAGCAAAGTTAAAGTGCTAGAACTTGATCATAAATGGTCTGCTCACCGCAACTAGCGATCCATAAATAGTTGATCTCGTGATGCTCCACTATCATGTCAACCAACATTAGGTAAGGTACAATGTGTACTGGTTATTCATGATGTGTTATTGGCCACCTAAGAACATTCTCCAATATCTGAAGGAACAACGTGAATTTGTTAATCATGAAGGTTTTAAATCTCGGTATCTGCATACGTAATGGTATCGGTGATACAGTCAAATATCGGTCGATATCGGCCTGTATCGGACCATATATCGGTCAAATATCAGTATCGGTTCCTTGCAAAACTGATACATATTGGCCGATACGCGACTACATCACTTTGGCAAGGAAAATACTTGTACTAAATAAGTCACTACATACTATGTCATCCCTGGACGTACGTGATGACATTTACAAAGGAAAATACTGATATAAAAAATAAGACACTACTACATTAATTTGCAAAGGAAATACTAGATAGTCACAACGTACTATATCACCCCAGTACGTGATGACATTGGCAAAGGAAAATACAAATATAAAAAATATGTCACTACTACATCACTTTGCAAGGGAAAATACTAAGGCTATGTTTGGAAGTTGAGGAAAGAAGTGGAAAAGATGAGAAAATTAAAAAAATTTCCTCTCATTTGTCTGGTTTTCAAATAGAAGGAAGGAAAGAGAAAGGAAAAGAAAGAAAAATTTAACAACTTTTTTTTCTCTTCTTCTCTCTCCCACGAGTTCAAATTTTTCACTAATCTTTCACAAACTAAACAAAAGAAAATAAAAGGTTTTCTTCCCATTTTTCTTCCATTTCTCTTTTTTATTAATTTTCTGCTCTCTCTTCTCCTCCTCAACTTCCAAACACAGCCTAAATAAGTCACTACTATACGTGATGACATTACATTAGCAAAGGAAAATAGTAAGCTACTACTACTTTAAAAAAGCTGAAGCGCGCACCAAAAGTGTTTTCCACACTTTTTCCTACCAAAAATACCCTTTCAAAAAACTAAAAATAACTAGCCCAACCAAAATAGAAGAAACACACCTCATCATATGTGCTACTTCCTTCTCATGGTGTCTGTTTTGAAACGATGCCCATACCATATCCAAAAAAACGAACCAGCAGAAAACCCCAAGATGTTGCAAAAAAACGATTTGCCTTCTCTCGGCTGGTTGCACTTAAGGTGTTCAATGGATTGCTAAAGTAATTGGTAGTAGAGAAAAATTGTTGCACTGAAACTGTTTGATGAATTGCCTTCTCTCGGCATTGAGTATAATCCAAACATATTTACATGCCCAAGATGTCACTGTGAAGAAGTCCCAATAGTTGATGTTATGGGTTGTGAAATCAAGGTGGTGTTCTTGTGATTTTTATGAAATAAGAGGCAGACTAGCTTGGGGCCAATGCTCCCAAAAGCACATTTCTTCACATATATACTTTGTGGATGAAGATTTCCCCAATTGCCTTCTTCTAATTAAATTGACGGCTACACTGAATTTTTCCTAGGCTACTCATTGACTCATGACCAATATTAGAAAAACATTAATCTTTTGTAACTTTTGGAGAAAATTTCTCTTCGAAGGTTGAATTTGTATGGCTGTGAAGAAGAAATTTGTATTAAACGTTTTCCCCATGTTTTGGTTCGTTTCCGTTCTCTCTCTCTCTCTCTCCCTCTCCCTCTCCCTCTCCCTCTCCCTCCATCCTAAATTGCTTGCCCTTTTTGGGAATCTGTGCATTTTGCACGCAAAAAATAATGTACAAGCATTCTTTTCTTTTGAAATTTTTTTATACCAATTTAAAAATCTCATGGAGTAGAAAAAATTTGTGTAAATTTTTTTTGACAACTAATTTACATAAACCCATCATTTTTTGCATGCAAAATGCATGCTTTCTCAAAAGGAGCAACCAATTTGGGACGGAGGGAGTATAAGGAATCCATTCCTTACCAAGTATGACCAGCCTTACCCATAAAAAAACCAGCAAGTTAAAATCTAGTTTCAACTTATCCCTTTTATTATATTATAGTACTCCCTCCGTCCGGATTTGTTGGTCCACAAACATACTTTTTTAAGTCTAAAAATGTTTGTCCATTTTCAAAAGTCAAAGGACAAAGTAGGGGAAAATTACTTTTGCTGATCTGAAAACAACAAACACAAAAAGTAATGGAAGAAAGTTGAAATTCCTAAAACGGACCAACAAATCCGGACGGAGGGAGTGTTTATTTTTTTACTATGAACAAGTGTCTTTCCTATTAAACCACGTGATCATGAATCAATAATAGTCGGAAAAAAACTTAGATATTGATTTTATCTAAAATTATTCAATATTGAAAACCTTGATCTAGAGTTGTGGGCACTGAGAAAGTGGCCGAAGAGGGGTTTAAATTTCAAATAGACCGGGATATGAGGGAAAGGTAAAACTAAGTAACACTAATCCTATGTTTTCTATGCAATACAAGCTTGACCTTTTGACGATCACACAATTTTTCACACTTTATTGGCTATTTCTTGCATAGTAAACATTGAACCCGTATATGATGCTTATGTGCCTCGTGACATTCCCATACGGACATTCTTTCTTGATTATGTTCAGTAGCAGCAACCTTCCTTTTGTTTAACAGAAGGAACCACATTCATCCTTGAGGTTATTTGCATTATGTTAACCTCAAAATTTAGCATGCATATCGGAATTATCACATTGTCTACCTCTTCAAAACAGGTATGCTTGGTATTTCCAAAACTCGATGTTACATGGATCTTGTTAAATCTATGTCTCTATCTTGCAATACTACCTTAGAAAGACGAACGTGTTTGTTTACTACTTATTTTCATAAATGTCGTTAGATACTACTTAGAAAAAACCCAGAATGCAATTCCTTGGTAGGATACAACTCTCTTTAATAAGTGTATGGCATTGCCAGTTGGTAGAACCGACGCATGAAAATCAGTCCAATGAGCAACATATATGTAATAGTCTTAAAAGTTGTACAACCATCAGTGAGATCAAGCAAAAAATATGCTTCTCTCTCTAACTTATACAGTTTAAGGGTTTGTTTCTTTGAATCAAGGTGTGAAGATGTCATTTTATGTATAGGCCAAAGCACCGAACCACAATACGTGTTCGCAGCGTTTAGTATTCTTAAAAAGCCATATGCTGTCGACATATTTATAAAGGTGAATCGCTTTCCGTTTTCTATTCGTTTTGCTTTTCTACTATGAAAGAGGTAGGTGAATACCACATATTTTTTTTCAATGTCTCAATATGTAACTGTTACAAATTGGCGACATTTTTGTTTGGTGAAGAGATTGAAAAATGCAACTCTCTCCGTCATCCTCAAAAACAATTATGCATAAGTGCTTCAAATTTTGATCCATTATTTCTCAATTTAAAAAAAAAAAAAACAGTTTCTTTGATTATTTATGTTGATTAGGTCATTTATTTTTTCTTCAATTGGCAATTTGGCAGCACTATACAAGAGCTGGAAGACACATTGTACAGTTAGGCTATTAGGTAGCAACTGATGTGCTAAAAGAAAATATGAGAGGGTTGGCTGGAAAGGGATCGAGTAATTGATTGCACTTCTACCAGTGCCTATGAAGATGAGAAACTTTTCGCAAACATTGTACATAAAACACTCTACTGCTATGTGGTAAACTAGCAGGGGGTTCTGGTGCTCAAAGTATGTTCTAATTTTGCAGGTGTGTTGGGGATGGAGGAAAAGAAAACAGTGGAACACTTATATAAATGGGTTGCTGCTTGGTGGAACTATGGATTTGTGTATTGAGTTTGCAGGTTGGGCCGTAGTCAACATGGTAGGATACCTAAACGAATTATGCATGTGGAAGTACTAGAATTTTCTTTTGACTGGATTGTGTTCTACACTAATGCAGCTGGTAAGGAGTCATGAGCCAGTTTGACACTGTAACTCAGATCCGCCTCGAGGTGATGTTTATAACTTATAAGTTTATTGTTGGCCTTTTGACTTTTTTGGTCCCCAAAGTACGCTCGCCGTCAGGTTTTGGTCCCCAAATTTCCAATTGTGCGATTTTGGTACCTGGCGTTTCCAATTTGTGTTCAATTGGTCCTTATGCCTCACGCCGTCAATTCTCTCCCCGTCAAAGTGAGGGGCAAATTAGGTATTTCACCACTCCCTGCACATGTGACCATCACATGCACCCTACCAATTCCCTTTCCATCGTTTAATGTCCCGATCTCCCCCAAATCCCTAAAATCTAAAAAATCTCAAAACCAATTCCCTTTCCTCGATTTCATCGTTATCATCTGCGTACATACAACCAATAAAATACTACTAACTAATAGACAAATGTTTAGAAACTAAAATTATGCAAATTCATCATGAACCCATTTAATTAGTAGAGTACAGAGCGGGTGAAGCTAATACGACAGCAAACAACCGCGTAATTGAAAGACCTAAACCAATGTCTAATGTGTGTGTGTGTGAGAGAGAGAGAGAGAGAGAGGGGCTTAGCTCGTCTCAACCACCGTCGTCTCCTTCGTCACTGTCCTTTACTCACCCATCATTGTAGCAGTTTAACAGAGGTTTGGAGCTAGTTACGTTTAACAGAGGGTTGGAGTTAGAAATTTACGGGTCTTTACAATTAAGAGTGATGATAATATCTTCAGCATAACAATTCCTTTTCCTGTAATTGTAAGACCTTTTTGGGGTCGTCAGAAACCAAATAAGAAGTAAGTCAAGTTTTCCTTTTTATCTTCTGTGGCATGTGCATTCTACTTCTTCCATTAGCAAATCAATTGTCCACTTTCAAAACTTAATATTCACTTCCCAAAAGAATACTAGTAGCGAATCAAATAACTAAGGAGAATATTTGTCTTTAAAATGGTTGATATGCTCGGATAGAGGTTAAATAAAATTAAATCTTAACTAGTCTGAAAAATACATTGCACAAGTGTTTACTATCATGTGTGACGAAATTGTGTTACATAAGTCAGTGTGATTTAATTCTTCATCCGCAACAAAAAAATAATTGATAACTACCTTGAAATTTTAGGTGTTGTTTTACAAAATGCATGAGAATTTTAAGAAATTTTATGTACCCAATGGACTTACATGGGCCAATTCCACAAAAGTTTTTCAAGTTACCGTTAAAACTAGTACGATTAGGGCAAATATTTGGAGTTGTGTAGGCCTAGGCACTCCCTGACACCCCTTGCATCCACCCGTGGTTGCACCTCCTCCCATTTTGATGGTTTTCCATCAATGATTAAAGCATTTCGAACCCCCATATTGTACATAACACAGCAAAAGGAGAGACTTCACATAGTACTTTCTTTGACTTCTTAAACTTCCACTGATCCTAAATTACATCCTGCATGGTATGTAGCTCAAGCAATTGAAAGTTTGAGGAATGATGATGGCAACGTGGCTCCTGTGAAATTGAGTAGAGATGAGAGCTTGGCATGTGGAGAGGTTTTTCATTAGAGATTCCTATGGGTATGATTTGTGTTGGTGCTACTGATGTTTGTTTCAATGTCCAACTTTTCTTCCCTCCAATCTGTGTAATTGTTTTGTTTGAAGCATTGTTCATGCTTGTTTTGATCTGTGGTGAAAAGATAGGGTTACCTAAAAATCCGTAAACACCCTGACTGTATCAACGCAAATCACACAATACAGAGATAAACGAAGTAAATCATGAGAATGAATCAAATCACAATCAACCTTGTGTAGTTACAAATATATACTTATCCAAATGAAGTAAATCCTCACAACGTTCTAAGTACCACCTGCATAGGCACACGTACACCGCACCTAGTGATATTGTTTGCCGTTGCCTTGAATAGCACAAGTCTTTCGAATATCCTTTCAGAAATCCACGAAAAGCAACTCAAGTTTGATGAATCAATGTTGTATAAACCTCTTGGAGCTTTTCTTGAATAATCAATGATCCATAAAATTTTCGCTCCAAGATTCAATCCCCTAAAAGTACAATGGTTTTTCTCCTCTCAAAATGGTGTATAAGTTATGTATGGAGTCTGCTCTCGTTTAACCTCGAAGAGAATAAAACACATCATCATATAATTTTTTAAGACCGACTGATAACGCGATTGATCGGTTGGTTGATCTGTCTTGTTGGCTAAAACAAGTAGGGAGGTACCGATTGATAATCCAATTGATCCATCCATTAATCTGCAGAAACTTCCTTGGAAAAACAAATGACCCCTTTTTGAATTTGATTGATCTACTCACTCTCAAATTACATGAATAGGACTCCGTCCACTCTATTCCTATACAAATTCACTAGCTTACAAAAAATAAAAAAATTACAACTTGATATAAATAGGTGTTTTATCTAACGGAATTGTCAATACAAAGAGACTCTGTAATTTGGTCCTTACACGTGGTATCTAACTTGCACGGCATTTGGCTGAGCGACACCATTAACAGAAAAAGGCACGACATAAATAATAAGGAAACAAAATGATCAAAGATCAAATCCCCATTGAAGCTAGAAGCGCAATATTCGTATAAAAGGTTAAACAACAGTACCACATGCAACAAGCTATGTACTCTCATACTTGGTCTTGGTATTTTGTTAGATGGTAAATTTAAATGTCCCTAACATTATTCTCATACCAATATTTTTTAATTAATTTATGAAACGTACAATTTTAGTCTTTAATTAGATCAAAGACTCGAATGTGATCTACAAAATTGAGTTTGAAATGGTCTCCAAATGTAGCTACGGTTTAGAGTTAATCAACAGCTCCCTAATTTTTGGGTATATAGGGAAACAAATTCCCCCTATTCTTTCCCATGGAATAGGGCCTAAAATTGACATATCATCTTGCGTACCAAAATGCAAATATCCATACATAAAAAGGAAGCACAATACAAATGGGAGAAACAAATTGTGAACGAGGGAAATAAGATAAACGGGCCGGATACATGATCAAAAACTTTTTAGAATAAAAAAATTGGCACGATGTCAATCAACAATTGTCACAGAAAGCATAAGTCGTTAGATAATGAGCCTTTGGAGCGAACAATACCTACACAAAACTATTAAGCAAATTGTTCCCGTATTAGGGCCTAAAGCTGATCTAACGACTTTAGTGTTTAAAAGAAGCCAATTCCAGTTTGAAGAAGTCTTTCCCATTGAATAGGGCCTAAAACTTATCTAACAAATTGTAAAATGATTTTCCATTCTTTCCTCTCTCATCCTTCATTCATTCTTTCATACCTATAAATCTTACTGCAACGTAATGGAAACTCCCATGACCCCAGTATCACCTCTCTCCTCCATTGCCTTCAATTCAACATCGGTTACATGAATCTCGACTCTCCTCCTTCGCCAATGCTTTAGCTTGTTCTTGAAATTAGCATCAATCATTATCGTTCAAGCTGATCAAGGATGATGCAATTCATCAGTAATTTGACTAGCTTGCTTCCCGAAGAACGAAAAAAACAACAAATTCCAGTAAATGTCTCTTTCTCTCTATGTTTGTATGCAAAACTAGGACTCTCTTCTATTTTGAAGCAAAATCTAGTTCTTGGTACTGGGGATTTATTCTTGTATACGTATATTGTGCTTCTAGCATCAGTGTTCGACAATAAGATCTTATGGTTTTTTATTCCTATCACACTTTACATACTAGGCTCTGGCATTACACCAAGAAATGAAGCTCGATCATTCTGGCTGGGAAGCTTGATCATTCTGACTGGGAAACTCAACCACAAGTATGAATCTAACCAACTAATTGTCGTGTTATAAATCATGATCCAAACTCCCATGACATGAGCATTTCTCTTCTGATTGGTACTGGTGTTTACTATTACACACACCCACACATGGGAAAATTAAGTAGGCATCCTAATTATATATTCCTGTTACTTATTGTTCAATACTCTTGATACCATTAGTTGTCCAGCCGCTATTTACAACCCTATGCATATAAAGACTTTTGGAAATGTTAGAATGGGTAGAGTAATAAATGGTAAGATAAAATAGTTTTATATGACGTAACAGAAAGGCTTGAATAAAACCATAACAAAAACACTCTCCATTTTATATATCAAAATCCGGAATAAGTTTTTCCACATATTAGATGTTTAATAATTATTGTTTCTTTCCTCAAATTAAAATTCATTTTATTAGACAAAAGTGTGCATTTCTATTGATATATGTTTCCAAACATCTCATGAACACCACCCACATCAGCCGGTGCCCACTTTTCCGTTAGAACCTTATGGAATACCTCTGGAAAATCAGGTAGACTTTAGTTTCCTATTTTTGTTGTGTATTTGGATTTATGCCTATTAAATATTAAGAACTTTATCTGTGTGTGTGTTAATTTAGATTTGTTCGCTGCACGCTTAGAATAATATGTTTTATATTCATGAACATTGAAATTTCAGAATTTAATATTTATGTTGTGGTCCCCTCGCATATAAAATCCTGATTCAGGAGGTGGCGGCAAGCTTGGACACAGTGGGAGATAGGCCCCTCGCATATAAAATCGTGATTCAGTCAGTGGTCTCCTGTACTCCTCTGTTGTGAGCAATGACAGCTTGAGCACGGGAAGCTTCAACTCCAGCAGGGCTTGACCGAGTTTTTGCTCCGGATTTAGAGCTCTTTTTTTTTAATTTTTTTTTATAATATCGGTCCCATAATAATTTTTTCATTTTTAATATACCCTCAGACCACAAGGGGGTAAAATCCAAATTATATATATAATTTTTTCCATTTTCTTTCTGCCATTCGTCCTTATGTTCAGATTGAGTGACAAAAGTGGATTGAAAAAAAAAAAAAAAAAAAGCATGCTAAAGCCACACCCATTATACGCACATTCAAATAAATATGGAGCCACACACAGTTATGTGAGTGTGTGAAAAAATGAGTATGGTTATTAATTATATTGGTGTCAAAAAGTGTAGTTGTACTTCAAGAAAGAAGATACAATTTAAAAAATACATGTATTTGCAAAAGTATTGATTGTGTCTCTTCTAAATATGGAATTCTCAAAGACTACTAAAGATGGAAATCAAGTTGTGTTGGGACGAGGCAAACAATGACAAAGGTCAGGTTTGATGTACATTTCCTTATGTATATCTGGTGACTATTAATTAATCTTGTTTTACTTTTTGTTTTTTTTTTTTTAAATCTTGTTTTACTTTATCTCGTATTGCTTGCCTAAACTATCCAAGCTTGGTTACTGACTATGTTTAGTATATGAGAATCCTTCTTAAACTTCTTTTATAGCATAACATACAAATTAAGAGACTACTCCATCTATTGGTAACTGGTTTTAGCTTGAAACACTCCAAAACATCCAACATAACATCGAATCTCCGCTAGAGTCAATTGCCTTACATCGTCATCCATACCTCCGTACTCCACTTGCTCTCAGGTTGCATGTGAGGAGAAGTGCTAAACTTTATTCTACATCATTAACCTAAGTCAATCAAACTTTCTTAATTAAGAGGTTATTTCACCTATTTCCAATTGAAATTGAATTAATCCAATTGGTATTATTAGATTTCTTTGAGGGTTCTAACTTCTAACCTTGGTGATTAGATAAGCCGATATGGGAAAAAGTTTAACATGTACTAAGTTAAACCCGTTAAGAAATCTAGCAGACCTCTATTTAGTATGAAGGAATTGGAACACAGTAACCATCCAAGAAAAAGAAAAGAAATTGTGATTTCTAATTCGAAAAGGGTCGCAATAAAAACTCAGCACAGACCCAGACACCCCTAGAACAAGTACCATATAAAGTATAAGAAACCAAAATGAACAAGATTAATCCCCCATTGATGCTAGCTAGAAGCGCAATATACATATAAAAGGTTAAACAACAGTACCACATGTTACAAGGCTACATAATCTCATACTTGGTCTCGGTATTTTGTTAGATGGTAAATTTCAACGTACGTCCCTAGCATTAATCTCTTACCAAAATATTCTTTTGAATTAATTTACGAAATGTAAAATTTTAGGTCAAATACCCTAATCTGATCTACAAAATCGAGTTTGAAATGTCTCCAAATAAAGATACGGTATAGACTTGATCTGCAGCTCCCTAATTTTTTAGTATATAGGGAAACAAATTACCTTGGAATTATTCTTTCCCATGGAATAGGGCTAAAATTGACATATCGTCTTCCATACCAAAATGCAAACATCCATACATAAAAAAGAAGATTAATATAAATGGGAGAAAAAATCATAAACGAGGGAAAAAACATTGTTACTATGTCAATCAACAATCATCTCAAAAGCATAAGTCCTTAGATAATGAGCCTTTAGAGCGAACAATACCTACGCAAAACTATTTAAGCAAATTGTTCCCCTAATAGGGCCTAACACTGATCAACGACTTTAGAGTTTAAAGGAAACCAATTCCAATTTGAAGAAGTCTTTCCCATTGAATAGGGCCTAAATTTGATCTAACAAACTGTAAAACAATTTCCCATTCTTTTCACTCGCATCCTTCATTCATTCATTCACACCTATAAATCTTAATGTAACATAATGGAAACTCCCATGACCCCGATATCACCTCTCCTCTTCCATTCCTTTCGAATCTGCATTGTGTACATGATTCGTAACATTTTGGTGTGTCTCGTAACTTTTATAAAAAAAATCGTAACTTTTATAAAAAAATTCATAACTTTGATACACACTCCTATAAAAGTTACAATTTTTTTTATAAAAGTTACGAGACACACCCAAATAAGGGGTGTATATCGTAGCATTTTCCTTGAAAGTCATATGCAAATCAATAAAATTAGGGATAGTATGTCACTAATAATGTTGGTCATCATGTTAATAAAAGGGCCGATCACTTTGCTTGCCGAAAATTCCAGAACCATATGTTAACGAAATGAGATCAACAAGGAGGGGAAATTGGAGCGACACGAAAGACGTGACTGGTAAACTGGCTAATACAGCCACGACAATAAGTATCCATGCCTTGTCGTGCCCAAACACAAGATAGAGGGTGGAACTAAAGGCCACAATCATGGTTGTTATGGATAGGGACGTAACAAAGTAAGCAGACCAATTATCAATCTCTTGGGAAGAACATAGAGAAAATCAGATTCAGCACAGCGAGAAGTAAGGATGGACAAGAACATCAACAGAGAAGTCGTGGACGTGAAGAGAGAGATTGCATCTGAGACCGCTAAGGTAATGAATGCAGTTTTTTTGGAGAACATGGGGAGGCCAGCGTCATTGTTGTTGCCACCAAGGAACAGTGATTGCGGCTGCAAATACAACAGTGACAATGAGTGCTGCTGCAATTGTGCATGAGTTTGCAGTGTCTTTCATCCCTTTTTAATTTGTTCTTCCACTACTAATTCCTTGTGCTCTCTAGTGAAGACCATCGCAGGTGTTTCTGCATATGTAGTTGTTTCGCCACCGGTCGGACTAGTTTCTCTATTTCCTACATGATAGCACATAAACTTCAAAATTAAACAAACATGTTTGAATAGTCACTTTAAAATTTTTCAATTCAAAACAAAAACACATTTTGTACTCTTTGTGTATCCTCACGCAACCCCTCTCTTAAATATGTGAAACAATTAAATGTTTGATTGGACGTCGTTTGACATGCTGCTTGTCTTTCGTCGGTTATATGTTAGCATTTTACCTTAATACAAACGCAGTATGCATAAAAGACAAAATGAATTTTAGTTTTTCTTGATTTAGAACTCATGTTTCACAGTATTTCTCCTGTCTTTTTAAGATTTTCTTTGGATTATTTTTTTGCCTTCAAAAATTAGAGGACTAAAGACTTTCTATATAAAAAAAACAATAATGTTAAAAATCTCATGTTGGCAGGGTTCTATAATTTTTTGATAAATTTTTTACTTTAGTATAATAATAAGATTTTTGAAATTACTTTGTCGGTGACCACTGCTAATTGTCCTCACTTAGTGCCCCTTGGCTATCGCCACGACAGATTCGTTATTATCTTTCTCTCTTCCACATTGGGATTATATCCTAATCCAACTGGTGACTACCAATCTGTCGACGTATAGTAGGTCCCCCCGGAATACAAATCCTAGCTCTGCCACTGCTTGTGTGTGCTCACTGTGCATGTATACATGAGTGATAAGAGTTAAAATCATATATGGGTGAGAGTTAAAATCCACCCAACTAATCCATACTAGATATCTGACCAACTGCCCAATGTACCTCCTCTACATTCTTGACAGGCCATCTTTATTTAAATAGAGTCTATTAATAAGTGGCATGTTTCGGTTATTTTTCCCCATTAAATGTGTGACGACGCGACTTTTAAACACCTCAAAAATAAATAATCTTTCCAATTGATATCCTTAAAATTATACAAACAATTCACCAGAAATTACAATGGCCCTAAAATCCTCAAAATTACAACACTAACTTCTTCAATACAATCTCTCAAAACTAATTCTCTACTCCAATTCTTGCCACCTCTTACTTGCTTTTCATCTGAAAAATATAAAATGGTCGGGTAGTATGTGCAATATAAGGACAATAAATATGGCTTGGGCCTTGGAGTATGGATGTGCACAATAATTGACAATAACAAATCAAAGTGGATCATTCTTAGATGATTAATCAATTGTAGCCTTTATCCCCACCCATCTCGAAAACACGCACCACCGGGGTCAAATCTGAATGCTTCCTTTTGGGCCGTATAAAAATATAATGGATTTCCCTTGTAGGAAATCAGTCATATTTTCTTACTCATTTCTATCCGGTGGGCTTGCATGTGTACCAATTTGATCCATGGCTTTCAACCAGATATTCTCTGTGTCTCGGTACAAGATGTAACACTAACTAAGCCAACAAACTTAGATATCAAAATTAAGAGTATAAATATGATAGAATCAATAACACTCTTTCCAAAGCGATTTAGCTTGGAATGTATTATACACTACCCGTTACCTTAAATTGCATCTAGAGCGCCAAGTCCAAACACCTTATGGCCTAGCCTAAAAAGGCATACCAAGAAAAAATAAAGAAGCCTGAACCTATTAAGACAAAACAAACCCTAAACAAAACTGATCAAACAAATCCGCCTAGCACGCCGCCACCACCGCATCGGAAAAATGCCAATGCAACAACGCCCCATAGTCCAACAGCGATGATACACGCTGCTGAGAGCCCCTCAACATTATTGGACCTCGGGATAGTGCCGCTGAGGAACCACCAATCCGGCCTTACAAACGACCAAGGAACCAACAAGTAGGGCTCCATCCGCCGCTGCCCACCATCGCCAGAAAAACCATGGAAGCACCGAGCATCACCGATCTCCAAGCCAAAGCGGCAACCGCAAGGTCTCCACTTGCCGTTAAGCAAAACCGGAATCATTCAAGAATGAAACATGGTGGGAGACAAACCAAACGCGCCACCAAACGCCGATCTGAGAATAGAGAGGTTCAGAGAGGGCGAGAGACCTTTAGGTTCTTAAATCTATTTTTAAATACGATCAACATTACACATATAATACGTTATGAATAAAAAGATATGAACAATTTAAAAATTGCATCGAAATCTGAATAGGACCAACAATTTGGAATGGAGGGAGTGAGAGCATCAATATCTCACTCATCAAATCCCTTAAAAGTTAAATTTGATGAGTGAAATGCAGCAAAATCCTCCAAAATCAGGCTTAACAAATCTTTTGCAAATTTGTTAAACTTGTAGCTTTGCTACAGTAACACCTCAACTTTGTTAACTTACTATTCACTAACCTTTCTAGTAAAATTTGGATAGAAAGTCTGATTTTGGGAATTTTGGATAAGTAATTTGCTAAATTTGTAAAAGGTGTTTTTGAAGTTAAATTTGGTGCTCCTGATAAGGATACCCTTTCAAGCATTTATGAAGATAAAATGCGTTGATAATCCAATAATTACGCAAATGCAATCTATGCCCATAAAACTAAAGTAAAGATGCACATTGTTTCGTTTACAGTGGGGTCTTGATCATATGTCACAAGGAAACCGAAATTACGGTTTCATAAATCTGTCGCCTCCGTTGAATTATGTCGAGGTGTATAGGTCTACAGATGCTATGAACCCAAAAAATTCAATATAGGCCAAACTTATTTTTCAAAGTGTATGTAGTCTCCCATCTCCGTACGTACATAGTGTGTAGCCGGCCTAAAGAGTGTCAGGATTTTAGTTCCATTGGTCAACCTCTTCAAATATCCGGTCTCCCTATCGAGCTAGCCATATGACACTCCATTAAAGTAGGGGGCAGGGTTTTAAATACCGGCCGTTATGTAGCGTATTGGCCATTACTCAACGTCCCTAACATTAATCTTTTTAATTTTTTTAATTAATTTATGAAATGTACAATTTTAGATCAAAGACCCTAATGTCATCTACAGAACCGAGTTTGAAATGGTCACCAGTTGATCTGCAGCTCCCTATATTTTGGGTATGTAAGGGAACAAATTTGCATGGAATTATCCTTTCCCATAGAATAGGGCCTAAAATTGACATATCGTCTTACATACCAAAATCAACATCCATAGATAAAAAGGAAACTTAATACAAATGGGAGAAATAAATCGTAAACGAGGGAAATTAGATAAACATGATACTTGATCGAAAACTTTTTAGAATCAAAAAGTGGTACAATGTCAATCAGCAATCATCTCAAAAAGAATAAGTCGTTAGATAATTAGCCATTAGAGCTAACAATAGCTACGCAAAACTATTCAGCAAATTGTTCCCCTAGTGGGGCCTAATGACTTTAGAGTTTAAAGGAAACCAATTCCAGTTTGAAGAAGTCTTTCCCATTGAGGCCTAAAACTGATCTAATAAACTGTCAAACAATTTCCCATTCTTTTCTCTCTCCTCCTTCATTCATTGACACCTATAAATCTTAATGCAACGTAATGGAAACTCCCATGACCCCGATATCACCTCTCCTCCTCCATTGCTTTTGCATCTGCATCGTGTACATGAATCTCGGCTCTCATCCTTTGCCGATGCTTTAGGTTGTTCTTGAAATTAGAATCAATCGTTATTGTTCAAGCTGACAAAGGATGATACGATTCATCAGTAATTGACCATCTTGCTTGCCGAAGAACAAAAGTTACAACCGAATTCCAGTAAATGTCTCTTCCCCTCTGTTCTTGTATGGAAAATTAGGACTCTCTCTTCTGTTTTGTAGCAAAATCTAGTTCTTGGTACTGGGAATTTATTCTTGTTTATGTATATTGTGCTTTTGGCACTAGTCCACGGCAGGATCTTATGGTTTTTCATCCTTATGATTGTTTACATTCTAGGCTCTGGCATCACACCAAGAAATGAAGCTGGATCATTTTGACGGCCAATAATGGTATGACCCAATCAAACTTCCTGAAAAACAATTCTCTTAGTCTCTCTCTCATCCTTGATTCATTTTTTTTTTCTTATCTGAACCTTGATTAATTCACAAGCATAAATCTAACAAACTGATTCTCTTGTTATAAACCATGATCGAAATTCTCATAACATTGAGCATCTCTCTTTTGATTTGCGGCCAAATCTAGTATTTGGTAGTGGTGTTCAATATTACAGATACCTACATACACACGGAAAAATTAAATCGGCATCCTAAATCTTCCTGTTACTCATTGTTCTATACTGTTGATTCAATACTCACCTCACTATATTCAATAGTGTGGGAAAATAAGAGAACTTCATTCAATACTCACACCTCACTTGTCTAATATCTCACGGATGCATTTTTCCTCTCACACACTTTACTCGACTGGCATTTGGCATATAAAACACTAGTGGCTGTCCTTTCTCCACCCAACTGATGATAAAATGACAGATGCGAAGAAACAAAGGGTGTGGTTGCTTAAAATTGTTTGGTCGAAGTCGCTCACAGCTTCAATTAATGGACCGCAGAAATTACTTCCAACCAATAAAGAGAACATTGTTTGAATTAATGGTCTGTCCTCCATACACGAATGGATCCACAGCCAATAGTAAACCAGGTGATGGGGGATGCTACGAGGTAATTGCATTTCACGCCTTGAAACCAGAAGGTACAAATATGTTTGTGGAAATATCACACCACCAGTTGAAATATCATCAACTATGTGGCTGAGCTTATGCAAGAAGAAAGCAACTGTTCTAGCACAAATTATTTGCCAGGAGATATCCAGAGATGATATAAGGTTTTCGATTTTGTCTTTTTTTGTTTCCCTTAACATATGTTGTTTCATAATTTCTGTAACTCATGATCTAAAACAATATATCGCCACACAGTGAGATTTGGGTAAACGTTCTTAATCAGCTCTGCCCACTTGCATGGCTTAAAAACTTTTGAGGATGTTTTAAGAAGATCTCAGAAGTGACACTGACACCGGAGAAACTGAAAGCGTCAGCCAAAGAAACTTTATATATTGAATGGTACGTATTTGCCACCATGACATTCTATTTTATCCTCTGTCCATGCGGATATGTTCTTTTCAATAGTCTATTTGATAATTGAGTCCATGTTGTAGCATTTAAAAAGCGTTGACAGTTTTAACCGAATTCTCAACTGGGCTAAATTTTCAACAATTACATACATATCCAAATTGACAAAAAGCACTAAATAGAAACAACGAGTATCTAGTTTTGACGTGATAGAAGAGTTCAATTGTCTTAAAAAATTTAGGGCAAATTTAATATTGATGATTATGGTGCTTTTGATAGGTGTGTAAATGTGCCCATTTATGTTCCCTAAGTTATGCTTTTTATGTCCGTTAATTGTGTTATTTGGAGTTTGATACTCGTTTTCTTGTTTTAGGACTCACGGAGCTGTTGGATGACACTTGAAGCTAAGCCATTAAATTAAGTTATTCAAGAGCTAATGTGAAAGTTGATTGGGCCCATGAGAATTGGATTTGTATATGGAGCATGGGCTTCTAAATAACCCTTAGTTATAGCGGAAAATGCTGGGC
Organism: Vaccinium vitis-idaea; assembly: GCA_963854785.1. Classification (NCBI taxonomy): domain Eukaryota; kingdom Viridiplantae; phylum Streptophyta; class Magnoliopsida; order Ericales; family Ericaceae; genus Vaccinium; species Vaccinium vitis-idaea. The sequence goes on from OY978219.1 coordinate 39,203,888, forward strand.
CGGTCCCAATTTTGGGAGAGAGTATTGGGCAGGTCCTGCCACTTATTCTTGGGTCCTGCCACTTATCCGTTTGAACAATTAACACTTCTTTGTTTTAACAGTTAACACTGCACTTTTAGAATACTGTTAATTGTGGATTTTGACAACAATTAACAGTGCTAATTCCGAGAGTGCAGTGTTAATTGTTGAAACAAAAAGTGTTAATTGTTGAAATGCACTGTTAGTGTTAACAATTAACGGTGCATTTTCACAATTTACAGTATTTTGATACAACAATTAACACATTAACAGTGCTAATTCCGAGAGTGCAGTGTTAATTGTTGAAACAAAAAGTGTTGATTGTTGAAATGCACTGTTAGTGTTAACAATTAACTGTGCATTTTCACAATTTACAGTATTTTGATACAACAATTAACACTACACTTTTGGAATTAGGACTGTTAATTCTTGTCAAAATTCACAATTAACAGTGCATTTCCACAATTAACAGTATTGGGAGGACTTAATGAGCAATGGATTTCCGTGTAATTTTAACAGTGCATTTTTCCGTGTGTAATTGTACCAGGACTTGGTGAAGTATGAGCCATTGCTAGCAGGACCGGCCTCTAAAAGCCCCTAGTTATAGATGAGATTTTACCAAGTTGATTGGCGGAAGACTTGGCACATCAAATAAAAAAGGGGTCCAATATAGTAACAGCTTTGGAAAGGAAACAATTGGAATGGGAAGGATGGGTACCGCCCTAATACATCTCTGTCCACTAGTATTATAAAAGAAAGCATGCAGTAAGGATTTGGGGGGCTCTTTTGGACGAAAATAGGGCTCACGGCTGTGGCTAGAAGAAAAAGATCCATGATGGGCTGATCGCTTCAGCTAGGGTAACGAGGATATCTCTTCGATTAACATGATTGTTTAGATTTTTAGGATTTTTATTCGACATTTAGTTGTATGAATTTGGATGATTCACAGTTTTTGTGAAAGTTATTATTTGTTCAATTTATCTTTTTGTGTTTGTATTCATGATATCAAACACCGTCGTACAATCGTTTTAGTTGCTTCGAGATAGTCTCTGAGATAGATTATATGATGTGAGACGGGTCGTGCCGCCCGTTCAGTCCGGTGAGACACTCTGTGCTGTGTTGAGATAGTCTATATGGAGTACTATGAGTCTTAATAAAATTGTTTTTGGGATTATCGATAGGAATTGCTACACTAACGGTGGTCTGGTTATATGTTGAATAGAACCATAGATTTCGTCACAATTATGTTGTGAGGGGAGGTTGAATCGGAAACTCTAGTCCCTTCTCTCCCTTGCTTTCGAAACCTTTACTGTTTTTATAGTTAATTTTAGTTTAATCACTAGTTCAATCAAATCCAAACCAAATTTCTCTTGTTCTCAGAATTAAATTAGAAATTAATTGAAAGTACCGCAATTTAGCATTTTACTCTCCGTGGACTGTCACGCCCCATGCCGAAACGGCACCCGTGGTGGGCCCGAGTCGGTGCAGCCACGTGGCATTCCAATACAAGACCCAACATCACCTTACAAAATCTCATTATAAAAACACAGCAGAAGACTTCATCATATAAATAAAAGTGTCAACATTAAACCACTAACTCAACACCCACAACCGTTTGCTCAGAAACAACTTAAGCATTACATGAACTCAAATGCTTTATACTACAAACCATAAAAGTACTACGCGACAACGACCGAAACCCACTCGACACCAACTGCACAACCCAAACGCTGACCAGTAGTGGACCCCCTCTACAACCCCTGCTATCTGGAAAACCATAAAGGAAAACCAGGAGTATGTGAGACATAGAAATGTTCAATGAGATACAATCAAATCAACATCCAAAACACAGCAGTAGTTATACAACAACTATCAACATGTATATAACCAATCACAAGCAAGTGGCACGTCTGCCACATCCTATGTATCCTAGGTCACTGTGGGAGCACACCCTGCTCGTTGTCACCGGTAGCTAGCCGACACAACGTACTCGCGGTGTAACCCAATCTACAGCCCTTTCGCAGATACCAACTTTCATACACAACATACAAGCATATCCACAGCTAAAACCATTTATTAGCATGATAAACATCCATCTTCACAACAATACATCATCAACACAGTTATATGTAATTGAACATAATTATGTCAATCACATTCACCTCTGATTCGACTGGAGTATGCCAAACTTACGGTTTCGGCACCTCCCGATGACCCGACTTGTCACCTAAGCACAAGCTAAATAGTATTAGTATATGATTATCTTCACACATTAACACAAACGCTTAAATAGAAGTTACACCACAAAACACGAGACTATAAATTCTGCGGACTTGTCCGCCTTCGACAATTCACTAAAAATCGCCTACTCAACATTTACCAACGATTCCAACTCCAAAACATCACCAACTTATCAATACACAAGACCCATGAGAACCCCATATCCATTAATCATGCTTAACTATAGCAAACTTCATGAAAAAGTCAGCTCAAAAGGCTGCCCAGATTTCAAGAATCCCTCAACTATCAACTTCAAATCAAAAACTGCTATTGCCTATAAGAAATCAAGGCTCAAACCCTACATAGTATCGAAGATATACGAGTCTAGTTTCTAAATCAAAAAGAGGTTCGCAAAATGGATACCCGAGCTATGAGGTATGCCCATTTTCCCAAAGAGTGTCAGTGCTGTCTGCACAGACGGTAGAACATTTTTCCTATTTTCTATGTTTTGAATTAAACTCTGAAAATTTAACATAACATATAATACATCCATGGGTAGCTACTGTAAAAATCTCATAAAATTACGAGTTCGGGAACCATATCTAAAAATTCACTCAAAACCATGGCAGATTCAAGTTCATCCACAACCAAACGCTCGAAGCTATCTTGATCACGAATTTTTTGTAAAAGAAACCCCTAAACCTTCCTCCCAACTGTAGAATACCAGATTCTACTACCCAAAAGCCACAAAGATTAACAAATTAAGATCAAAAACCAAGAACCTTACCTTGAATTAGGTTTTCCCCAACTTTCCCCTTCTTCTTCTTCTTCTTCTTCTTCTTCTTCTCCTCTCTCTCTCTCTCTCTCTCTCTCTCTCTCTCTCTCTATTAGGATCAGACCAAAGGAGAAAATATCTCCTGCCCAAAATACACTTCTCCCCTCCAACTTACATAGCTATTAGTTTTAAGCCCAAAACTCATAATCACTCCAAACTCTTCTAATTCATATTAAAACATGAACTAAACATCAAATGCCCGAGACGGGTATTACATGGACGATCTCGGACTTAAGCACTGTTCTTCGAAATAATAGTTAATTCCCTATTTTATAAATTATATTTTTGGTACGAAAATGACATACCAAATAATGTACGCTGCAGTTGAGAGTGGAAACGTTGCGAAACTTCCGCAACAGAAAAAGATCGCAAGAGAGAGAGATTGAATGGCGGGGTGTTTTCAGTAGTGTATACTTACTCGACTTATATGGAATGAGTTTGAGGAGTCTTGGGTTTGAATGGGAGAGTGGCGACAAAAAAGGGGCAGCCTCTTAGAGCCCCAATTCTCAAACTCGTCAATTTATATACGAGCCCGAAATCGGCCCAAACATGGCGTGTTGAAGCAGAATCGCGTTGCGGTCATGACTTATCACCCAAAGTTTGTGAATGATAGGTGGATTTTGGCATCATTCGTTTGTTTAGGCCTTCAATTGGATGTTTTTGCTATTTTGGGAACTATTTAGATTTTCAATTTTTCTTAGCATGTAATTTCGCTTTTGTTGAATCCAATTAGGAAAATCTTATTTTTATTTCTAGATTTCAATTTTAATAGTTTCTCTTAATTTCGGGATACTTTATATTTTTGTAGTGTTTGCTAGGATTTCCTATATGTTGGGATGAAACCTGTTCTAAAGACCAAGGGAGAGATTTCTGAAGTTTTGGTCCGGACGGGGTCCCGGGCGGTCCGGACTAAAAGTGTAGAAAGCTGTCTACAGGTTTTTGGTGCAATTCTGAAGTTGCTGAAATTCTAGTCCGGACGGGGGTCAAGTCGGTCCGGACGGGATTGGCTTTTGGTCCGGACGGTGGTCAAGTCCGTCCGGACGGTCCGCACGGGAAAAATGCGCAATTTTGCGTTTTTTAGGGTTTCTGATGTATTGTGTCGCCTTACATTATAAAAGGGACACTTAGGGCAGCCCCCAACTAAGAAGAAACGAGTGGAAGAGTGAAACTTTGTAACTTTGATCATTATTCATCATAGTGAAACACCCCAGCACCCCGTGGAGTACGATTAAGCAATCAGCTTAAGTCGGAACCACGTAAAATCTCTGTGTCTTGTTCTTTCTTGTTTCTCATTGTTTTCTGTTCTTGGTTTGTTCTTCGATTGTGTGTGTTTGTCTGTGGGTTTAAAGCGCGCGAATCCATAACAACTGGTATCAGAGCTCCGGGTTAGGAAGTCAAGGGTTTACACAATGGCTGAAGACAAAGTCAAGATCGAGAAGTTCAATGGTACGAACTACGCGTTCTGGAAGATGCAGATGGAGGATATTTTGTATCAGAAGGATCTATATCTCCCCATCGATGGCAAGAAGCCAGACGAGATGAAGCAAGCAAATTGGGATGTTCTAGATCGCAAAGCCCTAGGGACTGTGCGATTAAGCC